>VZQC01005922.1:2644652-2748117 GCA_009823505.1 Rhizomys pruinosus
TTAAAAAAAAAAAAAAAAAAAAAAGAGTTTATCAGTCCTAAGTGTTGGTTTGAGAGCCGGGCACCACCAGGGGGCAGTGCAGAAGCCAAACTTATAGGACTATAAATACCTGGTCTTTTTTCTTTTTTGAGTTTTGGTTTTGTTTCTTGATATTTTGAGACAGGGTCTCACACTGTCTCCCAGATGGTCTTGAACTCATTGGGAACTTGAGCCCAGTCCTCCTAGCCTCAACTTCCTCAGTGCTGAGCAGCAGTTGGGGTCTGTTGAGACAGGGACTCATGTATCCCAAGCTGATCTTGAACTCATTATGTTGCCTAGGGTGGTCTGGAAGTCGTAATCCTCCTGCCTCTACCTCTTAAATGCTGGTTTTACATATCTGTGCCTCCACACCCAGCTTAAAACTGCTCTTAAATTAATTTGAGCACACATATAGTGAGCAGCAGGCATTGGGTTTCACCCCTCCCACCAATAAATACAAATAAATAAATAATCAAAAGCTTGAAAATGATTATCCCGGTATAGTCATTTAATAAAAATGGGGTGAGCTTTAGAGTGCCTGCTCTAAGACACATGTGCTGACACTGGCAACAGACTGCTCCCTGACAGGACAAGGATCCAGAGTGCAAGGGAGGCATGTGATGTTGTATCATATGGAAGTGCCTAGGAAAGGAAGCTGAGGTGAGGTCCCCTCTGAAGAATCCTTCTTAAGATAGTATGGTGACCTCAGACACCCTGACAGTCCTTGAAGACGGACGGCACTAGGAAAGGGGAGTTTTATACCCGATGACGGAGGCTTGGAGGGAAAGGGACTGGGTTTCTGACTCTATCTTTTCCTTGGCAGGGAGGGCAAGTGCCATACAATGTGCTCCACACTGGTCTGGCCTGAGTGCCTGAAGTCCCAAGATTGGAAGACACTAGATAAAAGCAGTTTTAATTCAAGGTTGTCCCTGGTCTACAGATTAGGAAGGCTGTCCTTGCTCAAGATGCACATGGGAGGGGGAGATCTGAACTCTCTGTAAGAGGTGTAGGGTCATGGCAAGTTTATCAACTCTGTCTCCAAGAGAAAGTTACAAGGAAGCTGATTTGGGAAAGGGGGAGCTGACAGTTAGAGGTTCTGTGATGTAACACTAATTACCTTGATATCAGTAGGAAGTAACTGACAGCTATAAAGCAATTCCAGGATTCTAGAGGATGAAGCAAAAGAATTGCCACAAGTAAAGGCCACTTTCTACTTAGTCAGTACCAGGCTAAACTGGAGAACTGGTCTCAGAGAGGTTGTAGTGGAGAAAAACAGTAGAAAGAGGAAGAAGAGAAGGAGGTGGAAGATGAGGATGAGAAGGAAGAAGAGGAAGAGGAGGAAGAAGATGAGGAGGAGAAGGAAGAGGAGGAAGAAGAGGAAGAGGAGGAAGAAGAGGAGGAGGAGGAAGAGGAGGAAGAAGAGGGAGATGAAGAGGAAGAAAAGGAGGAGAAAGAGGAAGAGGAAGAATAGGAAGGGGAGGAGGAAGAAGAGGAGGAGGAGGAAGAAGAGGAAGAGGAGGAGGAAGAGGAAGACAAAGAGGGAGAAGAAGAAAAAAGGGAGAAGAGGAGGAGGAAGAAGAGGGAGAAGAGGAGGAAGAAGAAGAGGGAGAAGAGGAGGAAGAAGAGGGAGAAGAGGAGGAGGAAGAAGAGGGAGCAGAGGAGGAGGAAGAAGAGGGAGAAGAGGAGGAGGAAGAAGAGGGAGCAGAGGAGGAGGAAGAAGAGGGAGAAGAGGAGGAGGATGAAGAGGGAGCAGAGGAGGACGAAGAGGGGCACCAGCAGCACAAAAACTGAGCCAAATTTCTGCCGAAGGCTGGATTTTGATTTAAGCTGCCCTGCTTGGCTTTGTTGCTTGCTGCTCCTCTGCTGACCGCTGAGGTCCTCTTCTGTCACCCCCAGAGCCCCACTCCTCCCCAGCTCTCACCCGCAGCCACTGACCACAGGAGAAATCAGCATGGACGAGCAGAAAGAAGCATTCCTTTACCTTCCTACCTCAACCCTTCTAACCAGCATCTGCCCCTTCTGCTCTCCTCCCTTCCAAGGTAGGCCCCTCACTAGGGCTGTGGCTATCCCTGGCTCCTTCCCTGAGTACCATCTGGCTGAATAGGCTGGACTGGGATAAGCTTATGGACTTGGCTAGACTAAGCTAATGGACTAGGGCTGTGCTGGGGTAGCCTAAGATAATGGATAATGGTTCAGCTATTGGGTGGGCTGGTCAAGACTAGATTAAGGTAATACACTAGGCTAGGCTAATGGGTTGGGCTACTTGATTAATTAAGCTGGGCTGGGCTAAGTTAATGGGCTTATCCAATGGCCAGGGCTAGGCTAAGAAAATGGGCTAGGCTGCGCTAAGCCAAAGCATTGGGCTAATGAGATGGACTAGTCCAAGCTAATGAGCTAGTCTATTGGACTTCCCAGCCCATTAGCTAGCCCAACCCATTATCTTAGTCCAACCCAGCCAATTACCCCAGCCTATTAGTTTAGCCCTGTCCAGCCCATTTGCCCAACCCATTAGCTTAGCCCAGTCTATAAGCTTAGAATAACCCAACCCATTAGCACAGCTCAACCCTGGCATTTATCCCAGCTTTTTTGCTTAGTTCCTGCCCAGTGCATTAGCCAAGCAGATCATTAGCCAAGCCTCAAAGTATAGCCCAGCCCAGCCCATTAGCCCAGCTCATTAGCTTAGCTTAGGCCACCCCATTATCCCAGCCCATTAACTTAGCCTAGCCCAGGCTACTTTAGTCAATCACCCGACCCCATTAGTTTAGGCTAGCCCAACCCATTAGCTTAGCACAGCCCAGCCAATTAGCCCAACCAGCCCATTAGCATAGCCAAGCCCAGGCATTAGTCCAGCAGCCCATTAGTCCAATCCATAAACTTAGCCCAGCCCAGACCACTAACCCAGCCAGTATGTTTAGCCCTGTCCAGCCCATTAGTCAAGCCATTTAGCTTAGCCCAAATCATCCAGTTACCCCAGCCCATTAGCTTAGCCCTATCCACCATATTTGCAGGACTGTCAGTCCTGAAATTAAACAGGCTGAAGAGGGTATGGCACAGGGTTACTCCAGTAACATCCCAGGGACCAAGTTACAGGATGAAAATCCATGTATTCTATGCAACAAGCAGTTTATATAGGTCTGGGGCAAGCCAGATGGCCCCTACCTCCCAGCAACCAATCCTAGACCTCCATACCATCATGTGTCATCCCAGCCCGTGGGGCGTTCCCAGAAAGGGGCATGCAGACTAAGAAGTCAGCTCATGGCACCAAGCACCTGCTAACATCAAGTGACAGGGTGTGCCCTGTAGGTTAGCATCACTTAATGTGCTGAGTGGATTGTGCCTGCGCATGTGCAGTGTATGCCTGAGAGTCCAGAACTGATGTCCCACACATATTAGCCCATCCTAGTAGCCCAACCCATTAGTTTAGTCAAGCCCAGCCCATTAGCCCATCCCGTTAGCTTAGCTCTGCCTGCCCAGCCCATTAGACTAGTTCATTTTCTCAGCCCAGCCCTGCTCAGAAAATTATCTTAGGCCAGCCCGGCACATTAGCCCAACCCATTTGCTTAGCCCAGTCTGTTAGCTTATTGCAGACTATCCCATTAACTTAATTCATTATCCATGGCAATTAGCTTACCCATGCCCAAACCATTAGCCCAGGTCATTAGCCCAGTCTATTTTCTCAGCCCAGCCCAGGCAAGCCCAGCCCATTAGACCAGCCAATTAGCTTATCCCAGCTTATCCCAGCCCATCCCATTAGCTAACCTATTAGCTCAGCCCAGTCCATTACCCTAACCCATTAGCACAGATCAGCCCAAGCATTTAGCCTGGGTTTTTTCTTGGCCCCCACCCAGCACATTAGCCCAGTAGATCATTAGCCAAGCCTATAAGTATAGCCCAACCCAGCCCATTAACCCAACTTATTAAGTTAGTCCAGCCTAGCCCATTAGCCAAGACCAATATTTTAGGCCAACCCAGAATATTTGGGCAGTCCATTCACCCAGCCCTTTAAAGTAGTCAAGCCAAGCCCATTAGCCCAATTCACTAGGTTAACCCAACCTAACACATTACCTTATCCCTGTCCATAGGCTGAGCTCAGGCCAGCCTATTAGACCATCCAATTAGCTTAGCCCCGCCTAGCCCATTAGCTTTTAGCCAAACCCATGCGGTTAGCCCAACCCCTTCCATTAATTAGCCCAGGCAAGTCCACTAGCCCCCCCATTGGCTTAGCCCATTCAATCCCATAGAGTGGGATGTGATAGCATACATTTTTCTTTCTTTCTTCTTTTTTTTTTTTTTTTTGTCTTTTTGGTCTTTTTGAGACAGGGTCTCCCTGTAGCCCCAGCTGTCCTGGAAGTCACTCTGTAGACCAGGCTGGCCTTGAACTAACAGAGATCCACCTGCTTCTGCCTCCCAAGTGCTAGGATTAAAGACGTGTGCCACCACACCCGGTAGCATGGACTTTTAAACCCAGTACTCAGGAGGCAGAGACAGGAAGAAAGATCTCGGTGAGAGATCTGGTCTACATAGGAAATTCCAGGCCAGTTGGGTCTACAGATAGATCTCACTGTTAGTGTGGGTGTAACTGGCTCTGCCTCAGGAAATTGCATGTACCAGGTTTATACTTACTATTTAATTACCAATCATTTTTAAATTGAAACTTTTAAAATTTGATACTATTTTAAATTTTAAAATTTGATCTAATTTAGATCCCCTCCACCATCTGTACCCTCCTTACTACCCCAACCAATGACATATGTCATATGTCATGTTCTGAGAGACAAAGACATTGAGAGAGAGAGAGAGAGAGAGAGAGAGAGAGAGAGAGAGAGCGACTTGTGTCCCCAAATGCCCTTCAATGTTCTTCCATCCCCTGGAGTCTGGTCAGCCTACCAAGGGTCTCACCTTTAAACAAGAATGACTCTCCCCTCCCAACAGCCATCAAACTAGGACAGGCAGCAGACTACACATTACTCTCAAAGAATGCCTACATTCGGAAATAAGCACAACTTGGCAGTTCCCAAGCATGAAGAACTTACCAAAATAATCACCCTAAAACCATCTTATGAGGCTGGAGGGATGATTGCTAAGCTTGCCATGCAACCATGACGACCTGAGTTTGGTTCTCAGAACCCAGGTAAAGATCCTGGCCTCGTGGCTTGTAATCCCTGAACTGGGGAGCCAGAGACAGGAGAACTCTGGGCTCCCAAACTATCTAAATCATCCTGTTTTAGGCCAGTGAGAGATTCTCAATATAAAGATGGATAGTACCTAACAAGCAGCACCTGGAGTTTGCTTTTGGCCTTTACAGCCATGTGCACACAAATGTACACCTGCACACACATGTACACCTACACACGCACAAGAACTTCAATCTGTGTCTTTAGCATGACACAGTCTAGAAGCAAATGACCCTGCAGTACTTCACGCAGCCAGCTGCAGTGCTGAGAACATACTATGGTCACACTATTCCCCTTTGACACTTGGTTCCCACTGCTGGAGCAGTTGAGAGTTTAAATGATGGAGAGACTGCATTAGGAAATTTCAAGTACCGTTCTATACTGAAAGATTTTGATAGCAAAAGAAAATCTGTACAAACACACAACTATATCATTCCTTCCAACTATCTCCTGTCCCAGCGGGCTTCCCAGGGTTGAATAGCATGCAGCTGGGTCAGGACAGTGCCAGCTCTGGCTACATTCTTTCATCTCTCAAGGGGGGTTTCATTCCAGGAAGGTGACGGGATCTGAAATAACAAAGAAGCAGTACAAACAGCAGCCAATCCTCTTAGCCTTCTAAGACCATTAAATTTGGTAGAGTTTCTCCTTAGGTCCCGTGGAAGCTCTCTGCCAACATTGGGGAAAATCCACTGGTTTATAAACAATAACTGATACGGGCCAGATCTTTTGGGGATCAAGTGCTAGTGCAAGTTGGGTGCAGGTGTTTTTAACCCCAAAGGGCACACGAACCCAAATGGGTGTTGCCTGTGTGCAGAAAGCCAACATTCCTATAATAAAACCAGATTTTTGTGTACAGAGATATCTGACTGGTGAGTCTATGGAAAAGCCCAAGGACAACACAGGCCATTATTCAAGGCCTAGGGCTGGGGGTGGGGACCGTGGGGGGAGGGTGCAGGAGCCCTGTGTTCACCAAAAACAAAGGAACAAAAAGAGTGAGAGAGAGAGAGAGAGAGAAATTTCAACAATACTCCAGGCGTGGTGGCACATGCCTTTAATCCCAGCACTCGGGAGGCAGAAGCAGGCATATCTCTGTGAGTTCAAAGCCAGCCTGGTCTACATAGTGAGTTCAAGGCCAGCTAAGGTTACAGGAAGATCCTGTCTGGAAGGAAGGAAAGAAAGAAAGAAAGAAAGAAAGAAAGAAAGAAAGAAAGAAAGAAAGAAAGAAAGAAAGAGAAAGAGAGAGAGAGAGAGAGGAAGGAAGGAAGGAAGGAAGGAAGGAAGGAAGGAAGGAAGGAAGGAAGGAAGGAAGGTTAATTTTAATAATGGACTTTTTTTTGTCTTTTTGAGACAAGATCCTGTCAAGAAAGAAAGAAAGAAAGAAAGAAAGAAAGAAAGAAAGAAAGAAAGGAAGGAAGGAAGGAAGGAAGGAAGGAAGGAAGGAAGGAAGGAAGGAAAGAAAGAAAAGAGAGAGAGAAAGAAAGAAAGAAAGAAAGAAAGAAAGAAAGAAAGAGAAAGAGAGAGAGAGAGAGAGGAAGGAAGGAAGGAAGGAAGGAAGGAAGGAAGGAAGGAAGGAAGGAAGGAAGGAAGGTTAATTTTAATAATGGACTTTTTTTTGTCTTTTTGAGACAAGATCCTGTCAAGAAAGAAAGAAAGAAAGAAAGAAAGAAAGAAAGAAAGAAAGAAAGGAGAAAGAAGGAAGGAAGGAAGGAAAGAGAGAGAGAAGAGAGAGAGAGGAAGGAAGGAAGGAAGGAAGGAAGGAAGGAAGGAAGGAAGGAAGGAAGGAAGGAAGGAAGATTGGTTAATTTCAATAATAGACTTTTTTTGTCTTTTCGAGACAGGGTCTCCCTGTAGCCCCAGCTGTCCTGGAACTTACTCTGTAGACCAGGCTGGCCTTGAACTCACAAAGATGCACCTGCCTCCGTCTCCTAAGTGCTAGGATTAAACGTGTGTGCCACCACGCCGGGCTAATACAATTTAAAGTAGAAGTAGGACAGGGAACTTTATGAAGACCACTACATATAGGGTCACCAGTGCCTGCTAATTTGCATAAGGCCTAGGTTGTTAAAGTCCTACACAAAGGAATTAAGGGAGGAAGAATGAGATCTACACAAACCTTTGTTGAAAATATCAATTTTCTTGTTGCTTCTAAGGTAACTAAATGTCAAATAACTCTCCAGTTCCCAGAAGGTCCAGAGAGTTACAAGAATTTATCCACAAGCAAGTCTGCTCTTTTTTTTTTTTCTTTGTCTCTTCTGATTAGTTTTACTTTGAAGTCTATTTTGTCTGATATTAGAATACCAACTCCTGCTTGCTTTTTGTTGCCATTTGCTTGGAATATTTTTTCCATCCTTTCGCTTTAAGTTGGTGTCTATCCTTAAGGGTGAGATGGATTTCTTGTAGACAGCATATAAAGGGGTTTTGTTTCCTAATCCACTCTCCCAGTCTAAGTCTTTTGATTACAGAGTTCAGCCCATTAATATTTAAGGTTACTGAGAGATGTGTGCTGCTTCCTTTTACCTTATTTTCTGTTTGCATTCTTGGTCTAAGTTTGTATTTCTGCAGTTATGCTTTTATTCATTACTCTCTCTAGCTGCTTGTGGATAGTTGCTCCTTTCCTCTGACCTTTGAATTGCTTTGAGTATTTTTTGAAGGGCTGGTTTTCTGGACATGAATTCTTTCATCTTGTTTATGTCATGAAATATTTTTCTTTCTCCTTCAACTATAATTGACATTTTGCTGGGTATTGTAATCTGGGTTGGCATCTATAGTTTTAGCTAACTTTAATACTGGGAATACTTTGGTACAATTCTTCTAGCTTTCATCGTTTGCACTGAAAAGTCAGCTGTGTCCTTCTCAGGGTCGCTGTGCACCACCTTTGCCACCACCTCAGAGCCCTGCCAGGTAGCGCTATACACCTGCCAGAAGCCACTGGCCCTGATATTGCAGGCGCCCCGCGGTTGGCAGGGGGACAGGTGGCTCTTGTCTGCCAACACCGTGGGGTCCCAGCTCAGCACCTGCACCAGCAGGCTGCGCCACGGGCTCAGGTCCTCCTCACCTGGGGCAGCCCACAGCCCAGAGGAGGAAGACCCTGGGGGCACCGAGGACCAGACAGTTTCCTAGGCTTCCAGCAGGGCCCTCCCAGTAGAGAAGGTAAAGAAGGTGTAGGGGACAGCCTCCGCCTCCCCAGAAACCTGCAGCCTGCACCACATTCCCATGCTCCCAAAGAGAGTGTGTGCAGAGAAGTGGGTCAGGGACCGCAGAGGTCAGGCCCGCCGCCCTAATCGGTGGCCTCAGCTCTAGCGCCTGCTCCTCTCTCACCGCCTTTGCTGCTCTATCCCCACAGCCGACTGCGCTGTCTCCTCTTGGTGGCGCTGGACGTGTCATGACCAGCCATATCGTCGCCAGAGGTTCCCTCTCTGCTGCCCCCTCCATGGATGCCCCGCCCTCAAGTTTCTTTACCCCTGAAACCTGCCTGGTCCTCTCCAGGTTCTTAGTGCTCCTAATCTCTATCCTCCATCCATTAGCCCGGATCTCCAGGCTCTTAATCCCTGGGACCACTCTGTCATCCCACCCTAGGGCTCATCCCGCCCTCCGGGTCTATAACCCCACCCTGATACCTGACTCCAGACTCTCCCTCTCCAAGACCTTGAACTTGACATCCAGGTTCCTTAGCCCCTGACCAAGGTCGGGGAACCTGGCCTGGCCTGCTGCACCTGTTCAGTCGACTGGCACTCCATCACCTCCAGGATCCTGGCTGTCCCAGGACCACTTCCTCGGCTGGGTCCTACAATCTGAGTTCCTTAGTCCCCTTGGATACACCTCTCCCTGAACCTGGCTCTTCCTTTCAAAGTTCCATCTCCAAGTTCATTGGTACCTGGATCCTCATTTCCAAGTTCAATAGCATCATGCTAGCGCCCACCTACTGGGCCTGCCCTTCTCACCAAGAGCATTAGTGGCCCTGGATCCAGGCTAACCTGGAAACACCCCCTCCCTCCTTTAGGACATTGGGTCTGGCCAGTGCATCCATCCACCGGATCCTCTACCCCCCTCTAAGCCCATTACTCCTGTCCTCCCACCCTGCCCCATCTCCAAGCTCCCTTGGTCCCCACTACCCTCTTCCTGGCCCACTCTCCTTTATTGGTCCACACTGATCCTGCCCTCCTCTTCAGGACCTTCAGTCTCCCGTGGCCAGCAGGAGCATGCTCTGGGCTGTAAGAATGTAGAAGAGACAGCAGAGAGGACAAGCACGCTGGAAAAGAGAGTGGTAGACCATCCCAGAAACCGACACTCAGCATCTGGAGTGGCACTCCAGACCCTGGCAGAAACAGCAGAAACACCAGGGTGGGAATCTGAGGACATGGGCTCTGTGCAAAGACTTCTGGACAAAGGCTGAGAGATGGAGACTTCACCCTCCTCCACAGCCAGCTTCCACTTCAGTCTCCTGTCTGAAGGAACCTATGGCTCCTCAGAGCAAAACACATCCCTGTCAGGACTCTCACTTTACCTGGAGAGCCACTAGGCCCTGGAGAGGAAGAAGAAAGAAACATTATTTTTAGAATCAGTGAAAGATCTCAACATCTAAAAAACAATTTCAGAGTCATGCATGGTAGTACATACCTTTAACCCCAGCAGCACTTGGGAGGCAGAGGCAGGCAGATCTCTGTGAGTTCCAGACCAGAAGGTGCTACATTGTGAGACCCTGTCTAAAAATAATAATTCCAATAAATAATAAAAATAACCTGTAGTGTAGAGAAAATATATAGAGGGCCACAAAAGGGGAGCTGGTTTGGTTGCACAGGATACAATCCCAAACTCTTTGGGATTGTGTTGGTCTCCAGGTAGCTATTGAGAATCTGTGTACCCATCAGCCTCTTTCTCCTCACAGGGTCTAAGACCAGGGCCACTGCCTGTTCTGGGGAGGTAGGAATGCCCAGGCCCTGTAGCCCTGGGTGTTCTGTGGCCTTTGCTGGACACTGTAGGGCCTCGGCACTTTCCTGGGCACCACTACCTTTGGATCTCATGACCTAGATGACATTCCAAGAGGAAGCCTTTCTTTTCCAGACGTGCTCGGGTCTCCCCCACCCCAAACTCCCTACAGCTCATCTCTCCAGCTTTCATCTTGAAGGCTTCTAAACCTCAAAGCCAATAATGTCACATCTTTTTCTTTTTTTCCCTAATTCAGTTCCCCCGTGGTGGAGCACACTGATAGCACTTGTGGCGTCCCCTGTCACCTCAGCATGGCCAACGAGCCCCTGGCAGCACTCCCCCCATGCTTCTTCCTGTCCAGTTGGAGCTGGCAGTCAGCTTGGCCAGCCTCCAGGCCATCACTTCATGATCCAAATAGTTTAAACTGAGGCCAAAAGTGTGTATGTGGGGGTGGTGGGGGAGGTGTGGAGGGCAGGGGCCTGCCCAAGGTCTGAGAGGAGGAGGAGGAAGAGTCAGGCCTCAAAGCCAATGCCAGGCCTCCGGCCCAATGTGCCCTCAACAGAACTGAGGAAGCAGCATGAGGGGTATCTGTGGCCCATGCCCTGAATTGTTACCAGGTACCCCAGTGTTCTTCAGCAACCTGCCTTCCCCAGTCAGGGTTACCTGAAACCCACTGGGACTCACCGGCCCTCTTGGGGACATCTCATACGGGGGCAGGAAAATAGAGAAATAGAAAGCTACATCAGAATTAACGCATGAAAGAAGCCATTTGGCAGAGAAAGACTTAACACCCTGCTTCACCTGGGTTTCACCAAAGGATCAGAACGCGTGCAGAACACAATCTCCTGGAAACTGGGCATAGTGGCCCACGCCTTTAAACCCAGCACTTGGAAGGCAGAGACAAGCAGATTTCTGAGTTTGAAGCCAACCTGGTCTGGCTTCATAACAAGCTGCAGACCATCAAGGCTACATAGTAAGAGCCTGTCTCAAACAAAACAAAAGCCTGCTCTACACAACTGTGAAAAGGTAGTGTATAAAGCGCTAGTGGCAACACTGTTTTGCCCTCAGCTCACTGGCCAACTCGGAGTCTCTCTTTCTTCAGAACCACTGCTATCTCTAACCCCATGTCCCTGGTGCAATTCTTTGTCTTGGGACACAAGAGCTGGGAATCTGGAACCCTCTGAACTCAGATCCAAGGCCTGCTACCCAACACTCCTTTCCCAGCAGGCCCCCACTGACAGCGCAGGCTGGGCTCTGGTAGAACGAGGTTGTTCTCAGTGCTGCTGCAGGCTCAGAAGAAGCTCTGTCAACCTTCCAGGGACATGAGACTGACTCAGTTCCAGGCACCCCAGCCAGAGGGGCCGCACCTGGGCCTGGACTCACACTCCCCAAGACAATGATCCAGTTCCTGGAGCAGGGAGAAGCTACCCTCTCAGTGGCAAGAAAAGCCCTGGCTGCCCAGTTGCCAGTCCTCCCAAGGTCACAGCTGACCTTCCTGGCTCCTGTCACCTGGCCAGACAAGGTGGTGCATGTGGGCATGAATTATGCAGACCACTGCAAAGAACAGAATGTGCGGGTGCCCAAGGAGCTCATCATCTTCAGCAAGTTCGCCAGCTCCATTGTGGGACCTTATGATGAGATCATCCTTCCTCCAGAGAGCAAAGAGGTGGACTGGGAGGTAGAACTGGCCGTGGTCACTGGGCAGAAAGGCAAGCAAGTCAAGGCCACAGATGCCATGGCTCACGTGGCTGGCTTCACTGTGGCTCGTGATGTGAGTGCCCAGGATTGGCAAGTGCAACGCAATGGAAAGCAGCAGCTACGGGGGCAAACCTCTGACACTTTCTGCCCCTTGGGCCCTGCCTTGGTTACCAAGGACAGCATCACAGATCCACACAACTTAAAGATCTGCTGCAGAGTGAACGGGGAGATGGTCCAGAGCAGCAACACCAACCAGATGGAGTTCAAGACAGAAGACCTGATAGCCCGGGTCTCCAGGTGTGGCACTCTTTACCCAGGGGACATTATCCTGACTGGGACGGCCCCAGGTGTTGGTGCGTTTAGGACTCCTCCTGTCTTTCCCAAGAAGGGTGATGAAGTGCAATGTGAGATTGAAGAACTTGGTGTCATCAACAACAAGGTGGTCTGACAGCTTCCCTGTGGGTACTGGACTTGACAAGATGGGGCATCCCTCCCACTCCCCGCACTGGCGGCCCTGCCTGCTAGAGGCTGCTTGGGCCAAGGACGGTGGACTGACCAGAGAAATAAATTTTCCATCAAAGGAAAAAAAAAGTTTTTCAAAGACAAGCAAGCAGAGCTCTGAGAGTTCGAGGCTAGCTCGGTCTGCTTTTCATAACACTCTGAGAGTTCGAGGCTAGCTCGGTCTGCTTTTCATAACACTCTGAGAGTTTGAGGCTAGCTCGGTCTGCTTTTCATAACACTCTGGGCCTTCTTGCTGTTTGACATTCTATCTTGCTCCTCCAAAAGAGTTTGAGCTTCTCTCCTTACCTCCTCTCTTGCTTTTCTCTCAAATTCTAATAAAATTCTTCTCAAGCTTTGAAGTCTATCTTTAAACTTTTTTGTGTTGTTTTGTTTGCTTGCTTAATTTTTGAGACTGGTCCTCTTATAGAGGACCCAGGTTGAGTTCCCAGAACCCACATGGAGGCTTACAACTCCAGTTCAAGAGGATCCAATGCCCTCTTCTGGCCTCTACAGACATTGCATGCATGGGTGCACTTACACACATGCAGACAAAACATTCATACACATAAAATAAATCCAAAAAAGAGGGAACCCCAATTTCCCCAGTAACAACAGGAATTCCTGCGAAGACATCTGTACATGATTTGCACCAAAATAAATTTTGTCTCCCCCAAATTAATGTCCACCCAGAGCTTTGGGGAATGGCCTTATTTGGAAATACAGCTTTTATAGGTGTAATAAGCTAAGATGAGGTCAGGTAGGATTGTGATGGACCCTACTCTAATGCCTGGTGGCTTCATAAGAAAACAGAGATGTAGATGGTCAGAGGAAGGACAGCCATGGGAGGGTAGAGAGGGAAGATAAAAGAAGATCAGGGAGAGCCAGGGGCCCACAGATAGAATGGAGCGAGTGTGGCCCACCTCACACCTTGATTTTAGGCTTCAGGACCCCAGAACTGTGAGAGAATGCATTTCCATTGTTTTAAGCCATCTAGTTCTTTGTTTTGGCAGCCCGGGCTGGCCTTAGAGGAGATCTCTGGTTTTCAAAGTGCCTGTGCTTGTCAGCTCCTCCATCTGGTGGAGCCCACAAACAGTCATTAGCACCCTTCCTTCATTGATCAGAAAGGGATTGGTCATGCCTGTGTGTAGGTGACCCTGGACAGCCCCGTGGGGTCCCCTGTTATGCCTGCCTCAGTGCAGGTGTTTCTATGAGTTGTACAAGTTATCCTTGGTCTTGACAACATTACTTTCTGGACCTCATACTCTGCTCCTTGGAAGCAAGAGCTATGGGCTCTCCTGAGGCCTCTAGCACAGGACCTGGAGTGGAGCATGGGGACAAACCCTTCTGGGTTGCATTCAAGCTGTCCAAACTGAAGCCACAGAGTGGGCATCAGGACCTGCAGCTGCCTTAGGCTCGGGGTCTGTTCTAAGAACCCCTTTTTCTCCAAAGTGGCCCTTTAAAGACAGTGAGGAGGTTTTCTAGAGGCCTAGAAGTCCTAAGCCCATTGGCCCAATCTTCTGGGAGAAAAGGGACTGATTTGCATCAAAAAGAACACTGGCTTCATTGAAATTCTTCTCATCTTGAGTGCCACAAAACCAGGAAGAAAAAGAAAGTTTTCATCCTGAGCAACTTCACTGCCCAGGAACATTCTGAGCTTCTAAATATAGAGAGGAAATGGGGCCCTTTGGGTCACTCCAGGCACCGCCTTCCCCCGCCCCATGCCCGCCCCCACTGCCCAGTCAAGGCCAACCCTTACACTGTGGGAGATCGCACTGTCTTCAGTGGATGCCTGCAGCAGATGCCACGCGGTTCTGGAACTGGATACAGCTGCCTACCCAGGGACCCTGGCATGTCAGACAGTAGAGAACCCTTGCGAGAGGGACAGCAGGGCGCTGGCATGGAGACCCCTCAGGATAGCTTACAAACCAGGTGAGTTGGAGGGTCAGGTCTCTACACCTGGGACCGAGGCCCAGACTTCGCTCTGCTGTGGTACCCGGGCAAGCAGTTTATCTTTCTGAGCCGCCTTTCTTCACCTGCATGATCTCTGAGATGGAATAAGCCCTGGACAGGGACACTTGTCCTTTGGGATAAGATTCAGTGTATCTATTTCTCTGGTGGCCATAAAAGGTTTAAATGAGGAATGAGTCGTATCCCAGCATGCACCAGTCAGGATAAAAAGAAATTTTCAAATAAGAATGCACCAGGCTCCCTGGGTAGGAGGTGGCACACAGCGTATGGGGTCAATGACAGGTGAGTTCAGGGGAGGCCCCATGGTTCCGGCTCCAGCTTGCTGTGTGACCTTGACAAGCCCCTGGCCCTCCCTGTTTACAATGAAGCTTCTAATAAGAGGGACTCCAGGACTCAGACATCTGAGGGTCTGTGACCCCAGGATGTGACCCCTGGTCTATAACCAGGAGAGTCAGAGAGACTTCTTTCTCTTCTGTCTGAGATGCTGAGTAGGTCCAGGGTGGTCTGGAGGGCCTGGGCAGTCAGAGGGAAGAGGAAGAGTGGCAGGCAGGACAACAGAGGAATGGAGGAAGGGGAGTGTATACAGTTGAAGGTTAAGTGCCGATGTCTGAGCCCTTGGTAGTGATGGGGAAAACACTGACAACATTTGAGCTACAAGAATATGGACACTGTCCTCAAGAGGGTTGTGTAGAAAGAAAGGCAGCATAGAGAGGGGGCATGGTAGCACGTCCCACCAGGCCAAGGTGGGCTGCTGGACACCCAGAAGCAATAGCACCTCACCTACAGTGCCTCCACAAGCAAAGGACCAGCCATGGCCCTAAGTATGGGCCATGGGCACGGAGAGCCTGCCTTCCAGAAGAGGGCAGACTTGAGTTCCTTCCCTGGAATGGGCTCTGGGCCTGTTCTGGGCATTGCCACTGATGGGCTAAGATACCAGAGGCTGACCCTTGTGATGCTTATAGAGACCTTAAAAATTAACCATGAAAATAAAAAACAAAGTCTGCTGATTCTCAGGGTCCCCTATCCCACCACGTGAGGGGATAAGTGGAGTCAGCAGCCCTAACATTTTCTGAAGGCCATGTCTCCGGTCCATGGTTAGGGGGCCTGCACACCTGAGCTCACCAGACCTGGGCCTACTTTGCTATTAACACTGAGATGGCCAAACCTGGGGGCCAGCCCCAAGCCAGGCAGAGAAGGACTCCAGTGTGGAAAAGCAAAGGGAAGCACAAGGGCTAAAAACCCCAGTTTGGTTTATCAGTTGCTACTTTCTTACTGGGTGACTTTGATTAAGTTGTTGAACCTCTCTGAGTCTTAACCTCTCCCTCTGTGCAAAGGAAGATAAAAGGCCTGACCTCCCTTGACCTTGACTAGGTTTGAAGATTCCTCCACAGCAAGAGCATAGTTCCCCCAGAACAATCGCCTGGGGCTACAAAGCTCGGGACTTTGGGTTCTGGTCCAGCTCTGTTCCTGACTTGCCCTATGACTTAAAGCAAGACACACCTTCCCTGGGCCCTGGGCCCCCATCTGTCAATGGCAGCCATGTGCCCTGACAGCCTTGCAGGGCAGCAGCAAGGAAAGACCATGGATCAGTGCTCATTGCCCAGGGCTCCAAAATCAAGGAGTTGCCACTGCTGCTGCTTGGCCCCTCCCTGGCTTTCTCTTCCAGTAAACCTCAGCCACAGCTCCATCTCCAGCCTGCCGATACCCTCAGCTGAGTCCGTGGATGGCCGCTCCGGAGGGCATCTTAGAACAGCAGAGCGCAGGCCTGCCTTCTCCTACAAACCGAGTTTCTTGCCTCCCACTCCCTCCCTTGTGCTGCGGAGGGGAACGAGAGGGGTGCCTGGAACTGTTGGGTCTTTTGAGACTGAGACTGTAGAGCACACCATCTATCCAGGGCTCTGTTGAGCATGCCTGGGGCCTAGATCTTAGGCCTGTCAAGTCCCCCAGTCCAGAAGCACACAACACAGGCAAGTCTTCAGAGGAACTTGAGAAAGGCACAGCCAGGCCCAGGTTTGAAACGTTGTGGGTCCCACAGTGGCAGGCAGGGCAGTGTGGTTGTGGAGGAATTCCAGGTGGCAGTCAGACTGGCAGGCTGGCTGACTTATATGGACAAAGAAGAAGAGGAGGAGAGGAGGAGGAGGAGGAGGAGGAGGAGGAGGAGGAGGAGGAGGAGGAGAGAAGGAGGAAGAGGAAGAAGAGGAGGAGAAAAAAGGAGGAAGAGGAAGAGGAGGAGGAAGAGAAGGAGAAAGAGGAGGGAGAAGTGGGAGTAGGCAGTCCTGCAGGTGCTAGAGCAGCTCATAGGAGGTGGTGGTCTGGCGGTGGTCAGTAGGGTCTGGACATGAAGTGGCAGGAGTTAGGGGGTCAAGAGAAGGGCCCTGGGGGGCTACTTGGCCAGGAATGAATGGCTGGCTCTGAACTGCCCATGCTCACCCTGAGTTGCCTGCTGTTTTCTTAGCTCTGCCTGACAAAAATCCACATGGAGAGGAACCTTCTAGGAGCCAGGATGGCAGGCAGTCACAGGAGGCTGCAGAAGCCAGGCAAACAACATGAGCTGCCCATCTCAGGGGTGTGCTAGCCTAAGAGGAGAAATCTGAATGGATGTCAGCACAGAGTGCCCTTGGCATCCCGAACACGCCGCTGCCCGCTTCCCATCATGTAGCATCATGCTTTACTATCACTGATGTTTTTCTGTTTTTTAAATAATTTTTAATGAACTTTTGTGTATTTCACACAATATTTCTTAATCAAATTTAGATCCCCCCCTTCCATGCCCCCTACCCCACCAGAGTTCATGCATTCTCATGCATGCCTTCCATCTTTTTCTCAATCTTTTTTTGAATTTTTCGATATAGAAGTTTACTGTTTTGGTCAGTTCTTTGAACAAGTCTTTTTTGTTGTTGTTATTCCTTTAATTTTATATTGCTCCAAAATATGCATGTATATACTCCACACATATACCAAAATTTAAAAGTCTGAAAATAAACTATAGGTTAATTCCAAAACATTTTTAGGGAGTCACATTTTAATAATAGAGTTAAGTGCAGGTAAAAAGAAATATTACTTTACATTCCTAAATTACATAGCAAGCTAATGTATGCTTTAATGTACTTTTTTATTTTATTTTATTATTTTATGTGTATGAGTGTACTGTCTGCATCTAAGTAGGTGCACCCATGTTGTGCAGTGATGTGAAGGTCAGAAGAGGGTGTCAGATTCCCCTGGGACTGGAGTTAAAGACGGTTCTTAGCCACCATGTGGGTGCTGGGAATCGAACCGGGGTCCTCTGCAAGAGCAGTCGGTGCTCTTAACCACTGAGCCATCTCTCCAGCCCCAACTTTAATGTATTTTTTTAATAGTGGCATCAGGTAATACGGTATTATATTTACTAAAAAATGAAAAATTGCTCAGTTAGCCTTACATATAAAGATTTGGTGCTAACATCCACAAACAAGGGACACCATACATTGTTTTTCTGAATCTGTGTTACTTCACTTAGCATAATGGCTTCTAGTTCCATCCATTTACCTTCAGATTTCATGGTGTTGTCTTTCTTTACAATACATAGAATTCCATTGTACAGATGTACCGGGGCTGGAGAAATGGCTTAGCCATTAAGAGCACCAACTGCTCTTGCAGAGGACCCAGGTTCGATCCCCAGCACCCACATGGTGGCTGAGAACGGTCTTTGACTCCAGTCCCAGGGGAATCCGACGCCCTCTTCTGACCTCCTCGGCATTTCAGGACATGGGTGCACAGACCTACATGCAGACAGTACATTCATACACATAAAAAATAAATAAAATTAAAAAAAAAGATGTACCGCATTTTCATTATCCACTCATCAGTTGAGTGACACTTCAGTGGCTTCCAGCTCTTCAATATTGTGGAGAGAGCTGCAATAAATATGGTTGTGCACGTATCTCTGCAAAAGGATGAGTCTTGTGGGTATATACACAGGAGTGGTGTGACTGTGTCAGATGGTAGGTTCATTTTGAGTCTTTTTTTTTTTTTCTTTTCGAGACAGGGTCTGCCTGTAGCCCCAGCTGTCCTGGAACTCACTCTGTAGACCAGGCTGGCCTTGAACTCACAAAGATCCACCTGCCTCTGCCTCCCAAGTGCTAGGATTAAAGGGGGGCAGCCTTGCTGGGTTCCTGCCTTTAAGGGGTATGCTTCTAATTTTTCTCCATTTAGAATGATGTTAGCTGTGGGTTTATTATATATGGCTTTAATTATGTTGAGGAATGTTACTACATCCAATTCCCTCTAGGACTTTAAATAACTTGAATTTTATTGAAAGCTTTTTCTGAATCAATTGAGATGACCATGTATGTGATTTTTGTCTTTCAGTCCATTTATGTGCTTTTTGACATTTATTGATTTATGTATGTTGAACCATTCCTGCAGCTCTGGTATAAATCTGACTTAGTCATGGGGGGTGACTTTTGATGTGTGCCTGTATGTGGTTTGAAAGTATTTTGTTGAGAATTTTTGCATCTATGTTCACTAATGAAATGGGTCTATTTAATGCAATCCCAATTAAAATCCCCAAGAGTTTCTTGAGAGGCTTGGAAAAAAAGTCCTTAATTTCATTTGGAAAAACAAAAGATCCCTAATAGCCAAAACAACCCTGAGTGAAAAGAGCAATACAGGGGGCATCTCTATACCAGACTTCAAATTATACTACAGGGCTATAATCATAAAAACAGCTTGGTACTGGCACAAAAACAGACCTGTTGACCAATGGAACAAAACCAAAGATCCAAACCTGAGCGCATACAATTTCAACCATCTCATATTTGACAAGGGGGTCAAGAAGACACAATGGAGAAAAGACAGCATTTTCAGCAAGTGGTGTTGGCAAAACTGGATCACCACTTGTAGAAGAATGAAATTAAACCCCTACCTCTCGCCCTGTACAAAAGTCAACTCCAGATGGATCAAAGACCTCAACATGAAACCCCAAACTCTGAAGGCAATAGAAGAAAAAGTTGGCAGCAGCCTCCAAGACATAGGCGTAGGAAAAGACTTCCTAAATCAGACAGCAGCTGTGCAAGAATTAAGGTCGACAATTGACAAATGGGACCTCATTAAACTCAAAAGCTTCTGTACATCAAAAGAAACAATCAAGGAAGTGAAGAGAAATCCCACAGAGTGGGAGGAAACCTTCACCTCAGAAATATCTGACAAAGCATTGATTTCCAGAATATATAAACTACTCAAAAAACAAAGAATAAAGAAAGCAAATGACCCACTCAATAGATGGAGCAAAGAGCTGAACAGAGATTTCACAAGTGAGGAATTAGAGATGGCTGAGAAACACCTTAAGAAATGTTCAACATCACTAATCATTAAGGAAATGCAAATCAAAATCACTTTAAGATATCATCTTACTCCAAGACTGGCTAGGATCAAGAAAACAAATGATACCAAGTGCTAGAGAGGTTGTGGGGAAAGGGGAACACTCATCCACTGCTGGTGGGAATGTAAACTCGTACAGCCACTATGGAAAGCAGTGTGGAGAACCCTTGGAAGACTTGGAATGAACTTGCCACTTGACCCAGCCATACCACTCCTGGGCATGTACCCACAAGACTCATCTTACCACAGAGATACATGTAAGGAGCTGGAACCAACCCAAGTGCCCCTCAACTGACAAGTGGATAGAGAAAATGTGGTACATCTACACAATGGAGTTCTATGCAACGGTAAAGAAAGATGATATCATGAGCTTTGCGGGTAAATGGCTGGAACTAGAAGATATCATGCTGAGTGAAGTAACACCGTCTCAGAGAAACAAAGGACAAATGGTATCCCTCATCTGTGGATGCTAGCGCCAATTATCTAATTGTATGACAAACTGAGCAACGTTAATGTGATCTGAAAACAACTGTGCTCTTATATTGTGAATCCCTTAAAATATAATAAATTTAAAAAATTAAATTAAAATATAAAAAAAAGAGATCACATCTTGAAGTAAACACAGGAAGCAGTGAGCCACATGAAACCTGGCATGGATCAAGAACTCCCAAAGCCTGTTTCCAGTGCTGTGCTTCCTTCAGCAATGCCGAACCTTGTAAGACCTCCCAAAACAATGCCAAAAGCTGGGGAGGAATGTTGAAATACTTGGAGCCTAGGGGGGATATTCTCATTCAAACCCCCGCACTATCATACCAGATTTGCTTTGGAAAAGTAACCAGAAATCTGTATTGTACAGGAGACTGGGTAACAATGCAGTCATTGCCTTCAACTTTCAGGAAGATTTTCTTTATACAGGTGCCACATATCGATGAAAGTGGTAGAAACCAGATCAGACCTGTTAGATGTCAGAATTTTGTGGTCCTTGTAGGTATAAAGTAATATTAATTTTCATTTTGATTATTGGAAGTAGAGTTGGGACTCTAGGGGTAGCCACTGTACCATTGTCCATTTCAATTTGATTAGCAAAATACAGATATTGTTCTTTACAAAAATAATAAATGGGTCTATAGTTTTCTTTTTTGCTTGTATCTTTGCCTAGTTTGGGGTTTGGGATTCGTTTGCTGTCTCTCCAGTGTTTCTAGTTGCTTGTTAGGTCATTTGTTTGTGCTCTGTTTTTTTGTTTGTTTAATTTTTTTGGTGTTTTTGAGACAAGGTCTGTAGCCCCAGCTGGCCTGGAATTCATTCTGTAGACCAGGGTGGGGGTAGTGGCACCCACCTTTAATCCTAGCACTCAGGAGACAGACGCAGGCAGTTCTCTGTGAGGTCAAAGCCAGCTGAAGCTACCGGCTGCTCTTGCAGAGGACCCAGATTGGATTCCTAGCATTCACATGGTGGCTAACAACCATCTGTCACTCCAGTTCCAGGAGACCTAACACCCTCTTCTGACTTCCAAGAGCACTATACAACACAGGTTGTATCTACCTACATTCAGGCAATACTCTCATACACATAAAATAAAAATAATAAATGGAATTTTTACATTTTATTGTTTATTTAATTTTTGTGATTTTCAGACAATATCGTTTGATGGTGTTTTGATCCCCCGTCTGCATCTCCCTCCCACTGCTCCCTGCCCAATTTACTTTTCGCATAAATTTTTAATTGAATTTTTGTGTATTTCATACATAGCATCTCAATCAGTCTTAATCACCATTATACCCCATTCTCCATTGGCTCCTCCCACAGCACCCCTCCCTTACTGGCATTCAAACATTCTGTCATCTGTGTTGAGGCCTATTGCGCCAAATTAATCTCCCCAGCCTTTCCTCAGTGCAAGTTCATCCACTGAGCTCTAGGCAGCCTATCCAGAGTTCCTCACTTAAAGAAAACCAGCTCTTCCTCACCCAATCATAACCAGCTGCTAATATTCTTTCAGCTGTCCATTTCCTCAGTTCCGTGCTGGGCTTTTGTCTAGTTGAGTTTGCATGGGTCTTGTGCATGCTAACACCATTGCTGTAGGTTCATATGACCAGGGTCCCAAGAGCTTAAAAGGTTCTGTTTCCATAAGGTCATGCACCTCCTCCCCGGCTCTGTCCACCCCCTCTTCTACAATGGCCCCTGAGCTCTGAGTGAGCGAAGCTGAATACAGGAGACCTGTCCATGGACCCACACTCTGTAGATTCCAAACCTCTGCAGTTTGGCCATTGATGACTTTTTGAATTCCTGGACCCCCTGTCGTATGAGGAATCTTCCTTAATGAGAGTTAAGATGTTAAAATTTGTGTCCTCTTGGCTCCTTGTTCTACATTTCATGAGCCTTAAGTGTAGAAGTTGCATTGTAGATATGCCGCTTAGGCTTGGCCAAGTCACAGACAATGGCTGTGTATAACCAGTTGTGGGACTCTGAAATAGTCTTCATTTGATGCAAAAGAAGCTTCTTTATTGAGCAGTGACTGGGATAATTGATTGTAAATATAAGGATCCATATTTTGCACTTAGTAAGAAGTTACCTTAACTCTAGGGATGTGACAGCCTTCAGGATTTCTCTAAGATCTATTACCTCTCCATCTGTGTGTATTTGGCTATGTTTATAGCACTACACATGAGTTTCTTCCCACTAAGTGAGCTTTAGGTCCAATTAGTTAGCCATTGATTAACCCCAAGATAAAAGTGCCACTACTGCACCAGTGTCACATGCTGTGCCAGACATTGATGTGCATATTTGGTCTTAAAGCTGGTGTTGGACCATCAATTGCTGCTCTCCCTTAGTAGTTTACATAGTGTTCTCCAAAGCTAGCCTTCTCTGAGAGTGCTAGCCTTCAGGGGAGGTGGCTTCCAGTGCTCTTAACCACTGAGCCATCTCTCTGGCCCATGTATTTCTTTTATGGCTGAATAATATTCCATCATATATCATAATTTGTTTACCACTTCATGTTGATGGAGCCTTTGGGTGTTAATCCTCTTGGACTATTATGGATATTCATGTTCAAGTTTGGGTATCAACATCTGTTCTCATTTCTCTTGGGTTTATAGCTAGGAGTAGAGTTGCTGGATCAGATGAAACTCAACACAGTCTTTCGAGAAGCTGAAAGAGTTTTTTCCAATGTGGCTGTACTCTGCACCCTGCCCAGTAGTGTCTGGGGATTCCAGCTTCTCTACACCTCTGCTGACACTCTTATCCTTTTTGATTACAGCAATCCTCACAGGCGTGAAGTGTTATCATCTCCTGTGGTTTTAATCTGTGTATCCTGGTGGTTGAAGACGTTGAGTAACTACTCACGTGCCTTTTGTCCACAAAAAACTCCATGTAGCCCCAGCTGGCCTGGAACTGGTTATGTAACCCAGGCTGACCTCAATCTCAGTCCTCCAGCCTCTGCCTCCTGTGTGCTGGGCTTAAAGACATGTGCCACCACACCTGGCTAATTTACCTGTTTTTCTTTTGTTGCTTGTATTTCTGAAGTCATATCTGAGAAGTCTTTATTTAACTCAGGGTTATAAGATTGACGTATACTACCTTCTAATATTTTTACAGGTTTAGTTTTCATATTGAATAATTCAGTCAAATAATTCACATTAATTTGGTCTATTTTGAGTCGAGTGATTTTGTGGCTGGCAGAGGAATTGCTGAGGCTTCACATTTCTGAAGTGATTTTTCAGGCCCCTCAGCTTGTTGAAAAGAATTTTGTTTCTCTCTGATTGGATTATTTTTCACCTTTGTTGAAAATCAATTCACTGTAAATTTCCAGGAAACTTGAACTGAGTTCTGAATTTTAATTCCATTGTACTTGTTCATGGATGTCTATCCTTTTCCTATGACCTCGCTGTTCTGATTATAGCAGGTCTTCAACAGGTCTTGAAATCAGAAATGTGAATTCTCCAACTTTGTTCTTTTGCAAGATGCTTTTGATTATTCTAGGTATCTTGAATTTTCCTATGAACTTTAGCTTTTTTTTTTGTTTTTGTTTTTGTTTTTGTTTTTTTTGAGACAGGGTCTCCCTGAAGCCCCAGCTGGCTTGGAACTCTATATTATGTAGACTAGGCTGGCCTTGAACTCACATAGTTCTGCCTGCTCTGTCTCCTGAGCACCAGGATTAAAGGTGTACACCACCACACCCAGCACTAGCATTTCAATGTTTGCAAAGAAGCCAGCTGGGACTTTTATAGAGCTTGTATTGACCTGTGGCCAATCTGGCCAATATTAAACTCCCAACTCCTCCTCTTCTTCCACTGGAGTTTCAATATAAAGCCCAAGCTGACCTCTCAATCTTGTCTCCAAATCCTGAGTGCTGGAATTTCAGGTCTATGACACCATGTAGGGTCCAACAATATTTTTATGATACTAAAATAAAATATTGTTGAAAGAAACTGAAGAAATAGTTTTTTAGTTTTTAAAAAGCTTTATTATCATCTTTATATGTATGACTGTATTGCCTGAATGTGTGTAAGTGTACCGGTATCATCCAGTGCCCACAGAGGTCAGAAGAGTGGGTAGGATGCCCCTGGAACTGGAGTTATGATGGTTGTTAGTTGTGATGTGGGTGCTAGGAATCAAACCCAGCCAGGTCCTCTGCAAGAGCAGCTGCTACTCTTAACCACTGAACCATCTCTCCACCCCCATCTTCCAACAATATTTTGTTATCTTCAATTAAAACTTTCTTTTCTCGGGGCTGGAGAGATAGCCTAGCGGTTAAGAGCACCGACTGCTCTTGCAGAGGACCCAGGTTCGATCCCCAGCACCCACATGGCGGCTGAGAACCGTCTGTAACTCCAATTCCAGGAGAACTCCAGTTCCAGGGGAATCCGAGACCCTCTTCTGACCTCCGCGGCATTGCACGACACGGGTGCACAAACCTACATGCAGACAGTACACTCATACACATACAAAAAATAAAAAAATAAAAATAAATTAAAAAAAAAACTTTCTTTTCTCTATTCTTTGGATTGAATAATTTTTATTATTTAGTCTTCAAGTTCATTAACACTTTTTAAAAATGATTTTCCTTTGTATTATGTATAGGAGGTGTCTGTATTTGTGCATGAGTATAAGTAACTATGGAGGCCAGAGATGTTGGATGCCTTGAAGCTGAAGTTATAGGCAGTTATAAAAATGAGAGGAAATATTTCAAATCAGGTATGTGAAGAAGAGAATTGCATTTAGAATATGTAAAGAGCCCTTATGATGCAATAATAAAAAGACAAATAATCCAATAAAAACTTGGGAGGAGATTTTTGTGGTAAAGCCTGATGTGGATGCTAGATGCCTGGGTCATTTGCAAGAGCAGTACAAAGGGTCTTAAGTCACTGAGCCATCTCTCCAGCCCACTAACCCTTTTTTTTTTTTCAAGTTTCAATTTGAAGTCAAATTCATCTGCTCATCTGGCAAACCCTTCACTTCAAAGATTGTACTTTTCTTATACTTTGCATTGTTGTGTTGAGATTCTCTGTGGGAGACAGGGGGTAGGGAGAGGACCTCATCAGTAAAGCACTTGCCACAAAAATGTGAGGATTTAAGTTCAGACGTCCAGCACCCACGTACATGTATGGTACATGTGGTACATGTACATGTGGTACATGTGGTAGTCTACCCGTAATCCCCAGGGCTGGCTGCCTAACCTAGACTAGCTTGGTTGGTGAGCTCTGGGTTCAAGTGAGAGACATTGTCTCAGTTAACAGGGTGGAGTGTGATGGAAAAGATACTGGATGTCAACCTCTGACCTCTACACACAAATGCACACATGTACCTACACATACATGTATACTCACACACATGAGAACACACACAAGCATGCATACCACATGAGTAGGTGCATAAATACATAAGATGAGGACTGTTTTTTTCCTTTAATTCTCCAGTTTATCTTAATAGCAGCTATATAGCCCTAGTGTGTTTAAATCCATACCTGTGTGATGTCAAGGTTTTTTGTTGGCTCATTATTTTTTTTGGTTTTTCATTTTTTTTTTCAGATGTCTAGTAATTCTTTGCTATATGCTAGATATCCTGAATGACACATTGAAGGGGAAAAGGCTGTGTTGGTTTAAAAGATTTATAAATATATGCCATTAAATTGGTACATTAGCAATTATGTCTGCTGTTCTGGGTCAGTTGCTATAAGAAATTCATGTTACTGAGACATGCCAAGAGGATCTGGGGGCTCCATAGAACGTCACTCAATGTTAGGCAGTGTAATTATAGTCAAGAGCATGAAACACGAAATCTGGAGCCAGGGAGGAACTCAGTAGCAGAGAATTTCCCAGCATGACCTTGGGTTCCTTTCCCAACACACACACACACACACACACACACACACACACACACGCACGCACGCACACACAATCTGGAGTCCAACTGCCTGTATCTAAATCCCAACCACTCTATCACTAGCTGCTTGACCTTTAGCAATTTATTTCATCTCTCTGAGCTTCTCTTTCCTCATAAAATGCGGTTCACATCAGGATTTAGTAGGTTCTTGATAGATTAAGATAGCTAAATGACTCAATACCTATAAAGTCACTGTGATATTACTCAGGAGATACCAGTGTCTGGGAAATGCTAGATCCTTTTTTTTAAAGGTCTTTTTGAGACAGGGTCTCCCTGTAGCTCCAGCTGTCCTAGAACTTGCTATGTAGACCAGGCTGGCCTTGAACTCACAAAATTCACCTGCCTCTGCCTCCCAGGTGCATGCACCACCACACCTGGCCTAGGTCCTTATTTAATTTATTTATTTATTTATTTATTTATTTATTTATGTGTATGAATGTACTGTCTGCATGTAGGTTGGTGCACCCATGTCGTGCAATGCCTCAGAGGTCAGAAGAGGGTGTTGGATTCCCCTGGAACTGGAGTTAAAGACGGTTCTCAGCTGCCATGTGGGTCCTGGGGATCAAACCCAGGTCCTCTGCAAGAGGAGTCGGCGCTCTTAACCGCTAGGTCATCTCTCCAGCCCAGATCCTCATTTTTAAAAAAGCAAAGTTGGATTCACCTCTGCTACCCAGTGTCCCCACGGAAGACCCCCGTGGCCTGCCAAGTTCAGAGGTGCCTCTCACAAATACAAAGGTCTCACATCTTCATGCTCATATTTGACTGGTATATCCCCCAGGGTAGGGACCACTCTAACAGCAGCATCAGCACACATCTGGGCACAAGCTTAGCCATGGCTTCACTCCACCCTACGCTACGGAAGTCCTTCTAGGGCTTAAGGGCCAGGCAGGGCCCATCCTTTCACCTCCTGTGAGAAAAGTGGAGAGTCTGCAATCATCACAGCTAGGCCTTGGAGTCCACCCCATGTACTGCTCCTGTATTAGAGCTGAGGCCCTAATATGAAAAGAGCAACTCAGTCACATTGTTGGTGGTTCAGATAAAAATAACAATCAGGGGCTGGAGAGATGGCTCAGCAGTTAGGAGCACTGGCTGCTCTTGCAAAAGACCCAGGGCAGCTAACAACTATCTGTAACTTAAGATCTAGGGGATCCAACACCCTCCTTCTTGCCTCTGAGCAGTGCATACATGTGGCACAACTACATACACACACACTCATACGACACTCATGTACATAAAAATAAAAATTAAAAAATTAAAGACAATTCATAGAAAGGGGATGATTTTCTTGCAAACCTCAGGCTGGAATCACATCACATCAGAGCTCACATTGCTTTCCTGTGCTGTCCAAGTCCAGCAGCCCCATCTGTCATCAGTGCTACATAAGAAAATGGCTTAATAGGGCCAAAAAAGATGGCTTAGCAAATGAAAGCCTTCGCAGTTGTTCTAGTTTCTCTTCCATTACTGTGACAAAACACTCTGACGGACACCAACTTGGGGAGGAAAGGGTTTATTCAGCTCACATCTCCTGGGTCACAGTTCATCACTCAGGGAGCCCAAGGTAGGACCTCAGGACAGGAACCTGGAGGCAGGAGCTGAGGCACAGGCCATGGAGGAATGCTGTTCACTGGCTTGCTCCCCTGGCCCATGCCCAGCCTGCTCTCTTATATGGTACACAACAATCTGCCCAAGGTGGCACCACCCATAGTGGGTTGGGCCCTCCCACATTGCTCAACAGTCAAGACAATACTCCACAGATGTGCCCACAGGCCAGTCCAATGGAGCCAATTCCCCAACTGAGGCTCCCCCAACCCAGGTATGTCAAGTTGACACTAAAGCTATCCAGCACAACTGACCCCTTGTCAACTTGACACACAAAACACATCACTATTAAACCACCACCTTTCCAGTTCTTTTCCCCAAGGTATGATGTTAACATTAATCACAACCTAAGACAGTACAACCTTAAAAGCCCCACAGTCCTTAAAATGTCCAAACACTTAAAAGTTCACAGTCTATTAAAAGTCTCTTAACTGTGGGCTGCTGTAAAATCCAAAACAAGTACTGTCTTATTTCAAAGGAAAGAATCAGGCACACTCAAACAAAACCTAAGTCCAGCAAGTAGCTCAAGGCTGGACACCTGGGATTCACTCACAATCTTCTGGGCTCCAAAGGGTTTTGGCAGCTCCCCTTCTCTGACTCTGCAATCTGTGGAACACACAGCTCATTTCACAGGCCCAGGCCGACTCCATTCTACACCTGCTGCTGCTCTTGGTGGTCGTCCCACGGTCCCGGCATCTCCAAAAAGCTGGGGTTGCCACTGAAACTGAGGTTGCTTCTGACCTCTCCTGATGTATAGCCCCAGTTTCTCTTCCTGACGCCTGGAATCCTGGGGTCTTCACTGCAACCAAGGCCGCACTCTGACCAGTGGCCTTTCCTGGCCTCTCATAGTGCCCAGGCCTCAGCTGCTCTCTGTGACCCCTTCATGCTTTCAACACCAGAACCATATAGGAGACTCTTACACACTACCAAGTCCTGCTTCTGGCTTGACATGAAGGCTCAGGCCCCTTCTGGAACATAGCTCTGTGTGCTTACCCTGAAGAAATTCTTCCCAGAAGATTTCACCACAGTGATGCTGGTCTCTTGTTACTTACAGCTGATTCTTCAGCCCCAGCTAACCAGAACCCTCAGATTAAACAGTCCTGATGATTTGTGCTTCCTTTTGAAACTTCACAAGCCAGGCTTCCATCATCTACAACTCTTTCAGCAAAACTGTTCCAAGTTTCACAGCAACGATCTTTAGGCATTCAATGATTTTTCTAGCCCAAAGTTCCAAACGCTTCCACAATCCTTCCCCAAAACACCAAGGTCAGGTCTGTCGCAGCAATAGCCCACTCTCTGGTACCAATATCTGTTCTAGTTTCTCTTCAATTGCTGTGACAAAACACTCTGACGGACACCAACTTGGGGAGGAATGGGTTTATTCAGCTCACATCTCCTGGGTCATAGTTCATCACTCAGGAATCCCAAGGCAGGAACCTGGAGGCAGGAGCTGAGGCATAGGCCACAGAGGAATGCTTCTTATTGGCTTGCTCCCCTGGCCCATGCCCAGCCTGCCCTCTTACACGACACACAACAACCTGCCCAGGATGGCACCACCCATAGTAGGCTGGGCCCTCCCACATTGCTCAACAGTCAAGACAATACTCCACAGTTGTGCCCACAGGCCAGTCCAATGGAGCCAATTCCCCAACTGAGGCTCCCTCAACCCAGGTGTGTCAAGTTGACGCTAAAGCTACCCAGCACAATTGACCCCTTGTCAACTTGACACACAAAGCAGTCAAACCTGAAAATCTGAGTTTGAGCCCTGGAGCCTACATGGTAGGAGAAGAGCACTGAATTCCTCAGGCTGTCCTCCAACCACCACAGGGCATCTGTATGCATGCACACACAAACAGATAAATAATAAATGTTAAAAAATTAAAGCTCAGCTGTGGTAGCCATGAGCCTTTAATCCCAGCTCTCAGGAGGCAGAGGCAGTCAGATCTCTGTGAGATCTAGGCCAGCCTTGTCTGCATAGCATGTTCCAGGCCAACTACAGCTACATGGAGCCTAAAAAACAAACAAACAAACAAAAGTGGTCAGAAATAGATTAGAGGCTGAAATGCCTCTTTCTCTACCCCCTTTCCTCCTTGTCCCTGTCCTGCCCACCCCAATCTCCCAAGGAGCCTGAGACTTGCAGGTGGACCTAGATAGGCAAGGACATAAGCTGTGGTGTCCACCTGCATGAATTTGTATCTAAGTCTGTTTTCTTAACTATAAAATGGGGACAGTGACAGTACTTCATTGAGCTGTTGTGAGGATAGATGTGTCCACACCTGTATATATAGAGCATTGTCTAACACCCAGTAAGCGCTGGGTACCAGCCCACATCGTTCTCAATCCTGTTTTCACCTGCCATCTCAGTCACGTGATCCTGGCAACAGCCAACCTTATGGCCTTGTCCCTACTTGGTACAGCAGAATTCTAGCTCAGGCCCCTAGTCATAAATCACAGTCATGAAACCGAAAGGCCCTTTATCTGTGATATCTCAACATTCGGAGCCTTGGAGAACCAAGACTTACCTAAGGTTACATAACTAAAGCAAATTGGGCCAGAATCCAGAGATCTGTGTCCAGATCCAGAGAGCTTTGCCTTGGGCTTGACCAGATTATTGGTCAACTCCTTTGGGGCTTTCTAGTAGAATTTGATGACTACTGTATGTATTTCCTTATGACAGACAACAAGAATCTAGGTTGATTGTTGAATATGCACTCTAGGCACTGCTAGCTGGTTAAAAGTGAACTGGTGAGGGCCAGGTATGGTAGTGCATGCCTTTAATCCCAGCACTCGGGAGCCAGAGGCAAGTGGATCTCTGAGTTCAAGCCCAGCCTGGTCTACAGAGCAAGCTCCAGGCCAGCTGGAACTAGTCAAGCCAAGATGAGTCTTTGGAGGGTGGGGCCTCTCAGTAAACATCCTCCTGTTAAGACTCAAGGGACCTAAGATCCCTGTCCCAATTTGTTTCTTCTGGTGGCTCTGGGCATATGGTTAGACCACAGCTGCCCTGCCCTAATCCTTTCCCGGAGACCACACATACTCAGCAGAACTTTACCTTGGCCCAAAGCCCCACCCATGAACTGGGAACCAAGATTGGATGACACCTAGCCTGGGTCTGTCACCTGAACTAGCCGCCTTCCTACCCCTCCTCCCATTGCTTCACATGAAGTAAACAGACCTTCCTCTGGCCCTTGTCAAATTTCCCCTTTGCCCTCCCCAAGCCTAGGACTGATGACCAGTAGCCTTGATTTAGATTTGGTACGCCACGTCCATCATCTCTAAGCCACATCCTTTGCTCACCTCTACCTCCATGGCCCACATACCATCTGGCACGAGGAGGCACTTAGTCACTACTCAGGATCCTCAAAAGCTGGACAGGTGAAAATTGTTTCCAACTCTGGGAATAAGGACTTAGTTAATATGTTGATTTCCTAGCAATCCCTAGACCCTAAAGGCTAAGTGCCTTGGACTATTCAGCTGACTCCAGGGAGAGACAGGACAGTGGGGCTTCCTCCTAGAGTGCTTCCTGGAACAGGAGGGACTTAGAGAAGTAGAATTCAGTCAGGGAGGGCCGGCAGGTTGGTCTTCAAAGACACAGAGAATTACATATTTCCCAACCCCTCTGAACCGAACCTCATCAATTTGGAAACTATATCCAGCTACTGGAAGTATAGACATTTCTACTGCTACTACCTACCTCTGGCATGTCCCCATGCTGCTGCCAACCACCATGCCACTACTCAGCCAGCACTCAGAGAGCCAGAGCAGGGGAGGAGGAGAAGGCCAGTCAGGGGACAAGTCTGAAGGCTTTTCACAGACATAGTGGTGGAGGATTGATACAGCCTGGGCTCCCAAAGCCCCACAGGTCCCTGAAACAACAAAAGTAACTAGAGCTTGAGCTAAGGATGGACCTCTCCTCGTTCTGGGTTGACCGGAGGGAAACGTCCTCTCACCTCAGTCAGGGGGGCACCTCCCAGGTGAGAGTGAAAGATGAAGAGATAGCAGGTGTGGTGGCACACACCTTTGATCCAACACTAGGGAGGCAGAGGCAGGCAGATGTCTGTGAGATCAAGGCCAGCCTTGGTATATAGTGAGTTCTGGGCTAACTGGGTCTCCAGGGAGCCATCACGCCCATCATCTCTAAGCCACATCCTTTGCTCACCTCTGCCTCCATGGTCTCCAGGAAGACCCTGTATAAAAACAAAAAGACAAGGGAAAGAGAGAGAGAGGAGAGAGAGGCTAAGAACACTGACTACTCTTGCAGAGGACCTGGGTTCAGTTCCCAGCACCCATCTAGCAACTAACAACCATCCGTAACTACAATTCAAGGGGATCTGACACCCTCTTCTGGCCTCTGTGGGCATTGCACACACAGATGCACTTACATGCAAGCAAAATACTCATATACATAAAATATTTTTTAAAATAAGAAGAGATAGGTGAACCTTTTGAAAGGAGCAGGGGACGGGGAGCTCTGGGTTGTCTGAGGGAAGTGCCCGGAGCAGGTGGGCTGTCCTGGAAGCAGGACCCTGGTTGTAGAGGATGTAAAAAGAAAGCTATTGGGGCTGGAGAGATGGCTCAGCAGTTAAGAGCATTTGCTGTTCTTGCAGAGGACCTGGGTTCAGTTCCCAGCATCCAAATGGTGGCTAACAACTGTTTGAAACTCCAATTCCAAGGGATCCAATGCCCACTTCTGGCCTCCATGGACATTGCAGAACATGGGCACACTTCTATACATGTGAGCAATACATTCATACGCATAAAATAAAAATAATACTTTTTTTTTAAAAAAGAAGCTGTTGCAGGGTACGGGAAAAGGTAGAAGGGGCATTAGATGTCCAAGGGGCATAGAAAGTGGGAAAATTTGTTTCCACGGATGGGGCGGGTAGAATGACCAACTGAGTTTTGTGATACAACCTGTGTGCCTGGCAGAGCCCAAGCTTCAGACACAGCTGTGGAGACCTGGGTTTAAAATGCTGGCTCTACCACTTGCTGGCTGTGCAACAAGGAATGGGTCTAGAGCCCTCTGGGCCTCCATCCTTTCATCTGAAAAATGGGTCTATTACTAAAAGTGACACTGGAGAGCTGGGGACAGGATTCAAGGAGCCAGCCCAGTTGACATGTATGTGTATTTAGGAAATGTAAAAATGACACCTAAGCCGGGAGTGGTGGTGCACACCTTTGGTCCTAGCACTCAGGAGACAGAGGCAGGTGGATCTTTGTGAGTTCAAGGCCAGCCTGGTCTACAGAACAAGTTCCAGGACAGCTGGTGCTATAGGGAGATCCTGTCTCAAAAAGACCCCTGCCCCCAAAAATGACACCTTACCAAACACAAAACAAATCTTGCCCAGGCTCTCAGAAAGCCAGGGCATACTCCCAGGTGGATGTCCCAGAAGCAAGCAATTTCTCCTGAGGCTGTCAGGGATGGCAGCCAGCAAGCTACCTCTCCTACCGCACCAGCAAGTCCCTGTCCTGCCTCCCTCCCCTCTTATGTAACAGCCACACAGGTGGGCAGCTGGGGCCCATGCCATGTAGGTCAGAGGTATCTGGGGCCACACCTTGCTGGCAGCCCCAAGGCGGGCTGGGGCGGGTCCCCACTCATGCCCAGCCCTCGTGGCTCATCACCCGGAACCTGCAGCACAGTGACAGCCGGCTTCCAGATTCACCATGCCTTAGCTGGATGAGCAGGGGTGTGCAACCCTGAGCCTGTCGCTTGGAGGAGGAGGAAGGTGAGCTGGGGAGTGAGGGGAGAGGCTGCTAGGCCAGTCCTTTGCTGTGAGTCTGCTTTGGAGGTCTGCTGGCTGGGAATAAGGACCAGGAGAGAGTTGTTGGAGGCCTGATCTTTGAGGCAAGGCAGTCCATGTAGAACCAAAAGAACCAGGGTATGAGATTTGGTCTGCAAGGTAACATGGCACCCACCATGGACTCAGATTCCTTTGGAGAGCCCCAGCATGTGCCAGTGGCTGATACGGTGCCAGGACTGCAAGGTTGGGCGTAGCTACTCCTACTCCTGTGCTTGGGCCTTTCAGGATGCAGGCAGTACCTATGCAGCACCTCCACTGAGAACATTTTCTGGAATTCTAGAAGTTGGTTCTTCCTTTGCTTCTGAGCAGAGAGGTGAGCCCTTCAGGTACTAAAGAGGGTAGTGAGCAGTGGTCAGAAGGACTGTAAAGCAAGAAACATGATTTATTTGCTCATCCAGGTGAGCAATTGGCTCTAGAGAACTGGAGAGCCCAGCACTCCAAGGCAGCCATCTCCCATGGGCTTGTGTTGTTCTCAGAGTAAAGAAACGTGTGGGTTTAGGAGGCAGTAAATTGCAGTCAGGTGCCCAGGCCCAGGAGTGGTGAGTCATGCCGGAGGGTAACTGCCCCTCTCCCTGCCGGGCGAGGAGGTGACTCACGCTGTGTCTCTGTTGCAGGGCCTCTCTGGGTCTGCGGTGGCTCTCCCTGGGGGACGCTGGGACACACCCTCTGAGGTTCTCGCTCTCTCCTGGGTGAGCTCTCTGGGTACAGCCACCCCACAGGGACCATGCCAGAAGTGCTTCTTCTCAGGTCTGCGAGCTCCATCCTGAGGACTGTGTAAGAAACCAGGGTCCCACCTTCCTCCCACCTCCCCCCCTTCCACCATCTCCCAGGGAGAGAGTACTTAGCACAGTACCTGGATCCCGGACTTGGATTTGGGCTTTTCACCCCATTCACTTGCCCTCCCCATCTCACCAGAGGATCTCATTTCTCAAGCAATCCATGACAGTTCATCAGTGGCAACGATGAGAGATGATTCTGCATTAAGCACTTTTCCTATACCATCTTCTCATGATAGCACAGGATATATGTAGAAAACAGATTATAGACACATTATACCTTGACCATAGTCACACAGCTTGTTAAGTGAATTGAACTCTGACAGACTCTTGTAATCCTCAATGCTAGGCTGTTTTAAGAAAACACTGGTTTTGGCGACATGGCTGTTGAGGGCTAAATAGGAAGGACGGTCACCAAGAATATACAGAAAGTGGCTCCTCATCGTGAGGGACCACAGAGAGAACAGGGCCGTCCTTGAATCATGGGTCACACACAGTGGCAACTTGACGGGTGCATCCAAACAACATTTACTGATGTCCAACAGTGAGCACTCATGGACAGACGACATGGGGAGTGTCCCCCTACTTTCCAGAAACCTAAATGTGGCCTTCAAAGCCCAACCCTGAGCTAGAGGATGTTGAAGGAACCTGGGAGGACTTCCTGAAGGAAGGGTCAAGGAGGCTGGGAGACTGTGTCCAGATGGCTCCCACTCGCTCCCCCTAACAAGCCTGACGAGCAGGTGAGGTGGGATGACGGCTAGGAGGAAGGCAGTGGGCAGGCCCTCCCACACGCTTTGCCCCAGTGCATCATGTCCCAGGTGCTCAAACACGCCTTGGTTTTCTCACTCCCTGTGTTTCTAGGGAGGCGGCAAAGAACTGGGATTGTGTTTGTTAGTGGTTATGAAATGCAAGTAAGATGATGTTTATGTGCAAAGACGCCAACCTCAGGTGAAGGGCAGCCAGGTTTCCAGCCTCTTGGTAGCTTCTTCCTCCGAGGAATTCAGCATAGACAGAAGCAACTCAGCTTCTTCAGGCCCGTCTCCACCACCCCTGTCACTGTGTCACTTGACGTGACTTCTTTCTCCAGAACACCTGCAAGCTTCTGGTACATTCCAGGAAGAGTATAATTTTCTAGGACAAGCCCATTACAATCATGATTGAGACCGAAGTTTCGCCTCACCTGCTGGGGTCACTGGCTGGCCACCTGTCAGGAAAGAGCAGCACCAGCAGAAGGGCCCTCGGGGCTTATTCCCTCCTTCAATGCTAGGGACCGAACCCAGGGCCTTGCCCATGCTAGGCAACTGTTCTCCCACCCCAGAACCCCAAAATGCTCTTGAGGAGTGTAAGCAGAGTAGGCTTTTGGGGAAAACATGCACCGTTCTATTTTGGAACATCTCCTGATCTAACCAATGGTTCGAACGAACTTGGCTGTCTTGTTTCCTATTCTGCTACAAAAATGATGCCTTGCTAGAGCCCAGTGTGGAAAAAGTGATGTAGAAAAGGGTTGAAAACAACAAGCCTCTCCCAGCAACAACAACGAGTGTAAGGCAGTGCTACGTCGGGGTGCCTGGGGATGGCTCTGGTTATAATGCAGTTAGACCCATTTCTGTGTGGCACACAGTCCAGACCAGCGGGGCCTGTCCCAGGCTGGAACCCTGAGTGAGGTCGAGGGAGGCTCGGCACATTCAAACTCGGTGGCGTCCCTTCAAAGGGACTCAGCTTTCAAGGTCCTCGCTAAGGGAAGAGCCACTCGACCTGTTTGGAAAATTCCTTTCTGACTTTTTTCTTGATCAGGTACCCCAAATTGTTTAAGGCCAGGACATGAGGGTTGAATATGACCCTCTGTGGGCTGGCTCGAGGGTAAGTGAGATGTTCTCTTCCACCAAGTCCTGGTTCACCCTCTCCCTGGAAGAACAGGGTTGCTTGATAAGGACAGAAATTTCTACTGCAGTGGGTGCCAGACCCTAGGGAGGCCGATACCAGTGGGAAGAGATGCTTCCCCTTGCTCTGTGAACAGAAATCCTGACATCAGAAGCAGTAGGTTTGGCCCTCAGCTTCCCCGGGTGGCTGTCTTTTCATTTACTCTATGTGAAAGCCAGAACCAGTTTACCCAAATTTAATTAGGTGGGGGAATGGCTGCCTGTACCTTTAATGGCGAGGATTTAAAAACAGACTTGTTTGTAGGAAGCTGTTAAGATGGTGGGAGATTACAGGCCACGCTAATTTGGGGGTGGCTCTCAAGCTTGTGATTTCAAAGATGGATCAGCTGTGAGCCTAGGGTTTGGCCCTGCCTGGGCCCCATCTTGAAGACACAGGCTGAGATAGAGCAAGGATGATCTTACTATGGGAGCTCAGGAGCTGTTTGGTGTTACAGTCGTTGTCCCCAAGTTGGCCAGCTTCCACCCAGCAGCCCTAGAAAACAGTCATCAAATCCAGAGTGCTCAGAAATCTCAGCCTTGTCATCCTTTCCATCCACCCTAGAGCAAGTCACCTAGCAACAGAAGTGATGCTCCAGCCCCATGGCCAGGCCTCGTTCACAGTGTGCACGACATGGGGCCAAATCAGTCTTCTCTTTCTCTCTCTTTCCCCTTCCCCCTCTCTCCATAACCTCTTATGTCTTTTGCTTTAAAACCTATCTCAGGTTCTTAAACAGACTGCTGCCAGGTGGGCCTGGGTGTGTTCGAAAACTTAGTTTGAACCTGCAGTACCAGCAAGGAATAAGGCTGAATGTACGAAGCAGGTAATTGGCCTGACTTCCTGGGAACTGGGCAGGGATGGGGCTAACTCTACCCTGACATACAGATGGGACTCCCTGGAGCCAGTGTCATACCCTCAGGGCATCCATGACCAGCTGTGCAGGTTGGCCACAACACAATTCCAGTAGGTTCTGTTTACATAGCCATGACTCTGTGCTATCCCTGGTGTGTCCAATCTTGCAGCCCTATGCCGTGATGAGCTATGTACTGAAGTCCCTCTGCTCAACCATCTAAGAGGGTGAGGTTGGCCAGATAAAGAGGGGAGCCCCTTAGGACTCTTGATGAGCTCCAGGATTGGCAGGTTTTATGAATGGACCAATGGGAGAAGGGGTAAACTTCTCCTAATCCTGATCCCTAAAGCCAGAACTCTATTGGAAGGAGGGCTCAGAGACACCCAAAGCTAGAACCCAACCCATTTCTCATCCAAATGGAAACCCTGAGAGCAAGAGAGGGGTGTGAAGTTGCCCAGAGACACACAGCAAGCCAGAACACAGCAGGACTTGATTTCTCCTACTGAGGGAAAGGGAGGGGGTGGATGGAGGGGATGGGAAGGTAGCTCCTAAGAAGGCCTGCTGTGGTCTAATCATTGCTTCTCTCCCACCAGCTCCTTGACTGACGGGCGGACACTCTCCAAAGAGCCCCCAGGTCATGGTCTTGAGCTCTCAGCTCCAGCGAAGGCCAAGGCTGCCCCGCTGGATGCCACGGGTGAGTTGCTGGGGTTGCTGGGTGAAGCGGTGGACAGAGTGTCCCTGGAGGAGGGTTCAGGGGCTGCCGGGAGCCATAACACAGAGCTCTGGGGAGGACTGCACAGAGATCTAACTCCAGCTAGTTCTCCATTCAAGGCCACCACAGCTGCCATCAGGGCTGGGCATAATGGTAGACTGTAGAGCATAGAGTTCTTCAGGGCAGTTGGGAAGTGGCCAGGCCTGGATGCTAGGTTGCTGGGGAGAGGAGGAAGCTCAGCTAGCTGAGCAATGCCTTGGGAGATTTGACCTGGTTAACTGGGGTGTGGGGCGGGCAGATGCGTGCAAGTTAGCCAGGTTTGTTTCGGAGGCTGAAGAGTCACGTGCTCCTTCAGTGACCTTCCCCTCAGATAAATGTGCTTCAAGAAAGATAAAATTATCATTTACCCAGAAAAGTTATCTGGACAATAATAATATTTCAGTACTGTTCACTTTTATGAGTGCAGAACAATATTATAATAATATAGAAGAAGCAATAGGTGCCCAGCTCAGAGGAGCTCGGCCTCCACTCATCTGTGCTGCCCTTGGGACGGAACAGTCCCCAGCCTGGGTCAACTTTCAGGGCTTTAGCATTGTGTTGCTGGTCTTCCCAGTGGTGAGTTTTCCAGCTTCTGGCTCCTTCTGGAGTAGAAAGCCCTGGGATCACCTCGCTCCATGGGCCTCTGGGTAGGAGCTGGCTGGGGTCGAAGGCGAGGTGCCTGTTACGTGGCTGTGTTGGAAATGGCGGCATGGTTTCTAGAATGGACTTCTGTTTGGGAGTACCTATATTTTGCTCATGGTTAGAGGGTCTGTATGTTTGGAAGAGTGGATGGCAGAGAATGAAGTCAGACAACCTAGGGAAGGCACGGCCATTTCTAAGTCCTAGACCCACAAAGTGGAAAAGGAGGAGAGATCTCCTCCCTTGTCCTCTTGTATTTCTGCTGAGACCCCAGAGCAGCCAAAGGGGAACGAAGGGCCTGGTTTCTCTGTTCTGTCATAAGTACTGCTATAAGTCTAAGACTAGTCAGGGCTACAGCGTGAGTTCTAGGCCAGCCAGGACTATTTAGAGATTCTAAATTACTCAGGAGAGGCCCTGGGGCAGAGCTCTGGGCACTCCATTCTCGCTTCCTTACCACAGACCTGCTGCTGCCCACTTACAAACCACCCCTGGGCTGTTTCATGTGGCCTTGACAAGAGTCTGGCCTGAGGGATGAGGGTACCTTCTAGGGGTGATGGTGCCTCTTGTATCCTTTCTCAGAGGTGAAAGAGGAGGAACTGGCCCACAGACAGGATCCTGGTTTCAGAGAATGGTTCTCGAGGCCCCAGAGGAGGCAGAAGCAGAGCTCTGTGGGCCAGGCAACCTCCACTGTCATCCTTCTAGATGCCCACATACCTTGCTGACCTGCTAGGCATCCAGGCCACGACCTCCCATGACGTACACCAACTTGCTTGCGAAGACTTCCTAACTTCTCCCTATGGCACTAGCACCAGGGGCTTAGGGCAGGGAAGCTTTGGGGGCTAGGAGGTCCTGAGAACAGGTTACCATGGGGCTTAGGGCAGGGAAGCTTTGGGGGCTAGGAGGTCCTGAGAACGGGTTACCATTGGGCTTAGGGCAGGGAAGCTTTGGGGGCTAGGAGGTCCTGAGAACGGGTTACCATGGGGCTTAAGGCAGGGAAGCTTTGGGGGCTGGGAGGTCCTGAGAACAGGTTACCATGGGGCTTAGGGCAAGGAAGCTTTGGGGGCTAGGAGGTCCTGGTAACGGGTTACCATTGGGCTTAGGGCAGGGAAGCTTTGGGGGCTAGGAGGTCCTGAGAACGGGTTACCATTGGGCTTAGGGCAGGGAAGCTTTGGGGGCTGGGAGGTCCTGAGAACAGGTTACCATGGGGCTTAGGGCAGGGAAGCTTTGGGGGACTAGGAGGTCCTGAGGACGGGTTACCATGGGGCTTAGGGCAGGGAAGCTTTGGGGGCTGGGAGGTCCTGAGAACAGGTTACCATGGGGCTTAGGGCAGGGAAGCTTTGGGGGCTAGGAGGTCCTGGTAACGGGTTACCATTGGGCTTAGGGCAGGGAAGCTTTGGGGGCTAGGAGGTCCTGAGAACGGGTTACCATTGGGCTTAGGGCAGGGAAGCTTTGGGGGCTGGGAGGTCCTGAGAACAGGTTACCATGGGGCTTAGGGCAGGGAAGCTTTGGGGGACTAGGAGGTCCTGAGGACGGGTTACCATGGGGCTTAGGGCAGGGAAGCTTTGGGGGCTAGGAGGTCCTGAGAACAGGTTACCATGGGGCTTAGGGCAGGGAAGCTTTGGGGGCTAGGAGGTCCTGAGAACGGGTTACCATTGGGCTTAGGGCAGGGAAGCTTTGGGGGCTAGGAGGTCCTGAGAACAGGTTACCATTGGCACTCTTGCAATTGAGAAGCAGGAAGAAAGCCGACTGGGAAATCTCAGAGGAGCATCTGGTATCCTCAGGAGGTACGAAGAACCCTGGCCAGTGGGCCTCAGCTGCTCCATTAGAGCCATTCCTACCTGCAGTCCCACAGCTACAGCCACAGGAAAAGTCAGGATGGAACAAGGGGGGTAGGGAGTCCCAGTGAAGTCCCATCAGAGGGCTGGGTACAGGTGTGGGGAGGGGAAGACACCAGTATTAATGTAGGTGAGGATTACAAGAGGGTCAAAGCCATCACAACTCATCTACCAGGACTGTGGGATGCTGAGGATGACAAGCCAGGAGGCCCTGTGCAGACACTCTCCACCCTGTATTCTGGGCTTTGAGGGTAGTAAGCTAGATAAGCTTTCATCCCTGCCCTCCATGGACTCCCAGCCTGAAGGCAGACAGGCCACAGGGAAAGGCACAGGCAGAGGAGGGCAGACCAGCTCCTGAGGACTTGGGTGGGCATCCTAGACATGGAGAACCTCCAGTAGCCCCCAGAGCAGATGCAGGGCTCCCGTAGGCTCTGTTCATACAAGCCATGTCCCTGGGGTAGGTAGGATGTGGATGGAGACCTGGGCATAACTAGACTAAATATCTACAACCAGCATCGGGCCTTGAGCTTAGGTCTGGCACCCTTTGACTCGCTGGCTGAGGAGGCTCCCAAGCTCTGGGCTTTGGTGGCCATGGGAGGAGGGGAGGAAAGAGTCACAGGTTGGAAAGGTGGGTTGTGAGCTGCCCTTTGGCACAGTGTTCTTCCTAAAATTGAAAACAGGCAGCAGTCTATTTCAAAGGCCAACGAGGCACATTTGTAAGATCCAGACAGGACAGAATGTCCCATGATCCTCTCCAGCACCATATACACATAGACAGCTGCCTCTTACCAAACAGTTACCATGGCTGGGCCCTGTAATAAGCACTTTGATGCATTCTTGCATCTTGTTCTTCCTGCATTAAGCTGCAGAGGGGAAAGCACATTCATCATGGAGAAAAGAAACAGCTCAGAGAGGTTTAGATTTGCAGTTTTCTCTTCTCCCCATCCTCCCTTTCTTTCTTCATCATCTCAAGTCCTCCACTTTGAACTTTCTATCATTTTACTTCAGCCTCCCTAGGGCTGGGGTGATAGATATGGACTACCACAGCCATAAGTATCTCTGAGTCACACAGCTTACCAAAGGAGGAACTCCTAAAGTCCATTCTGTCTCTTTGGGCCCTAGACTCCATTGTACATGGTGTGGTCCCCTCCAATCAGGCTGGCCCCAGCCTCCCTCCACCTAGCTACAAAGCTCCTAGATGCTTGTCTACAGGAGTCAAGAGTTCACCCTGGGCCCCTCAGAGGCTCCTTGGTCTCCTTGAGTTCCAAAGAAGTTTAAGGGTCCTGTACTCTAGTCTCTAGGCTGAGCTCCCAGGGAGCAGTAGTGCCAAGTCCGGCCATGGGGCTGCTGGAACCTGACCTCTACACAAAGGCAGCCTTGTGCTGGGCCCTAAGACACAGCTCTTTGCAGCCCTTTCTAGGTTGAACATGAACCCCAGCTGAAGAAGGGGAGGGGTCCCAGGGAGGACAGCCGCCAGACGAAGCTGACAGAGTGCCGGCCAAGCCTGGCTTTACACCCCCATTCTCCCTGGGAAATGCTGCACTCCCTCTTTTTTAAATTTTTTTTTATTAATTTTTATTTATTTCTGTATGTGTATGAATGTACTGTCTGCATGCAAGTCTGTGCACCCGTGTCGTGCAATGCCGCGGAGGTCAGAAGAGGGTCTCAGATTCCCCTGGAACTGGAGTTCTCCTGGAATTGGAGTTTCAGACGGCTCTCGGCCGCCATGTGGGTGCTGGGGATCGAACCCGGGTCCTCTGTAAGAGTGGTCGGTGCTCTTAACCGCTAGGCCATCTCTCCAGCCCCCGCTGCACTCCCTCTAAACTGAGGACTGGGAAGTGGAGTGTTCGGCTCGGCTTGGTCACCAGCTCAGGGAGGCCTAAAGGATTTATACCCTTCCTTCTCCCTCACTCCCATCCCAAGGGCAAATGTGGGAGTTCAGGCTGGAGCTACAAGGTAGGGAGCCAGAAAGAAGCAGGGTTCGACCTCTTTCCTAAAGGAGCTCCCAGCTGAAGCTGGGGACCAGAAAAAGACCCAAGCATCAGTGAGAGACAGAGGACCAGAGTCCTCTCAGCCTTTGTGGGGATGGGGCCAGGGATAGCTCCCCAGACATCGGGAAAGATGGTAGAGGTGTTTCCTCACCTATGAGCTAAGAACAGGTGGAAATCTCAGCCCTGCCAGCTAAAGAAAGGGGGACCACTGAGGTGTCTCGGGGAGACTTTTCTGCAGGGCTCAAGGCATCCATCCAGTGCCTGATAGGCATTCTTCAGACTCTGCTTGATGTCCCCACCCACTGTCCTCTCCTGGGGAACTGCCTTCAGGGTAAATCCAGGGCATTTTAAGCAGGTGGTCACTCGACCCAGGATCTCCTTGTCTTCCAAGCATGCCCACCATGGGGCAGGTATGACCTATCTCAGTGCCCTGAATATGGGGTCCAGGCCTTGACATGGGGAGTCTGGACAGCTTGATAAAAACAATAACCCAGAAGGGCTCATGGCAGCTATCTTGTCCATCCTTATTGCCTTTCAGATATGCAGCTAAGACCCAGAGATAGGCTCAGTCTCCCCTTGGCCTTCTAGTGGGAAATCCAGGGAGGTCTGCCAGCTGCAGGGCCTCTCCCAGCTGGCATGGAGGGTCATTGCCCTTTTATCAGAATAGTCTGGACTACCCTGCCATGATCCTGACAGGCCACTGGCCCACACCTTGCCTTTATCGATCCTCATGTCCCAAGGTCAGCATGACCTTTTCATCTTCTGTATGCCTAAGAGTGCCCCACATGGGAGTGATGGGTGGCCAGAGGCCTTCAGATTGGATCCCTAGGTTGGGAGGAGAGAATTCCTGGGCCTGGTGGTCACTGGGGAAAGGCTGTAGGGATAATGCCCTGATCTTATTCATGTGGTCTTGAAGCCTGGGAGTTCCTTGTCTTCAGGAACTGGGTGTCTGTCCCCCATGCAGCACACTTGCCTCCTGAAGGCCTGGGAGTTCCTTGTCCTCAGGAACTGGGTGTCTGTCCCCCATGCAGCACACTTGCCTCCTGAAGGCCTGGGAGTTCCTTGTCTTCAGGAACTGGGTGTCTGTCCCCCATGCAGCACACTTGCCTCCTGAGGTTGCTGTTCCCAGACTACAAGAAACACTTCCCATCCTTCAGCTCCCGCCACCTCAGTTTTCTGTCCCCTGCCTCCCACCACATGCTAGTGCTTGTCTCTTTCCCAGGAAATATGATGACTTCTGCTATTTTCCAAAACCCCAGAGCACACACCTCCCTGCCTGCCCAGCACCCTGTAACACAATGGGTGAATTGATAAGAGCCAGGGCCAGGCCAAGATGAATGGCAACATGAAAGACAGCGGATGAGGAGGGAGGCAGCGGTGGGAATCGGGCGGGGAAACCCACCCCACGTGCTCAGTGGCCTGACTCTGGGGTAGAAAAGACCAGGCTGGCTGCTGGGCTGTGGCTATTGGCACAGGCTCTCCACTAGCCTGGTACCATTTGCAGGGCAGATCCATGTGGCTTTCTATTGCTGTTTGGAGTCTATTCCAGTGGGGATTAGGGGTGCCTTGCTGGTGATAGAGATCTTGCTGGCTGTGGGTCATGGTTATTATTCCAGCACTGACCTTAAGTTAGGCATAGCAAAAAGCTGATAGTTGTGCCCTGCTGAGCTCTGAAGGAAGGACTGGCAGCCCCATCTAAAAGCTGTGTAGTGCCGTGCTGAGCTCTGAGAAGGATTGCCAGCCCCATCTAATTTTACGGGTCTTTTCTGCCCTAGCAGCCCACTCCAGACAGAGATGGCAAACCTGGGGTGCTCAGGATCTTTGCCCACTGCATGGTTCTGAACAGCCTATTGCAGCCCATGCACCACAGGCCTATCCCCTTCCCTGACCACTCTTCCTGGCCACCAGACACCAGGCGAATGCCAGGACCAATAGAGATGGTGTCCCAACCCTGCTCTGGATGTGCTGCCGCTTTGCGTCATTCACACCTCCCCTGGGATTCCATTTCTTCTTAAAAGCACTTCCCCTACTTTCTGTCTGTCTGTCTGTCTGTTTCTCTCTCTCTCCTTCCTTCCCTCACTCCTTCCCTTCTTCTCTCCCTCTCTCATTTTATTTGCTTTACACATTATTTTTGGTGTGCGTGCGTGCGTGCGTGCGTATGTGCGCACATGTGTGTGGAGGCCAGAGTCAACACTGGGTATCCTTCTCTGTTGCTGTTCACCTTGTTTTGTTTTGTTTGAGATAAGACCTGTAGCTGAATTCAGAATGCACAGATTGGCTAGACTGCTATGTGAGCTTGGGAGCTCTACCTACCTCCATCCTACAGCACTATGGTTGCAACTGTCTACCAACAAGCCTGGTACTTCTTTATTTTTTCCTTTTTTGGGGAGAAGGGGTGTGTGGGGGGACATGGTCTTACTAGATAAGTACTCCTAGAAGGAATGAATCTTAATATATAAGTACTCCTAGAAGGAATGAGTCTTACTATATAAGTACTCCTAGAAGGAATTAATCTGAAGTAGCAAAAATACATCCTGGTGAATGGGCAGGCTCTACTATGAGGAAGGGCGCCATACAGCAGGACTATGGCGATAGGAGTCTTCGAGGTCTGAGAGGCACTACAGGAGGGCTTTATACTGTGCACCAGGTTGGCTTCAGACTTAGAGATCTGCTTGCTTCTGCCTCTAGAGTGCTGGGATTCAAGTCCTAGACTACCACACCCCGCTCACACTTGGCTTTTTTATATGGGTACTCAGGTCCTCATGTCTACGTGGGAAGCAGTTTATCGTCTCTCCATCACCTACTTCCTCCTTTCTTTGTTTGATGTTGAAACTATAAATGTTTCCTCCTGTCATTAAGTATTCTTTTAATGGCTCTCTAGGAATCCCTGATAAAGCCCTCCCTGTAGTGCCTCTCAGACCTCGAGGACTCCTATCGCCATAGTCCTACTATATTTTATGAATGCTTTCCTTGCATAACTCTCTATGCAGACCAGGCTGGCCTCGATCTCACAGAGATCTGCCTACTTCTGCTTCTGGAGTGCTGAGATTAAAGGCATGCGCCACCATGTCTGGCCCTTGCATAACTTCTGAACAATGTTATTGCTGGTTCTGGAACATTCCTTTTGCCAGGCGGCATTGACTGACACCCTCAGGAAAACTGTATAAGTTTGTGTCCCACTTGGCATGGTGCACTTCCCCAGAGTAGAGCCTGCCCATTCACCAGGTTGTAGTTTTGCTACTTCAGGTTCATTCCTTCTAGGAGTATCTAGGAGGCCAGGAGCAGGGCAGGTAGCTGCAGAAGGTGAGATGGGATTCCTCCTAAGGAGGCGAAGGGGAGAGAAGAGGCACAGGTAGAGGTCAGTGGGGAATGACAAGAAATGGACCTCCATGCGGGGGACGCTGCTCCAGCTCCCACCTGCCCTGCTGGCTCTGCCTCCTCCTCATTTCTCTCACCCCACTTTCTCTGAAGTGGCTTCCCATACCTCATCATCTTAGCGTGTCTGTCCTGAGCTCGTCCAGGCACTTCTGGGAGGGAGGGAAAGACAGACAGACTCTGAAGTGTCAGTTATCACCTACATGGAGTCATCTTTCTGGGCTGCCTTCCTACCTGCACAGTGACCTTCTGGACAAGTGGTCAGGACTTGGGACATGTTCTCACTCCTGTGGCCAAGGTGGCAAGAGTACCATCCGATGCCCGGCACCTGTGGGAGAGGCCCTCCTTACTGTTCTGCCCTGCACGTGGCACACCATGCCAATACACCCAACTGCAGACCTTGTAACTTGCTGTCCAGATATATCTCCTTCACCACAGGGATGGAAGTCTAAGGAGAGAGTAAGGTTTTCATGTCCAAGGGCAGTTTTCAAGAGGTCTAGAAACCAGAGAGCTGTGGTAGAGGTAGGCTAAAGTATCACCAAACAGCGTAGATCCTCACCAGATCTATAGGGCTAGGGCTCAGCCTGGTACATTTTGCCCTGTGCCCCCCCCACACACACATACACTTGGGCACATGTCCTATCCTGTTATCAGGCCATTCTCAGTAACCACCATGAAGTAGAAAGAGAAGGGCATGGGTACCTTTCACATAAAATCGCTAGGTCCAGCTCCCCTGCAATAGACCAACTCATTGTTCTGCAAAGGCCAACTGGCCTCTGGCCAGGCTGCTAGCACTCAGGGCCCAACGAGGAGGCCACCTGTGTTGGCAAGCAGGAGATGTAAGCGAAACCATGTCAGGGCCCAGCATATGGGCCTTGAAGTGTCATGGAGTGTGTCTGTGTGGCAGAGGGAAGGGTCCTCCAGCCAGAGCCACAGCATGTGCAAAGGTACAGAGGCAGGAGGCAAGGGGACTGGAAACAGCTTGGTTTGGCTGTGAGGAAGGGGACCCTGAGGCTGGGATAAGTGACAAAAAGCATGGGTGAGGGCCTGCCCGAGAGTGATGATAAGGCCCTCACCCTGTGGCCCATGAGCACTAAGGATTTAAAAAAAAATATTGCATTTATTTTAATTTTCTGTGTATGAGTGTTTTTCCTGCGTGTATGAAAGTCCATCACATGCATGCAAGGCTCATGGAGGCTAGAAGAGGGTATCAGATCTCCTGGAATTGGAGTTAGGGTGGATGCAAGCTGCCATGTGGGTTCTGGGAACTGAACCCAGGTCCTCTCCACAAGCAGCCAGTGCTCTTAAATGCTGAGCCATGTCTCCAGTCCCATTTTTTTAACAGATCTGATTTGCGTTTACAAAGGTCCAAGATCACCAAGACAGGTCTTGGACAGGAGTCACAGTCTTTTCCCAGAGCACATAAGGGAATTAGGGTCACAGTGAAACACTGCAAGGCGCAGCACACCAGATGGGAGCAGCATGGGTGTCGGGCTCCGTGGCTCTGGACCCCATCCTGCCCTCAGCCCTGCCTGCCAGCATCAGCTTCCTGGACCTGTAGCTTTAGCTAGAAAGTGATAGAAGGCTGTGGGCATACAAAGTAGTGCCCAGCTGATGTGACCATGTGACTTCTGAGAGGAGGAGGATGGGGCCTCAGGGTGGGTGGGGCAGGCCTTCAACAAGGTCTTTCCTTCTGGCTGGTCTAGGGGCCAGACTCGGCAGATGGACAAAGAGTGCAGGCCAGATTCATCCGCTGGCCAGGGAGTCCGAACTTGCAGGCCAACCAATTTCCCTATTCCTTCTTTCTGCCTTCTAAGAAGGAGGTGAGCTGACCACTAAAACCCCATGGGGACCAGGACATAAAGCAGAAATAGAACAGGAGAAATTAGATGAAGAACTCTGTCCAAAAATACCCATCAGAATTTCTAACACACCTGGGGCTGACCAGATGTGCTCCCACAGATCCCCCTGCCTCTGCCTCCCAAGTGCTGGGATTAAAGGCATGTGCCACCACACCCAGCCTCCAATCCACATAATTTTTTTTTTAATATTTAGATACTCAAATAAAAATATAGATCTAGGGGCTGGAGACCGCCGACCGCTCTTACAGAGAACCCGGGTTCGATCCCCAGCACCCACATGGCGGCTGAGAACCGTCTGAAACTCCAATTCCAGGAGAACTCCAGTTCCAGGGGAATCCGACACCCTCTTCTGACCTCCGCGGCATTGCACGACACAGGTGCACAGACCTGCATGCAGACAGTACATTGATACACATACAGAAAAAAAAAAATATATATATATATATATTGATAGATAGATAGATAGATAGATAGATAGATCTAAAAACTATATGTAAACATTCAGATTTCTGGTAACTCTTGGTGTCCCTTCCTGCTGGGTCTCCAGTCCCGTCACAGAGCCTTCTTTCAGTAAGACATAGCCTCTCCTACCTCCTCAGGAGTTCCCATCAGGCCCTGTCACCTCGTTGACACTGAGGCTCAGAAGGTGCAATTATTATTGTCTTTGCACAGTGGCTTTTTCCTCCTTTAAAAAAAATTTGCCAGGTGTGGTGGATCTTTGTGAGTTCAAGGCCAGCCTGATCTACATAGTGAGTTCTAGGCCATCTGGGGCTATAGGGAGACCCTGTCTCAAAAATACCAAAAAGTCTATCTGTATGGCTCAGACAAGAACCAGTGACAAGGGACCCTGTTGGTACCAGCTCTGAGACAAGACCACTTAGTACGTAGGCTACGAGACTAGCACTACTAGGAAGTCAGCCTGTGCAGGGAGATGAACAGTGGCTGGAGCGAGTCTGACCAGTAGGCAGCAGTGCATCCTCGGGGACCCTGGCCAGCCCACCTTCAACCCCCACCCCCATCAGGATCATCTTTCTAGAATGATCACCCTTGTCCCAAGGAAAGGAGGCCCAGCTAGATATGGTGGCAAATGCTTGCAATCCTAGTACCTGGAAGGCTGAGGCAGGAGGATTGCAACTTTGAGGCCAGCCTATCCGATACAAACAAAAATAAAACCACCATCCAAACTCTCTTTGGAAACCAGAGAATGGAGAGTGCATTTATTGAGTACCAAGTCTCCTTTTTTTTTTTTTGTCTTTTTGAGACAGGGTCTCCCTGTAGCCCCAGCTGTCCTGGAACTCACTCTGTAGACCAGGCTGGCCTTGAACTCACAAAGATCCGCCTGCCTCTGCCTCCCAAGTGCTAGGATTAAAGGCGTGCGCCACCACACCTGGCTTCAAGTCTCTTTTAAACACACTATTTCTCCCAATCCTCATTTCTATCCTCCTTCTGTCTGAGGAGGCAGATCCAGGGGTATACTCTGCCCAAAATCCTGCATTCTAAGTGGTCTGGGTTCTATTCCCATCCACCACCCACAGTTAGCCACCTGACCCTCAAAGGTTGGATGATGCCCAGGCAGTGTCCCAACTGTGGGTTGTGGGGCCAGGCATATCCGAGTTCAAGTCCTGACTGTGCCACTTTCTTGGTATGTGACCTTCAGAGTGGGAGTGAGCCTGTCTGAGCTGCAGATGCCCTTCCGGGACATGATGCTGTCTCAGCTCGCATCATGGAAAGAGAATGAGAGGGTCCAGATACGGGAGAATACGTAGGCCGCTACCGTCAACATATTCTCCTGTATCAATGAAGGCACCGCTGGCTAGAGGTTTTCAGTCCCTTCAGAACCACTTTGAAACCCTGACTTTCTACCCCGCTGGATCTGTCCCCACTGCTACCAGAACATCATCGGGGAAAGTATGAGCCCAGAAATAATTCTAGTCTTCTAAGGCAGCTCACAGTCCATGCCCGCCCACCGCCAACCTTGGCAGGCAAACTCCAACTGGGATAAAAGCAAAGGGAAAACCCAGAAGCCTCCATGTCTAGGGCGTCCAGCTCTTCTAGCTTACTGGATTTTCCTGCTAGCTCCCAAAGTCTATGCTGAAGATGTCGGCAGCAGCCAGGAAGGCTCTGCCTGAGCAGAGCTGATCCCAGCAGACAACCCAGGTGGGCCTGACCAGGCTGCGGTCTCCCACCCCCTTGCAGAGGAGGCGCTGTGGACCACGCGGGCTGATGGCAGGGTCCGCCTGCGTCTGGAACCCTTCTCCACGCAGCCTCCCTATACTGTACACCAGATGTTCTTCGAAGCCCTGGATAAGTATGGGAACCTCAAAGCTCTGGGCTTCAAGCGCCAGAACAAATGGGAGCACATCTCTTATTCCCAGTACTACCTGATTGCTCGCAAGGTCGCCAAAGGCTTCCTCAAGGTAGGTCCCTACTGCCATATGCACACCCTTTCCTCTTAGCTGGCCCTTCAGAGACAGGCCTCCCAATGCCCTACCAATCAAAGTACTTAGAATCCATCACTGTAAAGCCAGCCCCCACTGATTGAATCCATACTATGTGCTGGGCCCTGTGCTAAAGATTTTCTGTTTATGGAGGCCATATCACCAACTAAGCACATGATAGGAGCTTTTCATCTGCTTTCACATTCAAGAAGGGTTGGGAAGCCTAGTGGGCTGAGCTCCCTTGGAAGGCCATAGGAGTATCAGCAAGGACTGTCAGATCCCTCAGGGTTTTCTACTGGGGTTGACTCTGAGATAGGCCTGGAAGGTTCTTTGGAGTCTTATAGGCAGACAGGGGTCAGGGGAGAGGTCCCCGCCCTGCCTAGCTAACGTGTCTGTCTGTCTGTCTGTCTGCCTGCCTTTGGCCTGGAGCTTGGCCTGGAGCCAGCCCGCAGCGTTGCCATCCTTGGCTTCAACTCCCCAGAGTGGTTCTTCTCTGCAGTGGGCACGGTGTTTGCAGGGTGAGTGGCTGAGCAGGGGTGCGGTGTCCTGTGGGTAATGGTGGGCACATAGTCCAGAAGGGCTGCTATTTCATTGTAGAGCCCTCTGCCACTCCCCAACATCCCATGTCTCCCCTCTTTGCCCCCTCCTGTCTGCAGAGGGCTGACAGCCCTGCCTTAGGGCCTGCAGAGCTCCCCGGGGATGAGGACTGTGAGGATGTGGGGAGCAGATGGCTTCTCTGAGTCTGATGTCAATCTTCCTGGGCCTCCTACAGTGGCATCGTCACTGGCATCTATACCACCAGCTCCCCAGAGGCCTGCCAGTACATTGCCCACGACTGCCAAGCCAACATCATTGTGGTCGACACTCAGAAGCAGCTGGAAAAGATCCTGAAGGTTTGGGGGTAGGGGTGAACGCAGGGGGCATGGACCTCACTCTAGTGTAGAAAGGATGCTTCTACTCTCCAGTTCAGAGTTCACCTACCACAGCTTACAATGCATGTACAACACACATGTACACACACATACACATGTCGAGCAAGACAGAGAAAGCCGAAAGAACCAGATCACCAAAGAAGTGGATTGGGAGCTACCTCAGTCTGTAAAGTACATGCTATGCAAGTATGAGGACCTGAGTTTGATTCCCAGAACCCACGTAAATAAAACTGGATGTGGCAGTGTGAGTTTGTAATCCCAAGTGGAGACCAGCACACCCTGGGGGCTCAAGGCCAGCCAGACCAGCAAGAGACTGTCTTGAAAAAAGAAAAGTAGATGACATTTGAGAAAGAACATTCCAAGTTCTCCTTTGGCCTCCACACTTATGTGCACACAAGCATGTGCACTCACAGAGAGAGAGAGAGAGAGAGAGAGAGAGAGAGAGAGAGAGAGAAAGAGAGAGAGAGGTAGTACTGCCTTTCACCCATACTCTTGGCCAGCCCATTGTCCCCTATGGTAAGCACTTTACCAACTGAGCCACTGTCTCCACCACCCCTATATCAGAGGTTTGATACCATGTACACTCAAACTCAAATACGGGGTGGGAAGGGGCTCCCATGGTGGGGGGAGGGTGGAGCTATGTCAGAGCACAAGCCACAAGGTCTTCCACAGACAGTAGGCTGCAACGGGAACTCAAAAGTGCCTTTTTGGAGCACTGGCAAGGCCTCTTAATTCATTTAAGGCCTGTCAGTGATTGGTCCTGCACCACGTGCCCTGTGTAGAGGGCACCCCTGTGCCCAGCTGCACTTCCAGGGCCTCTAGGTCTCCCTGCTTTCCATAAGCAGCCGATAAGATGACACTGTTGGCTTGGCTTGCATCCTGGAGATATCTCTTGGACCTCAGCCACTCATCTGTTCCTGGGGGTCACAGTGGTCAACCTTCCAGAACCATGGGACCTGGATCTCCATACAGACCACAACAGATGTCTTCCCTCATCTCTACTGAGAATTCTATCCAGGCCTGAAAGAAAGAAACAAGCTGGGGCCAGTGATTGTCACTCAGCTGTGAAAGTCTTCCCTGGGGCAAGCCTAGGCTGTGACCCAGAACCCAGGCAGGAGCCCATGAAGAGAGTCCCCTCTAGAGTTAACATAGTTCCCTCTGGTGAGGCTATGAAGGAACAGCCCTGATTAAGAACTGCAGCCTTTAATGCCAGCATTTGGAAGGCAGAGGCATGTGGATATCTGTGAGTTCAAGGCCAGCCTGGTCTACATAGTGAGTCCTAGGCAGCTGGGGCTGCAGGGATACCCTGTCGAAAGAGAGAGAGAGAGAGAGAGAGAGAGAGCGAGAGAGAAAGAGAAAGAGAAAGAAAGAGAGAAAGAGAGATAAAGAAAGATAAAGAAAGAGAGCAAGAGAGGAGAGAGAGAGAGAAAGAGAGAGAAAGAACTGAAGCTTAAAGCAAAATGTATTAAGACCCCCTGGGAAGACTCCAGCATCCAAGCCTGTTTAGGGAAGGTCAGCTGAGCAGCACTCTTCCCTGAGAGGGTGAGAAGGAAATACAGAGCAAGCAGCTGCCACCTGAGAGCCCAGAGCTAGAACGGCTGTGGGGACAGGAGAGCTGAGGGACCCAAGTCCCCAGTAAGGGCTGAGCAAGGACGTGAGTCCACAACTTGTCAGTCCTCAGACGCAGGGCTAGCCTCTGGAAATTGTCAGTGAGGAAGGCAGGAGCACAGACTTGTATCTTGTACTTGGCTGTCCTGTGCTGGGTTCCGTACCCTGGGGCTGCTCTAGTCTAAGTCGTGTGTGCACAGCCTTTTATACTAATTTAGGGTCATTTTGAAAACCTTCCATTTGGGGCCCCTTGGCTTGCTTCTCTTCTACTGTAAAGGATTTCTGCAGCATCTCTCTTTTCCTGTGGGGATTACCCTGCCCCCTTCTGGAGCCCTTTTTGAACCTTTTCAGGATGTCCTAAGCATCTTCACTCTGTCTGACCTGGATAAATGCATGAGCTTGGGGGAGAAAGCCAAGTGAGGTCGGCGTGGCCCCAGGGAACGCTCTAAAACAAGAAGGCCAAGCTGTCTTCTGGCACCCTTTTCCCCTCCCCTAAGCTCTTGCCTAAGGGTCAAGTGGTCAATCTTCCAGAACCACGGGATCTCCAGAGAGCCATGGCAGGTGCCTTCTCTCACTTCTACTGGGTTAGACATCGGGGATATCCATGGTTGGCTCAAGCACCCTGGAACTTGGTATCGTCCAGAAGTCCTCAGAGAGTGGCCTCAGAAGCACCTAGGTCAGTGGGTCACTTCCTGAGCCAGACTTATCACAGCCTAGCCCAAAGCAGACCCAGCCCCCACCCCTACCCCATCCCACTTTACCTGAGGCCTTGCTGGTTTGGGGGTTTCTGTTTATTTGTTTTTTGTTTTGTTTTGGTTTGGGGGGAGTTGTTTTGTTTTGTTTTGTTTTTTGAGACGGGGTCTCTTTCACTTTGTTGCCCTGACTGGCCTGGTACTCACTATATAGACCAGGCTGGCCTCAAACTCACAGAGATCTGCTTGCCTCTGCCTCCGCCTCTGCTGGGATTAAAGGCCTGCGCCACCACACCCAACCAAAGCCATAATGGTTTGAGAACCAACCAGGCTGAGCCAAGGAGATGGCTCAGTCAGTAAAGTGCCTCCTGTGCAAGCACAAGGACCTAAGTTGGGATCCCTAGTGCCCATGTGAAAAGCCAGGTGCTGCAGCAAGTGCCTGTAACCATGAGTTCTGTGGGTGTGGAGTTATGTGGCTCCCTGAGGTTCACTGGACAGCCAGTCTAGCCAAATTGATGAGCTTGGGGTTCCCAAAGAAGCTTCTCAAAAGATAAAAGTAGGGAGTGATTGAAGAAAGATATATGAATGATAAGACACACACACACACACACACACACACACACATATATATATATATATATATATATATATATATATATATATATATATATATATATATATATCCTGGCAAGTACTGTGGCTAAGGGTATGCCCCCTCCTCAGATCTCCCATGAAGCCACACATTCCTCAACATCCACCTTCATATCTGGATCCCAGGTGGGGAGGGCCTGGAATCTGAATGAAGAGAGCTGGAAAGTCTAAAAAGCTTCCTGCTAAACTGGGCATGGTAATGCATACCTGTAATCCCAGCACTCGGGAGGCAGAGGCAGGCAGATCTCTGTTGAGTTCAAGGCCAGCCTGGTCTACATAGTGAGTTACAGGACAGGTGGAGCTACAGGGAGACCCTGTCTCAAAAAAAAAAAAAAAAAAGTCTCCTGCTAGATTCTTCTGCACCCTTCAGAGACAAAACACCCCTACTTTATAGCTGAAGAAACTGACTTCTAGAACCAGGGCCTCCTTTAAATGACTGCCTTAGATTTGAAACAAAATTTGTATCATAAAACTTCTCAAACAGGGCCAGGAGAGATGGCTCAGCAGTTAAGAGTACTGACTGCTCTTGCAGAGGACCCAGGTTCAGTTCTCAGCAACCACATGGCAGCTAACAACCTTCCATAAACACCAGTTCCAAGGGATCCAACACCTTCTTCTGGCCTCAGAAGGCACTGCATGGATAAGTGTACTTACATACATGTAAGCAAAACACTCATACACATAACATAAAAATAAATCAAAAAAGTTTTAACTTCTCAGGAGAAAATAGAGATCCCCATATCTCATGAGATTTAATAATTATCACTGAGCTCTTGCCACTCCTGGTTCTCTATCTTGCTATATTTTAGAAGGCAAATAAACCTGGCATCATGTTATTTCATTCCCCAGATACTTCAATATGTATCCCTAAAAGATGCAAAATCTTTGTTCTATAATCATTGTGGCTCCGGTGGTAGAACACTCATGGGGAGCCTGGGTTCGAGCCCTGGCATCATATAAACCAAGCACCGTGGTGCAGAACTCTAATCCCAGCGCTTAGGAAGTGGAAGCAGGAGGATTAGAATTTCAAGATCATTCACTACACCGAAAGTTAGAGGTCAGCAGATACATGAGACCCTGTCTCAAAAACCAAACCAAGCAGGGCGGTGTGATGCACACCTTTAATCCCAGCACTCGGGAGGCAGAGGCAGGCAAATCTCTGTGAGTTCAGGCCAGCCTGGTCTACATAGTAAGTTCCAGGACAGCTGGGGCTACAGGGAGACCCTGTCTCAAAAAGACACCCCTCAAAAAAGAAGAAAAAAGCAAAAGAAAAAAAAAAAACAAAATATAGAGGGTTGGTAAGATGGTTTAGATTTAGCAAGTAAAGACTGCTGCCAAGCCCGTCCACCAGAGTTAAAGGAAAGAACCAACTTCAACAAGCTGTCCTACACACACACACACACACACACACACACACACACACACACACACGGGGAGGGAGGGGTAATATGGGTGCACACATGCACAAACATCCTTGCAGGCACATTAAATTAAAACAAATATATAAACAAAACTTAGAATGAAGTCTTGCCTTTTGTTTCCCATGCAAGAGCAATGTGGGTCTGCCTGGAAGCTTACTAGAAATGTACATTTTGAGAAACTCTATGTGTCCCCGTCCCCCAGAGTCTGGATGAACAGCAGTTGAGCAGTGCTGATGCTGGCTGGAGGGTGAGAATCTCTGCCACAGACATGCTAGAGAAACTAGGTCATCTATCTTGTGCAAGGTTCAAGACTTGTGTGTCCACAGTTTAACTTGTTCCACTGGCCTCTGCTTCCTGCTGATGCGCAGGCTGGATCGATTTGGATAGGACCTTTACTCACAAGCACACCCAGTTAGGTGGTGCTGTGTACCTCATTGTTTGCATGATGTCCAGTCTGCCACATCCATTTGTGATGCTGAGACTCATCTGGACCCAGGGAGTGACCACCTGCTCTTTCCCTAAGAGCATTCCTGGTAATCTTTCTCAAATGGTTATTGAATCTACTGGTTCTCTTGGACTGAAGAAGTGAGAAATGTTGATTCATTAATTTATCAACTGGAATTTTCCCTAAGAACTTAACCTTGTAACCTGACACTCTGTGGTACCTGAAATGCCTATCTGCCCCAGGCAGGTGGGGTAGACAAACAAAGAACTTGGGCAAGGGTTCCACATACAGTTTGAAAGAGTGTGTATTCTGAAGTTATTGGGCAGGATCTCCAGTTGGTTGGATATCACTATGGATTTTCTGCCTGCTTGTTCTATCAAATACTGAGGAAAGAGTTCAGAGTACAGCTCAGCAGTAGAGCAAGAGCTCAACACATATGAGGCCCTGGGTTTGATGCCTAGCACACACACACAGCACACACACATGCACACACACGCACATGCACACACATGAGGCACACACACGGCACACACACAAACATGGGGCACACACGCGGCACACACACAGCACATAACACACAGCGCACACACATACGCACACATACACGGGCACACACACATGGGGCACACACACAACACACACATGCACACACACATGTGCACACACACGCACACACACACACACACACGTGGCAGGGGGGAGGCCCAAAAAAAACCCCAAAAACTAAGAAAGGGAATGTTGAAATAACCAGTTATTATTAAACTTCTAATAATTTTTCTTCTCAGTTGTATTCATTTTTGCTTCATGTATTTTAGAGCTCCGTTATGAGACATACAAATATTTGGATTGTCACTTCCTAAATGAATTAGTCATTTATCATTAAGAAATGCCCCTCCAGGGCTAGAGATGTCTCAGTGGTTAAGAGTACTGTCTGTACAGGACCTGGGTTCAGTTCCCAGCACCCACATGGTGGCTAACCATCCATAACTCCAGTTCCAGGGAATTTGATGTCCTCTTCTGGCTTCTGTGAGCATTCCACACATGTGGTACACTTATATACATGCAGACAAAATACTCATATGCAAAATATTTATATAAAAAGAAGGAAATTAAAAAAACTTCAGCACTTTGAGGGGTTTTAATCACCTGAATGTTAAATTTCTTTATACTGTCCTAATTTCTGCCCTGAACTTCATTTTGAGGCTTGTATTTGAGACTTTTTAGGGCAGGTCTAGATAACCTTTATTTAATTTATTTATTTATTTTAATTTAGTGCCCAACACTAAATGGCCCTCTGAGTTTCTGTTTCAGGCCCTGCCCGGTGCCTCCCACGAGGCCATGTGTTCCAGCACAGTCCTTGAGCTCCTTTCGGTTCACGAGCTTTCACCCTATTCCTGTCTGGGTAGATATTTAGCCAGTGAGTCAGTCAGTGAGCCCTAAAAGGATGTCTGGAAGTTGTCCTCTGTGTAGTGTCTCCTCCCAGATATCCTCACACATTCAACAATGCCACCTTGGCTGTCCCAACTCTCTTCCCCATCTCCTCACTCCTCCAGACAGATCATTGAATTCTCAGAATCTCACTCATTTTCCTTCACTAAGGGATGTTTGTGTGTATATGTGTGTGTGTATATATATATATATAAATTATTAATTCACAATGATATTTGTTTCAAACATTACATCATTATACAATGAGGATTTAACTTTGGTTTTATTCTTGCATTTGTCTTATGTACTTTAAAATCATAGTTCCAAGTAACTAATATATATATGTGTATATATATATATATATATATATATATATATATCAAATAATTTAAAAGTAATAGCATAGATTTTATTCCCAGAATAAGACTGCTGTTCAGCAAATATGTACAAATGCCTGATTGCTTCATACATATACATTGTTCATATATATCCACATGTATCCCTTTCTCATGTAAAGATAGCATGTGGTATGTATGCTATAAGCATGCTTTTTGTTGCCTAATAATATATCCTAGGAACCACTCTATTTTGGCATTTAGAGTGCTTCTCCTCTCTGTCTCTGTCTCTGTCTCTCTCCCTTCTCCCTCTGTCCCTCTGTCCCTCTGTCCCTCTGTCACCTGTACTAACCTAATGCTCTATTGTGCAGTTGGATCATTGTTCATTCAGGGCCCAGGTCTCCATCATCACTACACTCAAGTTCCCATAATAGAAACCTATGGACAAAAGGTAGCAATTGTCCTCCTGGAGCCAAAGGTCAGAAAGGGGAGACACAGAACCCTTTGCCACAGACTAGCACAGGCAGATGGGGTTCAAGTGTGACCATCTCTTATTGAAACCCAGTTTATGTTCCCATCAATGCAGATCTGGAAAGACTTGCCATATCTGAAGGCAGTAGTGCTATTCAAAGAACCCCCTCCAAAGAAGATGGCCAATGTGTACACGGTATGAAAGTGGACCTTGGGTGACAGGTGAGGCCTGTCTTTGTCCACCCAACTGACTGGAACTGGATACTGTCCCCCACCTGGCTGCAGATGGAAGAACTTATAGAACTGGGACACAAAGTTCCTGAGAAGACCCTGGATGCCATCATTGATGCTCAGCAGCCCAACCAGTGCTGCGTGCTGGTCTACACATCAGGCACCACTGGGAGCCCCAAGGGTGTGATGCTGAGTCAAGACAATGTAGGACAGATGTAGATGGGTGGGGTGGGCTGGGGGTGGATCTGGATTGGGGTCCTGCTTCCCCCGAGGAAGCCCCTCTGACTGTTTAACTTAAGAGCTGGCATAAGCAGAAGAGACTACCTATTTGTGGTCCAGACTGAGCCCAGCAGAGGGGAGAGGGGAGAGATCAGAGGGGGCCCATCCCTAGAGGTGTCCATGGCCTGTAGAAATGCCCAAGAGGGCAACTACTCTAGGAATCTCCAAAAAGTACCAAGGCCCCAAAATGGCCTCAGTTGTAAGCATGGTCAGGATGGGCTTTGGACCCTTCTGGGGCCATCTTCTTTCCCCTCAGATCACGTGGACAGCACGCTATGGCAGCCAGGCCGGGGACATCCAGCCAGCTGAAGTCCAACAGGAGGTGGTGGTCAGCTACCTTCCTCTCAGCCACATTGCAGCCCAAATCTATGACCTGTGGACAGGCATCCAGTGGGGGGCCCAAGTCTGCTTTGCAGACCCTGATGCCCTAAAGGTCAGTCTGCCTTCCTGCCACGTTAAGTGTCCAGTGTAATTGCAAGAGCACACCCAAGTGTTTGTTCACATCTGCGGACCCTGTGTGCGCATGCCCGTGTGCGCATGCTCTGTGTGTGCATGCTCTGTGTATGCCTGTGTGTGCATGCTGTGTGTGCCTGTGTGTGCATGCTCTGTGTGTGCCTGTGTGTGCATGCTCTCTGTGCATGCTCTGTGTGTGTGCCTGTGTGTGCATGCTCTGTGTGTGCCTGTGCATGTATGCCTGGGCTGCTGGCTCCCTGTGCATAACCCAAAATTTTCTCAGCAGCTATTTGCAGAGCCTGACTCAAAAGATGAAATAAATACGGAAACCGATGATGTTATGTAAGTTGTGTTAAACTAGTTCCCCAGGTCTGAAGCACCATCAAGCTAGGACTTCCTCAGGGGATCACCACAAGGTGGCCACAGGGTGGCCACAGCTTCTTCCTGCATCCCAGTCTTATAAACTACACCTAATTTTTTGCATCTTTCTTAGTTTTTTTGCAGGGGAGGGTTTTGTTGTTCTTCTTCTTTCTGAGACAGGGTCTCCATGTAGTCCCAGCTGTCCTGAAACTCACTGTGTAGACCAGAGTGGCCTTGAACTCACAGAGATCTGCCTACCTCTGCTTCCCAAGTGCTGGGATTAAAGGTGTGCACCACCATGCCTGGTGCATCTTTCTTTTAACCATGAGGAAAAGTTCCCAGAAATCCCCTCGCAGTCCCTTGACCTGTCATCTCAGTGGCCTGAGCAGTGTCAAATGTCTATTCCTAAAGAGAACACTGCTGGGGGATGGGTTAGCATGTGTTGATTCTGCTGCTGCTGTTGTTGATGATGATGATGATGATGATGATGATGGTGGTGGTGGTGATGGTGCTGGTGGTGGTGGTGGTGGTGGTGTGTGTGTGTGTGTGTGTGTGTGTGTCTCATGTGAATGCCCTCTAAGGCCAGAAGGGGGCATCAGATCCCTGGAACCAGAGTTCTAGGAGATTGTGAGCCAGCTGTGGATTCTGAACAACAAGCACTCTTAACTACTGAGCCATCTCTTAGCTCATTCTCTTACTGCTTGGAGCATTGAGCCCCTGAGATCTATTCCCGAAACAATGCGGTTACAGGCAATATGAGCAGTTTTTGTCTTTTTTTTTTTTTTTTTGTTGGTCTTTTTGAGACGGGGTCTCTCTTTTAGTCCCAGCTGGCCTGGAGCTCACTATGTAGAGCAGGCTGGACTTGAACTCACAGAAATCTGCCTGCCTCTGCCTCCCAAGTGCTGGGATTAAAAGTGTGTGCCACCATGCCCTTCAAGTTTCTGTCTTTTAACATATGGGTGTTAAATTCAGGTTCTCATACTAATATAAAAGGCAATTCACTAACTGAGCCATCTCCTGGTCCCTTTGTTTTGCTTTAGTCTTAATTCTTTGTGTGTGTGTGTGCGCGTGTGTGTGTGTGTGTGTGTGTGTGTATGTGTGAATGTGCATACAGGACGGTCAGACCACAACTTGCAGAAGTTACCTGTGTCCTCCCACCATGTAGGTTCTGAGAACTGAACTCATGCTCAGACTCTGCAGTGGGTACCTTTACCACAAAGCCATCTCATTCACTCTGGTTTTGTGTTGCTGTTATTCTTGTTGTTTTAGACAGACTGGCTTTGAACTTGCTTTGTGCCCAGTCTGGGCCTTGAATTCACCATCCTTCTACCTCAGCCTCCCAAGTCCTGAGATCACAGCCTGCACCACTACACCTGGCAAAACGTGGTTATTGTGTTTGAGTTAAACAAATGTGAGAAATCTGAGGGAACCAAGGTATTTTTCAAGCATTGGACTGCAACGGTTGGCAAATGGCACCACAGTTCAGTTAGCAAACAGTGGGGGTACAGCTGTTGAACACAGCCAGCAGCATGTGCCACAAACAGGGTGCAGGTGTGTGTGCCCCTGCAGGAGCAGCTGTGCATTATCTATGCTGTGAGGCCTGTGTCTACAGGCCCTGCTAGACCTCTGCTTCTCTCTGGCCTTGAGCAGGGGAGCCTGGTGAATACACTGCGGGAAGTGGAGCCCACCTCCCACATGGGGGTACCCCGTGTGTGGGAGAAGATCATGGAGCGGATCCAGGAGGTGGCAGCTCAGTCTGGCTTCATCCGGCGCAAGATGCTGCTGTGGGCCATGTCGGTGACCTTGGAGCAGAACCTCACCTGCCCTAGCAAGTAAGATGGAGGGCAGAGCACCAGAGAGGATCACACCTCTGCACCCACTCCAGGCCCGATGGGGACAGTTGACATCTTTGGTTCTGGCTAGGAGGACTGACTTGCTTCTGAAGAATTCATTCCCCAGGAAGAGATAGGCCTTGCCCACCCCCTACGGTCTCCTGGTCGTAGGTGACTGTAGAAGCAGCTCTGCAGCAGCAATGTGACTCAGTTGCTCCAGTTTCCCAGCTCCTATGTGATTATATCTTCCTACACCCCTTCCAATTGCTTGTTGTTTGGTTTTGGTTTTTGAGACATAGTCTGAGTGTGTGACCCAGTTTACCCTAAACTGTACAATTTTCCTTCCCCAGCCCTTCCAGTGCTGGGTCACAGGTGTGCACCATCATGCCTGAACCTTGATTGCCTTTTAAAGCACCAGCAAAAATCTGGCCTTGTCTCAACATAGAAATACGTTTGGCTTGAGTATCTATCAGTGTGAGAACACCTACTTTTTTTTTTTTTTTTAAAGAATGCTTACTTTACTGGTACAAAGCTCTGGGTTCAGGTCCCAGCACAAAAAAGGAGAGTGATGAGGAAGGATGAAGAGGAGCTTTCATGATAAAGTGCATCTATGAAATAGCCACCTGGCAGCTAACAGCTGGAACTCAGTTCCAGGGGATCTGACTCCCTCTTCTGGCCATATTAGGCATTGCATAATGTGGGTGCAGTTGCATGCAGGCAAAACACTCATACACATAAATTTTAAATTTTTTAAAAAATTGCCGGGCGTGGTGGCGCACGCCTTTAGTCCTAGCACTTGAGAGGCAGAGGCAGGCAGATCTTTGTGAGTTCAAGGCCAGCCTGGTCTACAGAGTGAGTTCCAGGACAGCTGGGGCTACAGGGAGAACCTGTCTCAAAAAGACCAAAAAAAAAAAAAAATGTATAGGTGAGGGGGCTGGAGAGATGGCCTAGAGGTTAAGAGCGCCGACTGCTCTTGCAGAGGACCCGGGTTTGATCCCCAACACCCACATGGCAGCTGAGAACCATCTTTAACTCCAGTTCCTGGGGAATCGGACACCCTCTTCTGACCTCCGAGGCATTGCACGTCATGGGTGCACAAACCTGCATGCAGACAGTACATTCATGCACATAAAAAATAAATTTAAAAATTAAAATTAAAATAAAAAAAAGAAGGGGCAAAGCCAGTTGTGGTGCCACACGCCTTTAGTCCCAGCACTCGGGAGGCAGAGGCAGAGGCAGAGGCAGGCAGATCTCTGTGCATTCAAGCCCAGCGTGGTCTACAGAGTGAGATCCAGGCCAGCTGGGGCTACAGGGAGACCCTGTCTAAAAAAAATTTTTTTTAAAGAAGGGGCTATAGCTGTAACTCAGCCTTGAGTGCTTGCCTAGCATGTACAGTGCCCTGGGCTTTATCCCTAGTACTGAGGAAGGAAGGAAGGAAGGAAGGAAGGAAGGAAGGAAGGAAGGAAGGAAGGAAGGAAGGAAGGAAGGAAGGAAAAATTCATGAACAAAGCATTTGTGAACTTTCAGTGGGATCGTACAATGCATACATGTGTGTCCATGTCTATATACTTCAGATCTCTGCACATGTATACCATTATGTATGCAAATGTGTGCATCTGTGTTGTTGCCTATGAATCTATGTATAACTAAGTCTGTCTGACACATTTACATGTAATCAAGGGCACTCCCACCTATATTTGCATGCATGTTGTACACAAGGACAATATTAAAAGTATTTAACAAAGGCCTCATCATTAGCACCAATCATCCAAGCAGAAAACCTGAATAGCTGGGCCAGGATGTGTCCCTTGGATACGCATTCCTTTGTGTGAGTGTATGCTTCTGTTCTTCCACTGACCATTTTCCTTCCCCCTCAGTGACCTGAAACCCTTCACCAGCAGACTGGCAGATTACCTGGTACTAGCCAGGGTCCGTCAGGCTCTAGGCTTTGCCAAGTGTCAGAAGAACTTCTACGGGGCAGCCCCCTTGACTGCAGAAACACAGCGCTTCTTCCTGGGCCTCAACATCCGCTTGTATGCAGGCTATGGCCTCAGTGAGACCACAGGCCCCCACTTCATGTCCAGCCCCTACAACTACCGGCTCTATAGGTGAGATCTGAGGCTGGGACACATCACATGCCCAGATGTCCTTACTGATTGTGCCACCTGCTGAGTGCTTTGGGGACCTTCTCCTCTTTCTCCTCTTGCTCCTCTTTCCATACTGGAGACTTGGCCTGGGGCTCTCAAACCCCAGGTGTCAACAGTACCATCCTCAACCAACCTCCTGCTTGGCCTTGGCCATCCAGAGGGTGATCTCCACCACCATGACATGTGGCCAAGGACAGCTTAGCTACCCACACTCACCTGAGTAGGGCTCCATAGTGGAGGAACATCCTTCTTTCATTTGGCTTATGCTAGATTGTTCCCCAGAAGAATGACAGCAGACTCCCAGTTGGGCTGGGATTGAGGGACAGGGAAGGTTCTGGGGAGCGGTTTGAGGGTGCTGTATTGTGCTTTGGCAGTTCTGTCCATCTCTAGTGTGACAACACTCCAAGTACTACTGTTAGCATTATGATCATTCATTCACTTATTCATTCAGTAAAAACCCTTTAAATGTTCCCACTTTGTACCTTGAAAGTCCTTATTAAAACACAAACCCTGGGTGGGGAAGGTGGCTCAGCTGGTGGCATTTGCTCCACAACATGAGGGCCGAGCAAAGAGCCAGGTGGTTCTCTGTGAGTTTAAGGCCAGCCTGGTCTACACAGTGAGCTCCAGGCCAGCCAGGGCTACATAGTGAGCCCCTGTCTCAAAAGAGGTAGGTGTTGATGGTACACACCTGTAAATCCAGCACCGGGGGCAGAGACAAGAAAATGACAGAACATGCTGCCCAGATGCTCTGCCTGACAGATGAGCTCCAGGTTCTGCAAGAGAGCCTGTCTCAAAAGATACAGTAGAGAGAGAGGAAGACACCCAGCATTGACCTTTGACCTATATACACACACACATATGCAAGTGTACACACATAAACACATGTGTATTCCACATACACCAAAATAATTCTAATAATAAATAATAATAACCATATAATAATAATAATAATAATACAAAGGCCATAAAAGGGACAGGATGAAGAGCTGCTCAGTAGTTAAGACTATGCTCTGTTCTTGCAGAGGACCTGAGTTTGGTGTGTAGCACCCACATCAGGCAGCTCAGAAGCACCTGTAAGTCAAACTCCAGAGGATCCGGTGTCAGCTTCTGGACCCCACAGGCACCTCCACATGCACATAGCCCCCTACACATATATAATTAAAATAAATCTTTTTCTAAAACCCTGGGAAGGTACCCCTGCCATCAGCAAAGACTGAAATCTCAGGGATCCTGGGGCTCCCCAGCTGGGGCTGATCCACGACCCTCTCTGACCCCTACCCACTCCATCCCCAGCTCTGGCAAGGTGGTGCCAGGCTGCCGGGTGAAGCTGGTGAACCAGGATGCAGATGGCATCGGTGAGATTTGCCTGTGGGGCCGCACCGTCTTCATGGGCTATCTGAACATGGAGGACAAAACAAGTGAGGCCATTGACTCTGAAGGCTGGCTGCACACAGGCGACATGGGCCGCCTGGATGATGATGGCTTCCTCTACATCACCGGGCGCCTCAAAGGTGAGCATCCCTGCCTGGGGGGCAGCTGGGGATTGCAGGCCAAGTAGGTAGAGGAGGAAGTGCTCTCAGCACCATTTGTACCACTGCCAGCCCGGACCCCTTCCTGAGCACTGCATGCCCCATCAACATCAGTTTGTTCTCCCCTGGGCCCAGTATTATCACTGCTGGAAATGAACAAGGCTCTGCAGACAGGCTATGTACCTAGTCCAAGGTCTTCCAGCTAGTAACTGGGTGAGCTGGGATTTACATCCCCTACAGAAACAGCAGGCAAGGGTAGGTGAGGCACAGAACACACATCCCCCAGGGGACAATTTTGTACCCTTTTGGAACAGGGAAAGTTGAAGCTTGGTGCCTTTCTGGATATTATCCAGGCAGATGTGCACCTGAGCCCAAGTTCCAACTGACAGAGGCTCCAACCCTTCCAGGATGGGTCAAGAGGCCCCAGTGTTTGGGCTTGTTCAGGCCAGTGAGCCCTGGCCAGTAAAATCCTGGCTTTGAACTGGCAGTCTGCTACTGTGGTGCACTGTGCACACTTGCACCGCCTAGTGTTCAGTTTTCTAATGATGGCAGGTGAGGGGACCTGCATCCCCACACTAGGAAAGCCTGGTTCTAGACAGTATGGAGAGAGGTAAGAATCTAGATACCTTTTCTCCAGAAACACGTACAATTGGACCAGCATTGTTCACCAAGACCTCCCTCTTCTCATTCACGAAGTGTCTATGATAGCTTGACCCTGGGACTCTGTTCTATTGGTCTGTTAAAGGCATGTGCCATCACACCTGGCTGGGTGGGTTTGTTTATTTTTTATGTGTATGAATGTTTTAGTCTGCCCACTGAACAATTTCACCAGCTGGTTTGTTTTTTAAATGGCATCTTGCTAGATAGGCCAAGATGGTCTCGAACTCACAGCCTCCCAAGTGCTGAGATCACAGGTGTGTGAGGCCATGCCTGACTGTTTAGGGGTTTTGTTGTTTGTCTGGGTTTTTGTTTGTTTTTTTTCAGTTCTGTGGAATGAAACCAGGGCAGTGTACACAGTAGACAAGTGTTCTAACCACTGAGCTAACAAGCATATCATCTGCATATAATGTCTATTTCTCCCTTTCTATTCTTCTTTTTTTTCCCTTTCTATTCTTTATGAAAATTTTTAATTTTTTTTAAAAACTTGTTTATTTTTATTTGTTGTGTATGAGTGTTTTGTCTGCATATGTGCAAATGCATCATGTGTACTTAATGCTCATGGAGACCAGAAGAGGAGATTAGATCCTCTGGAACTGGAGTTAGACAGTTGTTAGCCACCACGTGGGTGCTGGGAACCAAACCTGGATCCTCTACAAGAGCGGCAAGTACTTTTAACCCATACATTTTTTTTTGTTCAGCATTCAGGTTATGAAAACCTATCCCTCCACAATGCTGACTAGAAATGGCAATAGTCAGTGACCAAGCACTTGTGCACTTATACATTTAAATACCATGCATGGTGCCTGGGTTTGATCATCAGCATCGCAAAAAAGAACAAAAGGAAAAACAAAAAGAACTGTGAAAGAGGAAATCCTTGTTTCCTTCAAGATGTTTTAACAATTTTATTTTTATTTTAGTCTTTTTTTTTTTTTTTTTTGTATTATTGAGACAGGGTCTCCCTGTAGTCCCAGCTGTCCTGGAACTCACTCTGTAGACCAGGCTGGCCTTGAACTCACAGAGATCCACCTGCCTTTGCCTCCCAAGTGCTAGGATTAAAGGCGTGCGCCATCACACCTGGCTCACCATTTTTTATTTTTTATTTGTTTGTTTGTTTGTTTGTTTTAGGAATGATCCCTCCAATCCAAATCCCTCTAGGACTTTAAGCATGAAGAGATGCTAGATTTTGTTGAAAGATTTTTCTGCATCGATTGAGATGAAAGGGTTCTTTTTGTCTTTCAGTCCATTTATGTGTTTTATGATATTTACTGAGTTACATATGTTGAACCATCCGTGCATCTCTGGTATGAATCCAACTTGGTCATGATGGATGATCTTTTTGATGTGGGTCTGTATGAGATTTGCAAGTATTTTGTTGAGAATTTTTTCATCTGTGTTCATTAATGATATGGGTCTATAGTTTTCTTTCTTGTTTTTGTCTTTGCCTGGTTTTGGTATTAGAGTGATGCTGGCTTCATAGAAGGAGTTTGGGATATTTCCCTCTGTATCCTTCTGAATAGTTTGAATAGTAATGGTTGTCAGACCTCTTTAAATGTTTTATATAATTCTGCTGTGAAACCATCTGGGCCTGGGCTTTTTATAGTTGGGAGACTTTTTTATTACACCTTCAATTTCCTCAAGTATTATGAGTCTGCTTAAGCTGTCAGTCTCTTCTTGGTTAAGCTTTGGTAACTCCCAGAATTTCAGATATTCATCCATTTCTCTTGGGCTTTTCAAATTTAGTAGAGCATAGGTTTTTTTTTTTTGAAGTATTCTCATATGATTGTCTGGATCTTTATCTATTGTGATGTTTCCCCTTTCATCACAAATGCAATTAATTTGGACTTGCTCTTTCTTTTGGTTAACTGGGCTAGAGGTCTGTCTATTTTGTTTATCTTTTCAAAGAACTGGCTTTTGGATTCATTGATTTTATATATTGTTTTCTTTTTTTTAATTAATTTATTTTTTTATCAAATCTAGACCCATGTCTCCCCCCATTCCCCCACCCCACCAGAGCTCATGCATTCTGCCAAACATGCTTTTCGTCTCTTTCTCAGTCTTTCTCAATATTCTCCATGTGGAAGTTGACTGTTTTGAGCAGAAGTTCACTGTTTCAGTCAGTTCTTTGATGCAGTCCTTTCTGTTGTTGTTGTTGTTGTTGTTATTGTTGTTGTTGTTTCCAATATGCATCACTCCCAACTGCTTTGGACAAAAGCTCAAGGGGCCATGCACAAGAAATACTTACGACTAGGTAATTGGCACTAGCATCCACAGATGAGGGGATACCATTCGTCGTTTGTTTTTCTGGGACTAAGTTACTTCACTCAGCATGATGTCCTCTAGCTCCAGCCATTTTCCTGCAAAGCTCATGATGTCATCTTTCTTTACTGCTGCATAGAACTCCATTGTGTAGATGTACCACATTTTCTCTATCCAGTCATCAGTTGAGGGGCATTTGGGTTGGTTCCAGCTCCTTGCTGCGTTGCCTCAGCTGGTCTCGGGAGATCTCAGATCTCTCACCATTTTTTAATTGTGCCTGTGTGTCTGTTTGTCTGTGTGTGTCTGTGTGTGTCTGTGTGTGTGTACACATGCACTTATACAAGTATATTCATCCCACAGTGTGCAAACTCAGAGGACAACTTCTGGGAGTCAGTTTTCCCTTTCTGCTTTGTTGAGACAGGATCTCTGGTCTCTGCCATGTGCTCGCTGGCCTAGGAGCTTCTGGGCAATTCTCCTGTCTCTACTTCCCACCTCCCTGCAGGAGAGATGGGGCTACAAATGCACGCCACTGCCTCTGACTTTTTTACTTGGGTTCTGGGCCAGGGAATATGCATATGTAGATTTAGCTGAGACTACAGAAAAGTTACACTCTTTCAGCTGGAAGACAGTTCCTTCTCTGGCAGTTAGGGTGCTGGGTAGTCTCACCCCAGCATGGAATTACTGGAAAAAATTTTAGGAATTTCATTTTATTGAGTCTGTTGCCATCTAGCCTGGAAATATACAAACCACCGACCCTCTGGGCCTTAGTTTCCTCTTTGAAAAATGACGAGAGAGCCCTCCTTTAGAGACCAATTGTGAGAACTGAAAGAACGGCTACATATTGGTGCTAAGCCTGTGCACCTGGGCATGGGGAGTGTTGCATGAGTGACAGGTCACTCTCAAGCAGAGGCAGATTCAGGGGCAGAGTGGGAGATCAGCAGGAACCAGGGGCACCAGGATTGAGCTGGCTGAGCAGGGAAGGCCTCAGATGGTGCAGAATGAGACATGGCGAGCTGATGTCCTCAGAGGCTGGCCCGGCCCTCCAGTTGGTATGAGGTGCTTTGGAAAAGCCAAGCTCACATCTTGACTCCTGAGAGAGCCTCTCCAGGACTGTGCCTGCTACTCAGGACTAGCTGGCTGTGGCCAAAGTGGGACTGAGGTTCAGCCAGGGCATGGCTTTGCCTCCCCAGAACTAATCATCACTGCTGGAGGGGAGAACGTACCCCCAGTGCCCATCGAAGAGGCTGTGAAGACAGAGCTGCCAATCATCAGCAGTGCCATGCTTATTGGGGATCAGAGGAAGTTCCTGTCCATGCTGCTAACCCTGAAGGTGTGTTGTGGGTAGGGGGTTCCGGCTCTAGAGGTGTAGCACAGGGTTGTCTGTGGTTGGGCCTAGCAGAAGCCATGTGCAGCCCAGGGCATACAGGGCATCCACTTTATTCTAGGCTCACTCAGCCAGAGCTGCACACTATGTGGGTGGTTGGAAATTCTGTCTCGGCGAAGAGCTTTTCCAATTGGCAGTGCACTCCAGCTCACAAGAATTCCCCACAGCAGGTCCTTGGGCTCTCTGCATCCCAGCCAGACAGGAGTCTGGTCTGACTCTCACGTAGGGGTCCTGCCACCCCTGTGGGCTGAGCATGTGGCATCCTGCCCCCTCCAGGACCATCTTCCTGAAGCCAACCCCACAGCGATTCTTCTTCCCCTTTCCATCTGTGACTCCTGTGACTCCTCCCAGACCAGGCCTGGGTCCTGTGCACCAGAGGCAGAGCCTCACCGCTCCTCTTGGCTTTGCAGTGCACCCTGGACCCAGACACGTCTGAGCCAACTGACAATCTGACGGAGCAGGCTATGGAGTTCTGCCAGAAGGTGGGCAGCAGAGCCAGCACTGTGTCTGAGATCGTGCAGCAGAGGGATGAGGCCGTGTATCAGGCCATCCATGAAGGGATCCAGAGAGTGAATGCCAATGCGGCAGCTCGGCCCTACCACATCCAGAAGTGGGCCATCCTGGAACAGGATTTCTCCATTTCAGGGGGAGAGTTGGGTAGGTTTTTCTTTTCACTGTTCGTGGGCCTTGGTGAGAGGGCGAGGGCAGAGGCCATAGCCGTGTCAGGCAGTGTCCACTGGGAGGCAGCCATGCCAGCAGAGGCAACAGGTATCCACTCTGGATGACATCAACTACTGGTGTACAGGCTTCTGGTTGTATTGATCTGCAGAATAAGCCGTCACCTGCTACAACCTTGGATCAGAAATACCAAGAGGAAAAGTTGCAGCCATCCCGAACATATGCAGGGTTCTGTGTTTTTCTTGTCACTATTCCCTAAAGTACAAATCCTTCATACAGAATTACGTTGTCTTAGGTATCAGTAGTAATTTAGAGACAACCTAATAAGCATACTGGAAGACATGTCTTAATCATGTGTAAACACATGCCATCTCACCTAAGGGGCTTGAATGCTAAGGCCTGGGTATATTACACATGTGCCAGAACTTATTAATTTGAAACATTTAGCTTTGCCTTGACTGTAAGACTATTGTCTTTGAATCACAACAAACTGATCAGGTGTACACCACACCTCTGCAGGTGTTAGGGCTCTAGGGTGAGACCACTATAATTTGTGATGTCACAGAGCTAGTAAAGGGACAAAACCATCTGGATCACAGTCCAGGCCCAGGAAATCTGGTGGTACAGCCTCAGCTGACCAGAGGAGTCATTCATGAGCTCATGGCACTGGACACGGCCCCTCAGTGAGGCTCCCTCCAACCACCAAGGCTGAATGCAGCTGCACTCTGCAGTAATGCTGAGCTGTGTTGGAGATGCTGAGAATATCTAACCAGATTTACTCAAAATGGATGCAAGGTCAACTGAGCAGATGCTGTCCTTGCTTGGCAGTATTTAAATGACCCTGATCTTGATGTTTCTAGTTAAGGGTGAATTGAGCACAAAAAGAATGTTAAGTTAACCAGGACCACAAGTCAGGACCTTGCTTTAAATGGGAGAAACAAAGGTAAAAAAAATGTGATTTAGGGAAGTTCTGAACATTAAAACTGTCTGGGGCCACCCCTGGCTAAGCACCTCCTATCACAATCCATCAAAGCAAAGTCCACAGCTGAAATGCAGGCATGACTTATGTATCATTTATCTATGGCTGTGAAACTACTCCCATAAGGAGGCGTTTAAACAACAATAGACATGGAGCCAGGTGTGGTGGGACATGCCAGTAATCCCAGCACTCCAGAGGTGAAGGCAGGAAGGTCAAGAGTTCAAGGCCAGCTCTGGCTACATAATCAGTTCAAGGAGAGCAGGGGCTACATGAGACCCTTTCTCAAATAAATAGACACTATTTTAATTTTGGTGGGCCAGGAATCAAGAGCAGCTTATCTGGGTGGGCTGACTGGGAGTCTCCCGTGAGGCTAGTCAGAATGGGATAGGTGGCAGTCACCTGGAGCCACAGGGTACACTCCTTTGCCCACTAGTGTTTTTAATGCGTATATGCGGTTCTGTGTTGGCTGCATGGGGCCTGAGGTTTCAATTCTTGGTCAGTGGACCTCCCCAGTCTGCTTGCATGTCTTTGAATGGCAGCTGGCTTGCCCCACAAAGAATCACCTGAGATTCAGTGGTTAAGAGCACTGGCTGCTCTTGCAGAGGACCTGGGTTTGTCCCTAGCACCCACATGACACCTAACAGTTCTTAACTCCAGTTCCAGGGGATATGACGCCCTCTTCTGGCCTCCTTGGGCATTTCATGGCATTGTTTTGCCTGGATGTATGCACTTTCATATATCCAGGCAAAACAACCATATACATGAAATAAAAATAATTTTAAAGAGCGCTATGCAAGTACCTAAGAGAGAAGCCCTGCATTTGATTAAGAACCTGAGAAAGAAGCCCTGCATTTAAGAACCTGAGAGAGAAGCCCTGCATTTAAGAACCTGAGAGTGAAGCCTTGCATTTGATTAAGAACCTGAGAGAGAAGCCCTGCATTTGATTAAGAACCTGAGAGAGGGGGCTGGAGAAACAGCTCAGTGGTTAAGAGCACTGACTGCTCTTGCAGAGGATCCGGGTTCAATTCCCAGCACCCATATGGCGGCTGAGAACTGTCTTTAACTCCAATTCCAGGGGTCGCCCTCTTCTGACCTCTGCAGCACTGCATGACATGGGTGCCCCAACCTACATGCAAGACAGTACACCCACATACATAAAAAAATTAATTTTTAAAAATGAACCTGAGAAGCCCTGCATTTGATTGGCATAATCGTTTACAGCTGCCTGCACAGCCACATGGCCATCTAAGCAATACCAGATCAAAAATATTTTTTAAATTCATGCATATTGAACATGGAGACATACCCCCCCTTCCCCCAACAACCCCCAGTACTGGGGATTGAGTCTAGAGCCTCAGACATGCCAGGCAAAAGCTCTACCACTTAGCTATGAACCATTTTGTTTTGTTTTGTTTGTTGTTTTTGAGACAGGGTCTCCCTGTAGCCCTAGAGGACCTGGAATGTAAGCTGGCTTCAAACTCACAGAGATCCACCTGCCTCTGCCTCCCGAGTGCTGGGATTAATACCATCTTTTAAAAACTTTGAGACGGGCCTGGAGAGATGGCCTAGCAATTAAGAGCGCCAACCGCTCTTGCAGAGGACCCGGCTTCGATCCCCGGCACCCACATGGCGGCTGAGAACCATCTGTAACTCCAATTCCAGGAGAACTCCAGTTCCAGGGGAATCTGACACCCTCTTCTGACCTCTGCGGGTTTGCACGACACGGGTGCACAAACCTGCATGCAGACAGTACATTCAAATAAATAAATAAATAAATAAATAAATAAATAAATAAATAAATAAATAAATAAAACTTTGAGACAAGGTCTTACTAAATTATCCATGCTGACTTTGAACTCACTGTAGACCAGGCAGGCCTTGAACTTGTGGACCTCCTGGTTTAGCCTTCAGAGTACTTGGGGTTCAGGCCACTAAGACTTGAGTATGTACATTTTTTCTTTGGTTACTAGTCCTTTATTTACATAGCATGTGTTATTATACTTGATATTCTAAGCAATCTAAGAGTGTTTAAAGTATATGAAAGGACACCTGTGGGGTTTGTGCAAATAACACACCATTCTGTAAAAAGATACAAGCATTCTGACTTTGGTATCTGAAAGGGCCCAGGAAATAAACCCCTGTATCTTGATGGTAAATTCATTCAAGGGAGGCTCAGTTGAGGATTAGGATGGTGACAGTCAAGTGGAAACATGACGGCAGCCACACTAATACACACTGGGAAGAAACTGAGTCATTTCCTCTACTCTATATCCAGACCAGCCTGGTTCACTGGGAATGGGGGCTGAAGGGGAGGCTGATTATGCAGCCTGCTCTGCTTCTCTGGCTCATGTCCTGACCACCGGTCTCACTGCATCTGCACTGCACCAGCTGCCTTCTCAAGTCACTGGGCCTCACTCATTTCCAATCTGTTTTAGGCCCCACCATGAAACTGAAACGGCTCACAGTTCTGGAGAAGTACAAAGACATCATCGATTCCTTTTACCAAGAGAAAAAACAGTAATCAAGAAGGGTGTGCTTGTGGTTTCTGCTGTGTAGATGGCGGCCTGTCCAGCACCTGCCTGAACTCCTCCAGTGTGTCCAGCCAAGGACAGGACTCTGACAATGCAGCTCTGTCCTTAGTTCAAGGTACAGCACTGACATCTCCAATTCCTTCCTGTGTGAATAGTTTAAGTTCTCAATATTGCTTCCTGTTCAGGTGTCAAAATGAGATCATTCTCCTTCCAGAACAGAAAGGCTGCTCATGTTGGCCTAAGGTCCAGGTAGACTTAACAAGCTTCTGGCTCACATAACAGGTCTACCAGGGAAGGCTATTGGGAGAAAGAGAAAAGAATGATGGTCCTACTAACGTGTGCTGCGTAGACAACAGTCACAGCTCACCTAATAGCCTGACTTAACTCCAGAATCTTCTTCGACACTCCACTTCCTACACAACTGGCTTGATGCTTAATAATTGCTGCCTGTGACTGTATTTAATGTGTAATGTTGAGTATTAAACTTAACACAACTGCCGACAAGTACTTGATGTTTTTTGTTGACTTAGCAAGTGGGACACAGCATAATGAGTAGTTAACCAACAGAAATGTGAGTAACCATTAGTACATCATTAGTGCCCTGAAACAAACAAGGTGCAGGATGGAGTTCAAGTGGAACACACTAGTAAAAGCAGCCACCTCCAGCGTTATCACCTTTCCATTCTTAGCAACAAGCTAGGCCAAAATGCCCTAAGGCACCTGACCAGGAACTGGCAGAGAAGGCACACACCTCAATTTTTGAATTTTTTATTACTGTGAACCCAAGAGCCACTGATAACTAGAACAGACAGAGGAAGCAGCAGTTTAAAGATTGTTAAGTCTGAATACAAGCTTAAAAACAACCCAGACAGGGATATTTGTTAAGAAATCTCCTTGTGACCTGGGTATATGACACAAAGCCACAGGTTTGCAAATTTACACAGGGATCAAGGAAAACACAGTGACTTCAGTGTGAGCCAAAGGGTAACTTCATGCTGTGGTGGCAAATCAGGGGTGGCAGGATCAGGAACCTGATGGTCACAAGCATTTGTGCACCAGCTTGGACTGGTCAGCTCCACCTCTGCTATGAGGTCTTTTCTGGGTGCTCCTGGGGTAAAGGGCAGTGACCTGGTGCTCTGGAGGAAGTAAAGGGGCAGCTATGGAGCTCTAGCATCCCACATTCCTGAACTACAACCAAAACAGAGGGCCAGTCCTTGCCGCCGGTGTTACTGCAGCACCGGCTGAAGTGTGGGCCCCTGTCCAGGGACATGCAGGGGGAATTTGCAGTGGCTGGCTCCCTGACTGAGGTGTCAGTACAGGTGTTTGGACAGCTCATGAGGCCAGCACGTGTAGTGAAGAGGAATGACCTCCCTTAAGAACTCTCACAAAAAAATAGTAAATCTCAAGGTAACAAAATAATTGAATTCACAAGTGCATCTGGAGCTTTGACCCAGTGTTATCTACATCTCATTAACAGAAATTACATCACCCATTATGTATTTCTTGGAGCTGAAATTTTTATTAATAGTAATCCAGGTAAAGGACAAATATATTTTCCATATTGTTAAGAAATATACCATTTTTGCTGTTTTTGATGTTAACTTTCCCAGGAAATTTCTCTTGTGCCCATTTAATTTTATAAGAATGTCATCTTGTGCTATTGTTAATATTCTATTTTATTCCCCATGTTTCTCATAAACCAAAGAAAACAGGGCTTTTGTTTAAAAAGATAGATGTTTTCTCATATTACTTCTGTATCATAATATTTACAGCTGAAGAAAATTTATTCCGAGTGAAGTGTAAAGTGGGTAACAACGATGAATGATACAGTCCACTTATAGTTTACAAAAAAAATGTTTACCAGATAGACAATAAATAAAATAAGCAGTTGGGACAATCTTTTGTAAGCAGGTCTAGGGCCATCACCTGCATCCTCTGGACAGGTTTTGTTAAGAAAAGGCCAGATTTGAAAATGTACTCTGCCAAAAAACAAGCAAACCAATGCAGACAATGGGCACTCCAAGAGGACTGACTGCAGAGCGCCCTTCAGGAGTGACTGAGGACAGGAAATCCACCTGCAGAGTTGCTAATCTAAGTCTTTTACCCGCCGACAGATTTCTTCTGTGAAGTCAGAGCATTTTGCAGTGCCTCCCAGGTCTTTTGTTAAACTCTGAGAAAAGGAAAAAGCAAAAGATAAACATGTATCTCCACACTGAATTAAAATGAGGGTTGGTTTGGTTTTGTTTGTTTTTTTTGTCTTTTTGAGACAGAGTCTCCCTGTAGCCCCAGCTGTAGACCAGGCTGGCCTTGAACTCAGAGATCTGCCTGCCTCTGAAATTAAAGGCATGCCACCATGCCCTGCAAAATAACATTTTTATTTAAAGTTCTCAGTGAAATGCATACTGAGTAAGATAGCTTTCTGCTGATTTCAGAGTCCTGCCACATGCCATCCACCCAGCCTGGGAAGCTCATGAGGCAGTGTACAGAAAAACTCCCAAGCCAAGATGGTGCTGCATGCCTACAATCTCAACATTCAGGAGGCTGAGGCAGGAAGACTAGCACAAACTCAATGCCAACCTAGTCTATACAGCAAGCTCCAACCCAGTCAGGGCTACACAGCAAGACTCTGTCTTAAAGCAAACCAACACCTCTCAAAGAATAAGGCCTTTCCACTAATGGGGAGCAGGGTGGTATTCCAGAATCTCCCCTTTGTTCATCCTACCAACGAAAAACACTGGTTAACTACAGATAGTTAAATGATAGCAAATCTAAAAACCCTGTGGGGAATTTTTAAAGCTCAAAAAAACTCAAGGTATGTTTTAATCTATTTTTGGAGGCTTGAAGACAAATACCATGAAAATGTTTAAGCAGCTGATTGCTAAGTTTCCCTCTTTGGAAGAAGGCTTTAGTAGAACCAGTCTGTTTTCCACTAGTTCATTCTTTCTTTTTTAAAATTTTATTTATCATTTTTATTTTATGTGTATGCCTGCATGTAGGCAGGTGCACCCATGTTGTGTAATGCCCATGGAGCTCAGAATAGCATGTCAGATCCCCTGAAACTGGAGTTCAGACAGTTGTTAGCTGCCAGATGGGTACTGGGGATCAAACCTGGATCCTCTGCAAGAGCAGCCAGCACTCTTAACCCCTGAGCCTTGTCTCCAGCCCCTCATTCTCTCTTCAGCGCAAACAAATGTCAACATACTGAACTCTTCCTTGTAGCTACGTCTATACAAGAGGAGACACTGTAAGGCAGGCTTTCTGTTCAGCTCTACAGCAAAACTTCCCAAGTACAGGATCAGAACAAAAGAGAAACAGGATCGTGGCTGGAGAGATGGCTCAGTGGTTAAGAGCACCGACTGCTCTTGCAGAGGACCCACATGGTGGCTAAGAACCGTCTTTAACTCCAGTTCCAGGGGAATCCGACACCCTCTTCTGACCTCCACGGCGTTGCACGACACGGGTGCACCATCCTACATGCAGACAGTACACTCATATACATAAAAATAAATAAATAAATAAATAAATAAATAAATAAATAAATAAATAGTTAAAAAAAAAAAAACAGGATCTTAAAACAGGCTCTTAAAAACACATTTGCATTTCTTCTATTTTTGCCATAAGAACTAATCTTAATTTGTGACACACTGAAAAGAGGAGGCTAACTTTGAGGTATTTTCTTTTGGTATTTGAGACAGGATCTCCCTTTAGTCCCAGGTGACCTAGCTGTAGACCAGACTGGCCTTGAACTCACAGAGATCCGCCTGCCTCTGCCTCACCAGTGCTGGGATTACAGGCTTGTGCCACCAAATCTGGCTCTCTCTCTCTCTTTTTTTTTTTGTACATCTGGATCTTAACTCTTCTGGAAGAAGTATTTGGATCTTTCTCCCAGAAAAATGCACAAATGTATTCTCTAAATTCAATGAAGAAGCCCACAATAAGAATCTGTTTTATGCCAAACCCTTCAGCTCTCTGTTCCCTTCTCCCAAAAAAAAGGCATGGAAGAAATGCATTTCATCCAGTTTATCAGGGTTAGATGACAGATACCTTTCCATCCTTAATTGTGGCAAAACAAGCAGTCTCAATTTTTGCAGCGTGATCAAAGAGTCCCATGTGGCGCAACATCATCACGGCACTGAGCAGGAGGGCTGTGGGGTTGGCCATGTCCTTGCCTGCAATGTCCGGGGCCGTCCCATGTACCTGTGCATGGTGTAAGGAAAAGCATCAGCAGGAGGGAGATGAGAACAGGCTGCCCTTGCCTGGGGCTGCAGCTCAGTGTTTAGCATGGATAAGGTTCTGGGTTCAGTCCCAGCATCAACCAAAAAGTAAAAAGCAAGCAGCCCTTCTGGAGAGGCTGGGGTCTCAATCCTTTTTCTTTGCCAATGAAAAACATTTATTTATTTTCTTATTTTTTATTTTATGTGTTTGTGCCTGCATGTATGTAAGTGTACCTGTGTATGCAATGCCCAAAGAGGCCAGAAGATGATGTTGGAACCCCTGGAACTAAAGTTCCCACCATGTAGGTACTGGGAACTGAAGCTGGGTCTTCTACAAGAGCAGCCAGTGCTCTTAACCATTGAGACATCTCTCTAGGCCCAAAAAATACTTATAAAAATAAAGCTGTGCCAGGTACTGGTAGTGCATACCTTTAATCCCTGTACCCAGGATGCAGAGGCAGGCAGAGCTCTGTGAGTTTGAGGCTGGCCTGATCTACATAGTGAGTTCCAGGACAGTCAGGAGACCCTGTCTCAAAAAATAAAAACAAATCAAAACAAAATGGGCCGAGGCCAGGAAGACAATTCGGTGGCTAGAAGCTCTTGCCTCATATGCATGAAGATTTGAGTTCAAATTCCCTAGAACCCACATAAAAAAAAATTGAAGCACGGGGGTGCTCCTATACAGAGATGGGAACCGGACCCAGGAGACTCCTAAGATGCCTGGTGTACACAGCAGAAAAGAAGAGACCCTGACTGAAGGTACAGCACAAGAGCCAACACCCAAGGCTGTCCTCTGACCACAGGCACACTATGGCACATACATGCCCACCTCTCCCTCCCTCCCTGCCCTCTCTCTCTCTCTGTCTCTCTCTCTCTGTCTCTCTCTCTCTCTCTTTCACACACACACACTACACACACCACACGATAGATAGAGATTATACAGAGATATATAGATTATATAGATATACAACACACACACACAATCTTTTTACTCAGGAGGCTGAGGCAGGAGAAGGGAGGAAGGGAGGGAGGGAGGGAGGGAGGGAGGGAGGGAAGGAAGGAAGGGTTGGTCAGTCAATCAATCTGGAAAAAAAAACACTACATAAAAAATAAAAGCTGAGGGCCAGGTGTGGTGGCACACGCCTTTAATCCCAGCACTTGGGAGGCAGAGGCAGGCAGATCTCTGTGAGTTCAAGGCCAGCCTGGTCTACATAGCAAGCTCCAGGCCAGGTGGGACTAATGGGAGAGCCTGTCTCAAAAAGACCAAAACAATTAAAAAATAAAAATAAATAAATAAATAAATGCTGGGTATGGTAGCACACACCTTTAATCCCAGCACTTGGAAGGCAGAGGCAGGCAGATCTCTGGGAGTTCAAGGCCAGCCTGGTCTACATAGCAAGTTCCAGGCAGTTAGGGTTACAGGGAGACCCAGTCTCAAAAAAGACATAAAAAACAAAAATAGATAAATAAAATAATTTCCATAGTTAAAAGGCTTATGTAGACTTTACAGTGAAGCTGGTGATGGACTGAGTGCTTTTCTCAGCTGCATAGGTGCAGACATGAGAAGACAGAGGGCAAATCTACCTAGGGCAGTGGCTTTGTAAGCCAGAACCAAATCAAGAGACAGTCAGGGAAGCTGAGGACTTTTTTTTTTTTTTTGTCTTTTTGAGACAGGGTCTCCCTGTAGCTCTGGCTATCCTGGAACTCACTCTGTAGACCAGGCTGGCCTTGAACTCACAGAGATCCGCCTGCCTCTGCCTCCCGAGTGCTAGGATTAAAGGTGTGCGCCACCACCCCCGGCACTGAGGACTTTTTATAAATGGCCAAGGAGGGAAAGGGGCAGAGGGATGCAGAACAGAGAAGTTATAGTGGGCCATGAACTCATGGAATCAGGCTCCTTGAGATGAGGCTAAACAGACAGAAGTGATGCCTGAGAAGGGATGCTTGAAATACTAAAGCTGGGAGTGCTGGCACGTGCCTGTAATCCCAACATGCCACAGACTGAGGCAGGGGGATAACGAGTTTGAGGCCAGCCTGGGCTACATGGTGAGACCCTGCCATTCTGACCTGAATCCCTGTCAGGTCCTTACCGACTCAAAGATGGCAACGCCATTGGCTCCAATGTTGCCGCTTGGAGTCACCCCAAGACCGCCAATCAGTCCTGCACAGAGGTCACTAAAGACAGAAAAGAGAATACACCTCAGCTAGCAAACAGATTTCATGTTTAAACATCATTCTCCAGAAGAAGGAACTAGAGTTCCTTTGAGGAAGTGGCTTCTTCAAGGCCTCAGGTTCAGAAAATGCAGATGAGCCTAGAGAGTCAAAGAAAGAAAGGCCAGGTCCCAGGGACACAGGAGCCATGGAAAGGAGGTGCCTGGCCAACTGAGGACAACCTGAGCCAGTGATGGACTCACCACAGAATAAGAGAGAACTGAGTCTACACTGATGCACTAGTACATGATACAGTGAACAGGTGAACAAATACCTGAGAAGGAAAAAGCCTTAACCTCACACCAAAAAAAACCAAAACAGGAAATAAATGTAGACAGAACGATGGGCTTAGAAAGTCACCATTTCTTGGTAGGGAGAAGGGAAGGAAAAGAGTGATAAAGTAAGCAAGCTGGCCAAATATCAACACCTCAAGCAGCTAGGTGCTCAGTACAAGGGATTTCTTTGTACCATTATTATAACTTTTTTGTAAATCAAATTATATTAATAGGTACCTGGGGGCTTGGGGATATAGCTCTATGACAGAGCATGTGCTTGGCACAATCTTCAGCATAAAAAATAGGAAGAGAAGAAAATGACCACCTATCTAGCTAGTTATACATATAACAAGGCATACTGAAAAAGACCAATTAAAAAACATTTGAAAAATAGCAAGAGTTAACTAATGATTAGGGAGCATCAGCCCAGAGCTGACGGGCAGCCCACCCACAGTGCAACCATTGGCATCATCTGGGCTATTAAGACTTCAGGTCCAAGCCGGGCGTGGTGGCACATGCCTTTAATCCTAGCATTTGGAAGGCAGAGGCAGGCAGATCTTTGTGAGTTAAAGGCCAGCCTGGTCTACAGAACGAGTTCCAGGACAGCTGGGTCTACAGGGAGACCCTGCCTCCAAAAGACCAAAAAAAAAAAGACTTCAGGTCCAATCTTGTGATAGATGCTATCACTTACTTATAATGTACAATTGAAAACTTAAAACCAGGACTTATTTTAGGATGTTTATAGACAAACTATAGGCCAAAAATAGCAAGGGTACAGGCAGACTCACCTAAGGATGTCTCCATACAAATTTGGCATAACAAGAACATCAAATTGGGACGGGTCTTGTACCATCTATAAGGAATATATTTGTGTACTTAGTAATCACAGATTCCACTATGGACACACAGTGTTCACCACAAAAGTAACCAATAAGCATCGACACATACTTACATTCAAACATACAGTATCAAGGTACATCTCATTAAATTTAATGTCTTTACAGTTCTCTGCAACTTCCCTGCATTTTTGTAGAAAAAGTCCATCTGACATTCGCCTGCATTTAATTAAAAAAAATATTGAAAATGAAGACTTTTAGCAAGAAAAGAACCAATCAATGTAAAGTCTGAGAAATTTATGTTCCCAGGGAACATAACTAGGGAGGAAACTCAGCCAGGAAAGTGCTGCTGCACAAGCATGAACACGTGAAGTCAACCCCAAACACCTTCATAAACAGCAGGTGTGGTGGTGCCCACCTGTAATCCTAATGCTGGGGAGGGAGAGACAGAGGATCCTAGAACTCAATGGCCAGCCAGCCTAGCCACTCGGTAAGCTCCAGACCACTGAGAGACCCTGCCTCACAGAAGATAGTGTGCTTAAGGACGGCACCTGGGGTGTTTCAATTATTGTACAATTATTTCTTGGGCAGTTAATAAAATGCAACTTGAAAAGGCTCGGAAATCCTTACAGATGCACTAAAGTGTGTAAAAGTTTGTTCCTGGGCCAGGCATGGTGGCGCACGCCTTTAATCCTAGCACTTGGGAGGCAGAGGCAGGGGGATCTTTGTGAATTCAAGGACGGCCTGGTCTACAGAGCGAGTCCCAGGACAACTGGGGCTACAGGGAGACCCTGTCTTGAAAAGACCAAAACCAAAAAGTTGTTCCTAGCAGAGGCTAGATTTTTCATAGTATTATCCAATAAGAACTAAGAAATATTTGTATTAAAATTATTTTTATTTTGGGGGTCAGTGATTTTAGATTGTTGAGATGCACACCCAGATGGCCTTGGAGTTGACACTACCCGAGGCTGGCCTTCAACTCCTGACCCTGGAGTTGACACTACCCGAGGCTGGCCTTCAACTCCTGACCCTGGAGTTGACACTACCCGAGGCTGGCCTTCAGTTCCTGACCCTTTACTTCCATTCCCAAGGGCTGGCGTGCAGCCATACCCTGGCTCATATTAAAACTGCTTTAAGATATTAAATAGTTAACTATTTTTTTCTGAGGTTAGGAAAACTATTTCTTTATACAGTTACAGTGGGTTTTAACAGTCTGGGCATGAGAATTTGAACTGCCAGAGAAACACTTCCAAAGCATCTGCTCTACTTTAAGCCCCTGGCACATGCTCATTTCCGGCTCTTCCACTGAGAAGTATGAACTATGTGGCCTTTGCTAACCTGACCACGGCATCTGCAGGCCCAGCATCTTCCCAGCTTCCTTTTCACTGATACCCCAGGACCTGCATTCCTGCCCCCCTCATCTGCTCCTATCATTCACCCAGTGAGCTCCAGCCAATAGGACAGATTGGCACAAGGCTCTTTCGCAAACACTAAGGTCAGAGGGGAAGCTCACCCATCACAACAGAGCAGAGCAGTGACTCACATGATGTTGGCTTTGTGCACGGCCGTGACGTTGCTCCTGTGGTTGTTTCGGGCATACTCAAAGGCAAACTCAGCAATGCGCTTGCTGGCTTCCTCCGTGATGAGCTTGATGCTCTGCACAACTCCATCAACGATCTGAAAGAGGATGCCCTGCCTCACTGCAAGGGAAGTGCACCACCTTGGTACCAGCCAGACTTGGAGTACAGACCATGTCATGGTAGGCTGCAGAGCAGCCAGCATAGCCAGCAGCACACAGGCAGTATGTCAAAGAGCCAGTGTTAACTCCGGTCCCTGAAGCAGGCCTAACAAGTCCCACTGTACAGTGAGTTACCAGCCAAGAGCACAGCTGTGAAGTGGTGGATTCAAAATGGAAAGGGCAGATTCCCAAGCCTGTGCCCAAACCACACCAGGCTGAGTTCTTCCTCACATCCCTGTGAACAGCCAGATCACGCAGCACCAAAACCAGCACCCACCAACACCTCCAGAGGCAAAACCGATCTGTCTTTGAGACACATTGCCAACTGAAAATGTGAATAACTGCCCCAAGTGCACAGAAAACAACCCCAACTGGGAACAGAGACCTTTGTGAAGTCAACATACCACATGCTCAATCCCACTGTATTCTCCTTCCGTGTTCTCTCGAATGGTGACGATATTTACATCGGTATAAGGGGTTTTATAGCCTTCAATTGAGACACATGGTCGGACATTGGCATAAAGGTCAAATGTCTTACGCAACAACAAATTCATAGATGGGTGGCCAGCTGCTATTGGGGTCTTTAAAGGGCCTGGAAGAAAGAACAGCCAGAAGAGAGAAGACAAGACACACTGTGATCTCAAAGGGGACTATAACCCACCTGGCTCTCCTGTAAAATGTTTCTGCCTCCAACTTCAACCCTCCCCTCAGACCCAGGTGAAGGAGGAAAATGTCCTCAGGGGGGCTGTCTGGAACATGAATTGCAGTTTTCATCTTCATAGCCTCTGAGGACCAAGTATTGCATTGGGTGCTTGATATCTAACCCTCATCAGCACTCCACAAGGGCTGCTTAAAAATGAAGGAAAAACAAATCCCAAGACTAGGAACTATGTCCAAGCTTCCTAGCCAGTAACTGACAGAGATGAGACTCAAACTTGGATCACCTGTTTAAAGCCTATGCCAAATTTCAATCTGGCATGGGCTAATAATTCTGAATCATGGCCTTAAGCATGTACTCAAATAATAAAAACATGAATATTCAATAAAAGATAAATGGAATTGAAAATAAATGGGCACAGTAAGCTCAGATGGAGTTTGAAAATAAGAAATGAACCATCTTGCTGGGCATGGTGGCACACGCCTTTAATCCTAGCACTCGGGAGGCAGAGGCAGGCAGATCTTTGTGAGTTCAAGGCCAGCCTGGTCTACAGAGTAAGTTCCAGGACAGCTAGGGCTACAGGGAGACCCTGTCTCGAAAAGACCAAAAAAAAAAAAGAAATGAACCATCTCAGGCTGAGGGTGCGGCTCAGTGTCCATGACAGACCATATATGAAAAGCCCTGAATTCAAGCCTCAGCACAGCAAACAAACAAATAAAAGTATAAACGCGGGGCTGGAGAGATGGCCTAGCAGTTAAGAGCACCAACTGCTCTTGCAGAGGACCCGGGTTCAATCTCCAGCACCCACATGGCGGCTGAGAACCATCTTTGACTCCAGTTCCAGGGGAATCCAACACCCTCTTCTGACCTCCACGGCATTGCACGACACGGGTGCACAGACCTGCATGCAGACAGTACATTCATACACATATGAAAATAAATAAAAAATTTTTTTTTTAAATTTAAAAAAAAAGTATAAACGCAAGCACCACTGAGTGGGACATGGTAATTCCAGCCAGCACTCAGAAGGCTGAGGCATGAAGAATCCCAAGTTTAAAGCTAGCAAGTAGGAGGCTACATGTGGAACCTAGTCTCAAAACACAGATCATTTAAAAATAATAATAAAGCACCTTACTACAAGCAGATACTTCCTAAAAGGAGGTCTTTATTTCTGACAGACTGTCAGGCAGGCCTGACTTAGCTGACATGCATCCACTTTCAAATGTAATGCCTGGAACAGAAATCAGCAGCAGCCATCTCCTCTCCTTCAGCTGTACCTTTCAAGCCCATCTTATTCTTATCCATGGACTCTTTGGCTTCTGGAGGGATCATCCACTTTCCTCCTGGTCCTTGAATTGCAGTGACATTCCGCTCTTCCCATTGAATGGGTGCCTAGAAGCCACAGCACAGCACAGTGAACTGGATAGACCTGAGTAACTCTGACATTCAGGCTACAGTGAGTTTATCGATCTGGATGCAACTAGTAAAAGCACAGAGAATAGGACCAGAAAGTTCCTGGCATGCAAGAAGAGATATTTGTTAGCACGCCTAGAGGGAGTCTGCATTATCCTGGCCAAGCTGTCACTCTGGCTGCCACCTGCCCACTTAGGTTCTTCACAAGGACTCTTAAGGGGGCTAGAATTAGATTACCAGAGGAAGTAAAGACATATGGTTCACAGAAAAGGTTCCTAGCACTGATGTGTGGATGACCCTTGAAAATAGTATCTGTGCTAAGAGCAAGAAACCCACCAGAAAAGACCATGTCAGGGTCTACTGACACAAGACCATGTCAGGGTCTACTGATGTCCAAGAGGTGAGCAATTAATAAAGAAAAAGCAAATGAGTGAAGGCCCAGGGATGGGGAAAGAGCAGTCCAGGAGGTGGGGGGGAGAGGGGGGGGGAGGCGGCAGAAATAAGTATGACCACTATGAGCTGTGGATGTCTTTGCAGATAATAAAATTGTTCTGAAATTAGTCTCTGTGGATGGCTGCACAACTGTATACTAAAAACCACTGAACTAGCCTGTGAACTCTGTGTGTGCACGCATTTTCATGTGTGTGAACTGTGGGCATGCACATGCCACAGCACTCGTGGGGGTCAGAGGACTACCTCCGTTTTGCTGCTCACTATCCACCTTGTTTGAGACTTTAGGGTCTCTTGTTGTTCGATGCTACATATGCCAGGCTAGTTGGCCCCCGAGTTTCTGGGGACTCGCTTCTCTCCACCTCCCATCTCCCTGTAAACGTGCCGGAATTACAGATACATTGCTCCCTCCAGCTTACGGGGGTGCCGAGGTCAGATCCTCACATTGCACAGCAAGTTCTTTATCCACTGAGCTGTCTCCTCAGCCCTGGATTGTACACTTTTAATGCATGATTTAAATAGTATGTGAATTATATGTAAATAAGGCTACCTAAGGGGTAAAAGTATTATATAACCATTCAAGACACCAGTTTCTGTCCCTTTCTATCCTCATCTTTAAAGTGGGAAAACATGTTCAGTAGTTAGCACACTATCTAAACATTACTAGAGACAGAAGCCCAGAACACCCCCTCGTTCGTAAGGCACTTACAATTACAAAGCTTATCCCTTCTGCAGCCACTTCAATTAGAAACTCAAGAGGAAAAAAATGTTTATATAATTTCAATAAATTTCATTCCTCAACTTACTGCTATTTGCATCATAACAGCCGCACACTCAACCTCACACCACAGCAATAAAACAGGTCATAGTCCAAACATCCTAAACCCCAAAAGAATAGTATCTTAAAATATCTGCCTGAATTGACAACTGCACTGCTAGGAGTCTTGATGATAATATAACAAATATTTTAAAATTCTTTCATGGGGCCGAGGAGCATAATAGTGAGAAAAGGGCATACTAAGCCTGTGCAGGGCCGAGTTCAGTCTCCAGCACCACCAACCCACAATGCAATCAAAGATTCTTTCAAAACCTCCTCTACAGTTTTTGAAGCATCTTTGCTGGAAGATACAGTAAGGTAAACAGGCAAGTTGGCAGAGTTTACAGACCTGAAGCACAAGCAGGCATCAAGGCTCCTCAAATACTACAGTACTACCTGAATTCCTTTCTCTGTAACAGATCACAATGTGATAACTTAAACCAGCCACAACGGCAGTGACAGACAGCACTGAGCATGGTCAAAGTGACAATCAGGCTGTGGCAGGAGGACCACTATATTTCCAAGGCCAGTCTGGGCTACATAGTAAGTTCCTTACCAGCCTAGGCTATACAGAAAAACTCTGTCTCAAAACTATAAATAAAATACCAGGTGTAAGCTGGGCATGGTGGCACACGCCTTTAATCCTAGCACTTGGGAGGCAGAGGTAGGTGGATCTCTGTGAGTTCAAGGCCAGCCTGGTCTACATAGTGAGTTCCAGGACAGCTGGGAATACAGGGAGAACCTGTCTCAAAAAGACCAAAAAAAAAACAAAAAAAAACAAAAAAAAACAAAAAACAAAAAATACCAGGTGTAGTGGCACATGCCTTTAATCTCAGGACTTGGGGGGCAAAGGCAGGCAGATCTCTGTGAGTTTAAGGCCAGCCTGGTCTACATAGTGCCAGCTGTGGCTACAGGGAAACCCTGTCTCAAAAAAATAATAAATTAAGAATATTTTACTGTACTTATTTGCTGTGTGTGTACATGTGAAGGCCTCCTCATGGGGGGGGGGGTTGGACCATGTATGTGGAGGACCATGTATGTGGAGGACCATGTATGTGGAGGACTATGTATGAGGAGGACTATGTATGAGGAGGACCATGTATGAGGAGGACTATGTATGAGGAGGACCATGTATGTGGAGGACCATGTATGTGAAGGCTCAAAGATAACTTTAGGGAATCAGTTTTTTCCTTCCACCATACAAGATCCAGGGATCAAACTCACATCTTTAGTCACAAGTTCCGTTAAGCCAGCCTTAAATTTTTTTTAAAGCAGAAAACTTATGGAGAATAACAAAAGACCCTCCCAACTTTATAGAAACTTATGCAATTCATCTGAAGAATTCACAGAATCCACCTGGCTAAGAAAGTTTTCCATGGACTATCATTAAGTGGATTTTGAGAATACACTTACTTTGGCAGCATCAAAAATCTTCATAACAGAGGCTGAAATTTCTGGGCCAATTCCATCTCCTGGAATTAAAGTTACTGTCTGAACCTGGATGTAAAAAAAAACATTGAGGAAAACAGTAAGAAGAAGTTTTTTGTTCTGTTTTGTTCTGTTATGTTTTTTTTTAATTTTATTTATTTTTTTATGTGTATGAATGTATTGTCTGCATGTAGGTCTGTGCACCCGTGTCGTGCAATGCCACAGAGGTCAGAAGAGGGTGTCGGATTCCCCTGGAACTGGAGTTCTCCTGGAATTGGAGTTACAGACGGTTCTCAGCCGCCATGTGGGTGCTGGGGATCGAACCTGGGTCCTCTGCAAGAGCAGTCGGCGCTCTTAACGGCTAGGCCATCCCTCCAGCCCCTCTGTTCTGTTTTTTAAGAGTATCACTCACAGAGAAATTCACTTTCCCATGGTACTGAAAGATTTAAATGCTGTTAAGAAAATAAAACTCCCATCAGAATCATGAACATGGAATCAGAAATCGACAGACAAGCAAATCCACAAATCTGCTCTCAGAACTGACTTCAGAGATTTGATAAAAGAATCGAAATGATGCTCTTTAGATACAACAAATAACGAAGTCAAATTCCTAACTGATATCTCTTTTCAAACTCTAAGACCAACTGATTCAAGTCTGGACTCTAAAGATAGCAAAATGTTTTAGCACTGTTCTCAAGCCAGAGCTCAGAGGCATCTGTTGTCCTGTCCATGTAATCCTGGGAACTTCTTCACATAGCTTCTTCAGGTTTACAATATGTTCCCAGAATCTTCTGACACTAATTTCTGATTCTAATTTTTCAAGAGAAAAATTAGACTTCACCTCAAGAAGTGACTTCAGAATTCACATTCCCACACAGACTTTTCATAGTTCCTCTGTAAAATTGGCTCCTTATTGTTGCAGGGTGTGGTGGCACTCACCTTTAATCCCAGCACTTGGGAGGCAGAGGCTGGTGGATCTCCATGAGTTCAAGGTCAGCCTGATCTACATAGTGAGTTCCAGGATAGCTGGGGCTACAGGGAGACCCTGTCTCTAAATAAAAAAAAAAAAAAAAAAAAAAAAAAAATTGGTTCCTTAGTATAATCTAAATGAATAGGGGTTTGATGCAACCCAGTAGTAACATGTGACCAAACCAGCAAAGCTAGGGTACAGTTATACTTAGAATGACGGTTAAGTGAGTTCCTGGTGTCACAGTGATTATCTGTTCCAAAGTCTTCAGTCAAAAGTAAGCAAGCACTTTGAGTGAAGTGGTAGTAAAGTGTTAACTTTACAATCATGAAGATCTGATTCTATTCAAAACCCATATTTAAAAATAAAAAACAAAAAACAGTCGGACATGGTAACACAAGCCTTTAATCCCAAAGGCCCAGCACTTAGGAGGCAGAGGCAGGAAGATCTCTGTAAGTCCAAGGCCAGCCTAGTCTACATAGTGAGTTCCAGGCCAGCAAGGGCTGCACAGTGATACTCTGTCTAAAAAAGAAAAGCCAACATTTCAAAGAACAAATTAAAATATGTCAAAGGAAAAGATGCTTTCATCTTTTATAAATAAGTTGTGGGCCAGGCGTGGTGGTGCATGCCTTTGATCCTAGCACTTGGGAGGCAGAGGCAGGAGGATCTTTGTGAGTTCAAGGCCAGCCTAGTCTACAGAGTGAGTTCCAGGACCCCTGGGACTACAAGGAGACCCTGTCTCAAAAAGACGAAAGAAAAAATAAATAAATAAGTTGTGTTATGACTGTCTTCATTTAGTAATCACATATTATAATACTTGGGAATGTTATTCTACCTGGCCTCTTTTAGGTCTAGCTGCTTGAGCCATGTATTTTTTTAAAAATCATGAACTGACTTATTTGAGAGATAATTATTCTGTAACCCCAGCTGGCCTGGAACTACAGACCAGGCTGGCCTCAATCTTGGAGAGATCTGCCACTTCTGCTCTGGAGTGCTGCAATGCACCACAGCACCTAGCAAGAACGGATTTTTTTGAATCATTAATTCAACTTTGTCTGGTCCTCTCCCAGTGAAACCTTCCTGACAAGGTCAACTAATTATTTCTCAAGTTTTCTATATAGCTGAATTAACTGTTTCTCTTATATCTATGTATCTTCTTTTGAAAATAATCCTTTCTTGGGCTGGAGAGATGGCCTAGCGGTTAAGAGCACCGACTGCTCTTGCAGAGGACCCAGGTTCAATCCCAGCACCCACATAGCGGCTGAGAACCATCTTTAACTCCAGTTCCAGGGGAATCCGATGCCCTCTTCTGACCTCCTCGGCATTGCAAGACACAGGTGCGCAAACCTACGTGCAGACAGTACATTCATACACACAAGAATAAAAATTTAAAAAAAGAAAGGAAAGAATCCTTTCTACACAGCTAATTTTTTTTATTAACCGGAAGTCTGAAAAGTAGCAGAGTGCAAGGATCCTCTCACCCATCTTCACAACGTGTTGAATTTTTCTTTTTCTTATGGTTTGCTCTGATGGGGAGGATTGAACTCAGGGCCTTGCACATGCCAGACAAGCACTCTCCGCAGGCCTTTCTACTTTGTAGTTTAAGATAGGGTTTAGAATGGGGCAAGCTCATTCTGCTTTTTTGCCATAAGCGGGGCCAAGAGCTTCTTCCTATTCTCCCAACTTACAAAGCAGTCAGGCCATTGGAGAAGCTACTTTTCTGTTCAGTACAGAAGGAAATAGGAAGGGGCTGGAGAGATGGCCTAGCGGTTAAGAGCACCGACTGCTCTTGCAGAGGACCCAGGTTCGATCCCTAGCACCCACATGGCAGCTGAGAACCGTCTTTAACTCCAGTTCCAGGGGAATCCGACACCCTCTTCTGACCTCCGCGGCATTGCACGACATGGGTGCACAGACCTGCATGCAGACAGTACATTCATACATATAAACAATAAATAAGAAAAAAATAAAAAATAAATTAAAAAAAAAAAAAGAAGGAAATAGGAAGGAAATGTACTATGGTCTCATAAATTCCTCAAGCCAGAAAATGTTACATGGGAGTATAGGAATTCAGGGCTTGTGAAATCCAAGTCAGGGTCTGTAAAAGGGATAGGATAAAAATAAATAGGCGATCACTGACCCACAGTCTTAGAATGTTCCAAAACTGTAGTATCAGCTTTTAAAGCAGGGAACTCTAAGGCTGAGACTTCTAAAAGCAGCAGATTCAATGAGCAACAGCAAATGCACTAACATGGTAAAGACTGTACAAGGAAAATAGAAGCCTATGGAGCTTACAGACAGGATTCCTAATTGGAGTGATCAATCTACTGTTTTTAGGGAAGCTCACAAAATAAAAGTGCAAAGCAGGTTTTGAAGCTTCTCAACAATTTTCTCTCCACTTGTACTTGTTTTTGAAATAAAAATCTTTAACTGTCTTACTGAAGTAAGATGGTAAAATAAAAAAACAGGCTCAGGGATAACGTCTATTTTTAACATGGCTCCTCCAAGATATCAATGTGACAGCCTCAGAGCCAGCTGTAATATAATTCTTTTTAATATGAAGTGACCCAATAGATTTGTGTAGTTAGCCAATAATTTTAATATACGTTAGAAGTATGGCCAATTTCCCCTAGTTTTAAATAAATGAAGGTTAAACATTATACAATAAACGTATTTGACCATCTTTCTTGAGAAACTTCTAAAAAGAAAAAATAAAAGATATAATTATACTCACACCACCAGCAAAACCTCTCGTCACCTGTTTTGTGTTGTGGAATGCACCCAGCAGCCGAGAGACCTACATTAATATCAACAGAGAAATGTCATGCACAGAACCAAGTAAGCCACATGAAGCCTGGAGACAATCATTTCTGATGGTTAATAATGCAGTTCTTCTTGGGGGAGTTGGAAGACCTGGATTCTCTTTTCTTTCTTTTCTACTTTTTTAAATATAACTTAGAAAAGCAAACGCCCTCATTTGAGGATCATAACACCAATCCCTTATATGTGAGTGTATATCCTGATATAACAGCAGGAGCCAGGAAAATGGAAAGGAAACATGGAGGGAAGGGAAGGAAAAAGCCTGAAAGAGGGTGATAGTGGGGAGCAGATGTTAGTTACCAGGCTGAAGGTGGGGAAAGTGGAAGTGTCCGGCTGGGAAGGGAGGAGGGATATACAGGGGACCTACAGGGTAGGGGGGGGAGGAAACTCAGGAGAATGGGGATGGGGGGACCCATGTTATGGGGGAGAGGGAAGGAAAATGGGGGCACTTGGACTGGGGAGGGAAGAGAGATGGATGGAAAATGGGTGGTGTGGGAAGACAGAAGGAAACATGTTGGCCTGGGAACCCCGAGAAATACACATATGGTGTCTGAACATTAGTATACATGTAGACCTAGGAGCTGTACAGCAAGGAGCACAGTGCCAGACAGAGGAGAGCTCCCTCCAAGTGGTTAGTGAGAGCAGTCGGGAGACTCCCCAATAACACAGACCTGGGTCATCTCCCAGAACTCAAAGGTAAGAGACTACTGCTGAAGACAGGACATACTACCAACACAAGGCTTGGAGCAAGGGAGCAGGAACCGACCTGGAAGCCTTCTCCCTGAGGACTAGCTCTCGTAGTTCTAGAGGAGACTGTGCAAGGGAGAAAATCAATCAATGGTGCAAACCAGCCCTAAAGCCAAATAACCATAATGACTAACACAGCCAACTACCTCTATTGCTCCAGTAGTGGCAGTGATAGGGGGTGGGGGCAGTAATCAATAGCTATCTAATTGAACTTAAAGCTTTCTCGATGATAGTGAACTCATAGGTGGCACTGTAAACACAGCCAAATATACACAGCTGGAGAGGTCAGAGATCCTAGAGAGATCCTATCTCTGTTATATCTCCAGACAAATGAAATTTCTAACCATATCCTAAATATGGATCCTTATATTTACAGACAAGTATACCACATCACTCATCAAAGAAGCGTCTTTCTGCAACAGGTGGAAGCTACACAAGAGTTCTACAACTCGTCATCCATAGAGAATATAGGTCTGAGAAATGCCTACCCCTAGGTGACACATCTGCAGTGGAGCCTCTATACCTATATGCTCACAGAACATAAAATGGAACAGGAGGAGGTGAAGAGAATATAAGTGCATCCCTTAACTCTCGCCAACGAAGCTTCATTATACAACACAGTATGATACACACAGAAGGCAACAACTGGCTAACTTTTAGAAAATAAGAGACTGGAGAATGCATGTCCTTAGAGAGGACTCCTATATTAAATCTCACCACCCATGGCTCAGGGACCATTTTGGAAGAGGGAAAATTCTAACAGCCAAGGCTGGTCCGTTAACATAGGGAAACAGAGGCTTTCAGGGCACTGGAAGCTTGTTCTTGTGGCAATGGTGACATCAAGCACAAGACCCATGCCAGCTCAATCAGACCAGGGCCCAGAGTGGCACAAAGGAAATAGGCGATGGGCCAGCCCCAGCCTGAGAACTGTTGGAAACTGATTACGGCTGGGTGAGGGAGATTAGACCTTCCTTAAGATCTCTAGATAGGCAGAACAGACTCCAGTATTTGAACTTACACTGAAGGACATCTAGGTAAAATGCTTGACCAAATGGGACTTCACATGTATGCCAGAGTGCGTGAGGCCTGGTTGGGGGAGGAACATGGATGGAGGAGGGGACCTAAATTTGATTAAGAACTGTTGTATGAAATGTACAAAATAAAAAATATAGGCAAGGTGACACATGCCTCTAACCCCAGCACTCAGGAGGTAGAGGCAAGCAGATCTCTGACTTCAGGGCCAGCCTGTTCTACATAGTGAGTTCCAGGCCAGCTGGGGCAAAGACCCTGTCTCAAAAGACCCCCCCAAAATTTTTTTTTAAGATTTTATATATTAAAAAAAATTTTATGTATTATTTTTTATTTCATGCATGAGTATCTTGCCTGCAGAAATGTAAGTGCACCCCTATCGTGCAATACCCATGGAAGTTAGAAGAGGGCATCAGATTCCCCTGGAACTGAGTTATAGATGGTTGTTAGCCACCATGTGGGTGCTGAAAATCAAACCTGGGTCCTCTGCAAGAGCAGCCAATGCTCTTAACCACTGAGCCATCTCTCCTGCCCCCAAAGTCAAGTTTTTTAATTGACATTGAAGATAGGATGAAACCATACTTTTGTTGCCTCAAACATTAGATTTTTCACTAATGATCTGGTTAGTTTTGTCAACACTCTTGGCCATCAAAGGATGACACATACACTAAGAAGATGATAGTTATAGTGCCAATGGGGTCTTCATGAACCAGAGCACAACTCTTTGGGGGGTTTTGGGGTTTTTTTGGGGGGGTCCCTTTTAAATACAACTCACCTTATAGGCAGAGATGCCAGTACAAAGATTTGCCTAAGATTGCACAGTGACCAATCAGCAAACTGGAAACAATTTTGCCTGGCCTAGTAGAACATTCCCGTGATCTCAGCTACTCAGTAAACTGAGGCAGGAGGTCTGAGTTCAAGCAAAAACCTGTCTAAGCTACAAAGACCAGCTGGGACAATTTACTGAGACCCTATCTCAAAAACTAAAGAGGGTTGGGGATATACTCAGTGGCAGAGGACCTGCTGTACAAGCCCCTAGTTCAAGTACCTGTTCTGCCAAAAGATAAAAAGAAAAAGAAAATCCAAGTCTTCTGACTTCTAGAGTAACAAGTCTTCAGTTATATGTTAAATCTATCTCTTCAGAACGTCAATAACACTTGATGATAAAACCCACAATAGCTTACTTAGGACTATTTGATATCCATGCCATAAAGAATAATAATTTTAATGACTTCTAGAATACAGGAAATGTAATTACTTATATTATTACTAATTTCTCTGAGGCTAGAGATACAAAAAAGAAAACTTACCCAATAGTCTTACCATTCTAATACATTAACACGAATACATTTTTAAATCACCACTAGCATACGCATACACATACACACACATACATTCACACACACACACACACTCATACATTTTAAAAGATTTCAGCCGAGTGTGGTGGCGCACGCCTTTAATCCCAGCACTCAGGAGGCAGAGGTAGGTGGATCTCTGTGGGTTCAAGGCCAGCCTGGTCTACAGAGCGAGCTCCAGGACACCTAGTACGAAAAGGGAGACCCTGTCTCAAAAATACCAAAAAAAGGGTAAAACTAAAAAAGAAAAAATAAAAGATATTTCAGCCAGGCGTGGTGGCGCACGCCTTTAATCCCAGCACTCGGGAGGCAAGGTAGGTGGATCTCTGTGGGTTCAAGGCCAGCCTGGTCTACAGAGCGAGCTCCAGGACACCTGGTACTAAAAGGGAGACCCTGTCTCAAAAAAAAAAAAAAAGGGTAAAAGATATTTCGAACTTTAATATGTCAGTCCTTCAGAACTGGTTACAATGTTATAGTAAAATCAAAATTGAACATAGTCCCAAATAACTCAAATTTGCTAAAAATGCTAAATGTAACTTTTTCATGTTAGGTACAAAAGTAAAGAGACATTTGTTACAAGCAGTCTTAGTCTTCCCTTTCAGAGACTGACCCTCTGATGAAATTTTGTCTTCTACTAATGAGACAATCAGCAGCCAAGAAAATATGAGCAAACTCCTTGGCCCAGTGCCTTTAAATCACAGCATTTTGGAGGGGACCTCTATGAGATCAATGTCAGCCTGCTCTACACAGAGAGCTCCAGGCCAGGTAGGGCTACAGGGAGACCCTGTCACATAAATAAATAATAAATAAATAAATAAATAAATAAATAAATAAATAAATAATAGAATAAAAAATCAGAAAGGGGGCAGGAGCTGGAGAATTACTAGGTTCAATCCCCAGGATCTCAGAAATAAAATAAATAAATAAATAAATAAGCAAATAAATAAACAAACAAATAAATGCAAACCCCAGCCATTTTTACAACGTTATTGTATCTCTGGGGCTTGGTACTTTGCCTGCCTCCTAGTAAATCCTTTTGAAAAAAAGGAGCCAAGTTTCAATCCAACGTATACCCAAGGGTGCACACCCCAGCTTTCCTGCCTGTAATGATCTTCCTCTAGCAGCTGTATTTTCCAATGTCTGCCATCTCTCCTCCATACTCCTAGACTAAAACATCTCATTGACAAAGTCACTCAAGAAAAAACTTTAAGTAAATTATACCTTATACTTGTACCACATCATTTTATGTCTATAAAACCTAAATTGATGGGAGGGTACCCAGAGAGATGGCTGAGCACAGCAGCTAACAGCCACCAGTAACTCTAGTTCCAAGGGATCCAACACCCTCTTCTGGCTTCCTCAGCCACTGCACACATGTGGTGCACTTACTTACATGCAGGCAAAATACACGTACACATAAAATAAAAATAAAATCTTAAAAAAATGTTAAAAACCTAAAGTGGGGTTCAGATGAGAAAAACAGGCCAGGCTCAAGGGGCCTAGTTTGCCTTTCTGAACTTGATTTCAAGCCCTGGATATCCTAAACCATGACAACATATTTCCCTTTTTACCTACCATCATATTCCAACTCAAAAACAGAGATACTGTTCGGGAAGTAGGGCAGGACTCAATAAGTGCTTGTGGATGGGAAATTGGCTCATCATAGCCTTTGGGGCCTGAAAAGCCTTTAGAAACCTTCTATTTTCTCTGTGGGAAAATCTTTGAGCTGCAAATAAATGCTTCTATTTCTTTTTTAAACCAAATAAACCCTTACTATATCCTCAGCTACATACAGAGCTTGAGGCCAGGAAGGACTACAAGAGACTGTCTCAAACAAAACAAAAACAAAATAAATTAAACCCCTTACCTGGTAAAAGCACTGCTCTGACAGAAACCCAAATCCCATTCAACACGCAGGAGCCCCTTCAGATCTGAGGCACTAATCCCTAGAGGGAGAAACTGACCCAAAGGCTCAGCCACTGTGCCAAAAGGCACAGTTATGTCCCAGAAGACCATCTTCTGACTCCACAGCCAATACTTTGAGAACTACTGCATGGATCATGCTAAAGGCAGACAAATTTCCCAGTACATTCCTCACCAGAGCTGCTTTAGTTCCATCTCTAAAGGGAAGCTATACCTACCAACCATGGATCAGGTTTAAGTATAAATTTGAGGGACACAGCTGCTATAGCTTTAAAAGCACATGTGACAGCCAGGAGTGGTGTCCACACCTTTAATCCCAGCACTTGGGAGGCAGAGGCAGGAGGATCTCTGTGAGTTCAAGGCCAGCCTGGTCTACAGAGTGAGCTCCAGGCCAGCTGGGACTAAAGGAAGACCCTGTCTCAAAGAATACCAAAAAAAAAAGAAAAAGCACATGTGACCTAACAGTTTCTCTCCGAAGCAAATGTGGATCTGAAGACAGTGATAAAGTAGACTGTAGTTACTGAGCAAAATCCCAGTTATTGATGTCCAAGAACCACTGACCGCTTGGACAACTACCAAGATAAATATACTGAAATAAGAAAGCATTAGGTTTTCATATCCTTCTGTACAGCTAGGTGCTTTCAGATACAAACAACTCTGTGACACAAGTATCGACATTTTACAGGTGGGTCAATAGAAGTTAAGTAATTGATCAGGGTCAAACGGCAGCCAGATCACATTACCAGGGCTTAAACCTAAAATCCCTGCACTGAAAGGTAGAGATCTTATTAGTAAATAATAGTGCATCTCTGAACCTCTCTTTAAACTTAAAAAAAGGGAAATAGTAATTTTTATTTAAAAAATGTACAATGCTTGTGGCAGATGTCTAGGGAATCACCCAATAATTAGAACAGAAGACCCAAAGCCTAACCAATAATATACCCATAATTTGCTGTGTGACCTTGGCCTCGGGACAGGCAGAATGCAACTGAAAGTCAAAATACTTGGTTGGACCTCTCTCCCCTGTCTGACCTCTTGTATTGCTGCCCCTAACCTCCTGTATGACCTTGAGCAGGTTTGTCTTCAGGGGCAGGTCAGCTCCTCTGGACACCGAGGACTTGCAGAGCTAACCTGCTACGCTTTCCTGCACCTGAGCTGAGGGCGCGCTGGAGCTCTGTCTAGACTGCAGGATTCCCACCAATGAGAAGGGAAAGGCCAGGGCGAGACTAAGTGTCATTTCCAGGTGCAAGATGCCCGGTGTCCTCCGAAGGGGAGATGGCTAGCCCGGCAGCGGACGTCAGGCCCGGAAGGGCTCCAAGGGGAAGATGTGGCGGGCAGGACGGCCCGGGTTCCCTCCCAGTACGCCCCGCAGCCATTGGGAAGGGAGCAGCGACCAAAGGCCCGCTGCAGGCCGGAACCGCGGGTGGCAGGGCCGGAGCGGCACAGGGAGCCGGGCCCGGAGCCTGGTCCGCTCGGCATCTTCTGGGGCTCGGCGCGGGCGGGTGCCTCGGGCCTGGCGGGGACACCGGCGCGAGCCTTGACCTTGGGCCGGCCCGCAGCGGCCCGCGCCGGAGGTCCACACCCCAGAGCCCCGCGCGCAGCGGGCTCTCGTGAGACCTCCCCGAGGCCCCGCGCCTCCCCCGCCCGGCCCGCGGCCCGCTCGCGCGCGCACTCGGCCTGCCTACCAGCGCTCACCTTGGAGAGCCACGCGGCCCCGGCCATCGCGTCCGCTCCCCTCCGCGGCGACAGAGGCTGCCGCAGGGCGCCTGCGCGCTGCCGGTGCCCCAGACGGCCCGAGGCCCCGCCCACCGCCCGAAGCCCGCCCATCGCCCGCTGACCAATCACCCGCCTCGTCTGGCACCCACGCGGCGACCGCGGCACTAGTACTTCTTGGAAGCCGCTAGTCCCAGAAACTTCCTTTCGCTTCATTCATTGACTCCGCTCGGTTTCTGTTTCCCACTCACCAGGTACCCGTTGGCCTTCTGTATTTGGGGAATAATCCGCCCTCATGATTTAACAGTCCCATGGACTGCGGACGATAATTTACTTATTTCCCAAGTGCAGATTTGTTTTATTTTGTTATTTGGAGACAGAGTCCCATGGAGCCTCAAACTCCCTATTCTAGCTGAGGCTGGGTTTGAACTCCTGATCCTACTGGCTCCACCTCCCAAGTACGGGGACTGCAGGCGTGCCCCAGCTAGCACCAAGTGGTCCAAGGGTTAGACTCTTCCCACGAAATTAGAAACTTAAGGCCATTCGGACTCTATCAGAAACTAACCTACATGTCCACTAACAAAGACCTGACATCATTATAGCATCACTTAAATTGTGGTCTTTACACCCCTCTACTTTTGTGGAGATCATGGGAAGAAATACTCAAAAAGGCACCATCTGAGAGAGGAAAATCGTCACCTTACATCATGAATATACCACTCACTTTATAAATGCTTACTGATGAAAAAGTTTTCATCAGCTTGGGGCTGGAGAGATGGCCTAGCGGTTAAGAGCACCGACTTGCTCTTGCAGAAGACCCGGGTTCGATTCCCAGCACCCACATGGCGATCGAGAACCGTCCTTAACTCCAGTTCCAGGGGAATCCAACACCATCTTCTGACCGTGGCATTGCACGACTTGGGTGCACAAACCGACATGCAGACAGTACATTCATGCACACAAAAAAATAAATAAATAATAAAATACATCTGTGTCTCTTCTCTTCACTGTCCCACCTGGGCCACAGTGCATCTAATAAAATTTTTTTTTTAATCTATAATGCTTAACCCATGATGGAGCTGAGCAGTCCATTCCAAGCTCTCTTTGGAGTCCTTTATTCACCTACTAGGCTACACCCCGAACCTCCTCCCACCCCACCCCCTAACTTTGCCCCCAATCCTGGATTAGGACACCCAACTGTGATCTCTACTTAGCTTTAATTACTGTTTTGCTAAATAAACTTATAATCAAACTATGTCTCTTTACTGAATTTGTTCCTTGGAGAAGAAAAGAACTGAGACATCCTGTACTAGTTTGCTTTCAATCACCAGGACAAAACACTCACCAACTTGGGGTGGAAAGGTTTTATTCCTCTTATATCTCCTGGGTCACAGTTATCTGTGAAGGAGCCTAAGTTAGGAACTCAGAGCAGGAACCTGGAGGCAGGAGCTGAAGCAGAAGGAATGCTGGTTACTGGCTTGCTCTCCTGGCCCATGCCCAGTCTACTTTCTTATACAATACACACCAACCTGCCCAGGCACCACCCCCAGTGGGCTGAGCCCTACCACATCATTCAACAATCAAAACAATGTTCCACAGAGGTGGCCACAGGCCAGTCCAATGAAGCCAATTTCCCAACTGAGGCTCCCTCAACCAAGGTGTGTCAAATTGTCACTAAAGCTATCCAGCACACACCCCAACACATACAACATCCACCCCAGTAACAATCTTTTGAAATTCTATAGGAACAGAACAAAGAAGTCATATTTTAAATACATTAGCGGGAGGAGCTGGAGAAATGGCTCAGTGGTTCAGAGCATTGCTTCTCTTGCAGAGGACCCACATTCAATTCCCAGTACCTACATGGCTGATAACAACCATCCAGGCAATCCAAGGTCCTCTTCTGACCTTTGAGAGCATTGCATGGCATGAGTGCACTTACATGAAGGCAATACACTTATATGCACAAAATTGGAAAAAAAAATACATTGGTGAGAGAGAACACGAGGTCGATGAGTCTTAGGAGAACCAGGAAATATCTGCTACAAACTGCAGATGTTATCTGATAACATTCTTAGCCTTAGGGTTAGTGAAATCAAGGAGTCAGCACCTTCCAAAGGAGTCCTAGTAGTCACAAGGATGTTAGGTGAGTCACAGAGGTGGGCAATAAATGGCTACTAGGGACTGTGATTGCCCAGGATGATTTGGGTCTGGACCTGCGACATTCCACCTCTCCATATGCAGTCAGTCAGCCTCATAGAACCTTTAACATGGCTGCTTCTTCCGCCACCCTCACCCCCCAGAATGTAAATTCACAGCCATCACCACAGTCTAGATTTTTTTATTATTATTAACTATTTTTTTCTATGTGTATGAATGTACTGTCTGCATGCAGGTCTGTGCATCCTTGTCGTGCAATGCCACGGAGGTCAGAAGAGGGTCTCGGATTCCCCTGGAACTGGAGTTCTCCTGGAATTGGAGTTTCAGATAGTTCTCAGCTGCCATGTGGGTGCTGGGGATCGAACCCGGGTCCTCTGCAAGAGCAGTCGGTGCTCTTAACCGCTAGGCCATCTCTCCAGCCCCCACAATCTAGATTTTAATATATAAAATTTTCCCAGGTTTATTTACAGTCAGTTCCTATTCTCACCTCAGTCTGTAGCAACTATTGATCCACATTTTTCTCCACATTTATCTATTTATTTTGTGGGGGAGGCATGAATGTGCCACTCGCACATTGGAAGTAAGAGGACAACTTGCAATAGTCATTTCTCTCTACTGATTAGGTTCTGGGGATCAAGCTCAGGTTGTTTAGTGGCAAGTGCCTTTTCCCACAGAGCCACCTTGCTTGTCCTTGATTCATCTTTTTATCCTTACATCTCTACACAATTTTTTTTGGCAGTGCTGGGGAAACTAGGACCTCACACAAGCTAGGCAAGCGTGGGACCGTGAGCTCTCTCCAGCCCTCCTTGTTTTCGCTTTTTTTTTTTTTTTTTTTGTCTTTTAGAGACAGGGTCTCCCTGTTGTCCCAGTTAGCCTGGAACTCACTCTGTAGAACATGCTGGCTGTGAACACAGAGATCTGTCTCCCTCTGCCATCCTAGTACTGGGGTTAAAGGCGTGCAATACCACACCCAGCTTTTTTCTTTTTTTTTTTTTTCTTGACTCTCCCTTTCTTTCTCGCACCATCTCTGTGTTTTTTCAGCCTATTTCCCATCACTTCCTCCAACCTCAAAGACCTGAGGTACCATCCAAGTAGGAATGCTGGCTGTCCCTCAGATGCCAACCCATGTGCCAACCCTCCACTGATCTCTTGATATTGTCGTCACCTCTGCCCTTGTGCCCTCTTGTCTCATTCCTGTCTGCTGGAGTGCCAGCCACTTGTCAAAACTCAGCTCAGGTATTGGTTCCTTAGGGAACCCCACAGGACCTACTGAGACCCCTAACACATGACTCCCATGAATCCTGAGAAACTTACTGCATTCTTTCCTTTGGCCATCAAGCCCAAAGTCTATCTCTTATGCACTTTGCTTCTGGAGTCAGAGACTAGAGCACCAAGATGCTTGCTGCTAAACCAGGAGTGGTGGCACACGCTTTAGTCCCAGCACTCAGGAGGTAGAAACAGGTGGATCTCTGTGAGATCAAGGCCAGCCTCATCTACATAGTAAGTTCCAAGCCAGCTGGAGCTACAGGAAGACCCTGTCTCAAAAAGAAACACACACACACACACACACACACACACACACACACACACACACAGCCCTACCTGTTCTATGTTTAAAAATACCTAGCGGTTAAGAGCACCGACGCTCTTGCAGAGGACCCGGGTTCGATCCCCAGCACCCACATGGCGGCTGAGAACCGTCTGTAACTCCAATTCCGGGAGAACTCCAGTTCCAGGGGAATCCGAGACCCTCTTCTGACCTCTGCGGCATTGCACGACAGGGGTGCACAGACCTGCATGCAGACAGTACATTCATACACATACAAAAATAAATAAATAAATAAATAAATAAATAAATAAATAAATAAATAAATAAAGATACCTCATGCCTGTAATCCCAGCACTCAGCGTGCTGAGAAAGTAGGACCACTGCAAGTTCCCGGAAGCCTGCATTAGAGTGAGACCTTGTCTCCAAAAAACAAAGCTTGTCAAAGATTCTGTAGTGGGGAGCTGGGACAGGGCTCAGTCTCTAAAAGACTTGTGTGAGTGGAGGACTGATCCAGGACATTTGACACCAGCCTCTGGGATTGAAGACAGGTTACTGGGCTTGCCTGGCAGCCGCTATACCCACTGAGCCATCTCTCTGGCCTCCTTTTTACTTTTTAGAAAAGGCATATAAATTCACTTCAACGGAATTTTCCTAGTTTATTTTAAATACTTTTAGACAGTTGATATGGTGGCTTATGCTTGTAATCTCAGGATTCAGGAGGCTGAGACAAGACAACCATAAATCTGAGACTAGGCTGGGCTACAAAACAAAACTCTTGTCTCAAAAAAAAATCCTTTAATAAAAATATCATTGGGGTAGGGGGCTGGAGAAATGGCTCAGCTGGTTAAGAGCACTGGCTGCTCTTCCAGAGGACCTAAGTTCAATTCCCAGCACCCATGTGGCAGCTAACAACTGTCCATGACTCCAGTTCGAGGGATCCAATGCCTTCTGGCCTCCTCAGGCATCTGCACAGCTGCACTTACATGCATGGAGACAACATAATTATACACATAAAATAAAATTTAATTAATTAAATGTTTTTTAAAAAATATATTATCAGGGGGGATAGAGAAGGTGGCTCAGCAGCTAAGAGCACTGGCTGCCCTTGCAGAGAACCTGGGTTTGATTCCCAGCACCTACATGGTGGCAAACAACCATTGGTAATTCCAGTCCCAAGGAATCTAACACCCTCTTCTGATGTCCGTGGGCATTGTATGACATGGGTACACTTAAATACATGCAGGCAATACACTCATACACATAAAACAAAAAATAATAAATAAAATATGTTTTAAAATATTATCAACCAAGTGTGTATTTCTTTTTTTTTTTATTGGTGCTTTGTACATTTCATACATCATTTTCCAATTCAGATCAGGCATATTTCCCTTTCCCTTACCCCCTACCCCCACCCCATCCCAGATCATGCATTTTGCCATAACTGTCCTGCATCTTTCTCTCAGTTTTTTTTTTCATTTTTTAGCTATAAGTGATGATCCATGAGTAGAATCATCCTTCATATGAAACCAATTTGCAGGCTGCTGTGCCCAAACCCCCACAGCCCCACCATCCAGCAGGGGGTGAGGGGTTGTATGTTCAATCAAGTTGATCAAATGAGTGTCCAGACTACATTGCTGTAGTTTCACCATTCACCCCAATCGCAGCCCTTACATTCTACCACGCCTCCTCTTCTGCAGATTGTTCCCTAGGCTTAGAAAAGGGGCACAGGTGGATGAGAGGTAAAACAGTCCACTCTCTCTGGAGCTGTTGACTTGGACTCTGGTCAATTCTGGCTGTTTCCTTTCATGGGCTGACAGTTTGTCCAGGAATAACCTTTCGATCCTACTAATGAAGAACAAGCAATTAGATATATAGGTATTTAAGCAGCACTAATAGTTATGGTAGGTTACTTTAGCATAGACACATGTTTGGATATGTTAATCCATGAATTACAATTTTCCCCCCTGTTAAATATGACAGGGTCTTACTGTGGCTTATAACATCT
>VZQC01005922.1:2757670-2796088 GCA_009823505.1 Rhizomys pruinosus
AAAAAAAAAAAAAAAAAAAAAAAAAAAAAAAAAAAAAAAGATTATTATGAAGACTCCTGACCATCTCAGTAAACACTGTTTCCAGGAAAAAAAAAAAAAGATACTAAGATGCCATCCACCTTCCATTCAATCTTCTTTCTAATTATGAGCAAGGACTCTTCCCATAGTCTTCCACCACTCAGTGAAACCCAATTTCAGTCTCCTAGTTGCTCAGACCAAAAGCTTGAAGGACAGTTCTGTTTTCAAAATGGAGCCAGAATGAACACTTCTCACCTCAACTGCTACTAGACAATCTAAATCAGCATAATCTCTTGCCTGAACTAATGCAAGTAGACTCCAAAATAACCCCCTAGCCTTACTCCCTTATAGTCCATCTCTTGCCAGAGAGATCCTGTGAAGACATAAGGTGAATAGGACTCTCCTTCTCTTGAAAGTGTCTATGCCATATACCCTCTCCCTCTCCAAGTAAAAGACAATGCCTGCACAATGCCCATGAGGCTGTAAATGGTCTAGTCCTGCTACCTCCTTCTCTAACCTCATCTATCCACTGTCTTGCCTAATATATACCTTCCTCCTTCCGGGTGCACACTAAGCAAACACTCTCCTCGGAGCTATGATCTCAGCCCTGTATCTACTTCCTCACTATGCTTTGATCCCAACACAAGTCCTCCCACCTCAGAGCCAATGCCTAGAAAGCTCTTCCGGAGACACTCCCCATTCCCCCAGTCACTATCCACCACCAATCTACTTTCTGTATCTATGCATTTACCTACTCTACTCATTTCATATAAATGGAATCATGTGCTCTGTGGTCCTTCACAATGGACATCTTTCACTTAATTTATCCATGGGCAGCATGCACCACTACTTCATGCCTCATCATTGCTGAGTTATATTGTATGCATAGATCAATTTATTTATCCACTCACCAGTTGGAATACATTTGAGGGAGGGGGGTTCCCTTTTTATTTTATTTTATATTTATTTTATTTCAGTGTTGTAAATTTTTTTTGTCTTTTTGAGACAGGGTCTCCCTATAGCCCAAGCTGGCCTAGAACTCGCTCTGTAGACCAGGCTGGCTTTGAACTCACAGAGATCCACTTGCCTCTTGCCTCCCGAGTGCTAGGATTAAGGGTATGCACCACCATGCCTGGCTTAAAGGTGGTTCTTAGCCACCATGTGGGTGCTGGGAATAGAACTTAGGTCCTCTGGAAGATCAGTCAGTGCTCTTAACTGCTGAGCCATCTCTCCAGCCCCTCAGTGCTATAAATTTAACTCAGAGACTATGCATGATACCTAAGGACATCTCCAGCTCTGATTCCACATTTGGCTATTACAAATAATTTTGTAAGTTTCTTTTCACTTCACTTTTTTTATTTCTTATTTTTATTTTTATGTATGAGTGTATTGCCTGCATGTGTGTAAGTGCACCTATAATGCAGTGCCCATGGAGGGCAGAAGAAGATGTTGGATCCCCTGGAACTGGAGTTACAGATGGTTGTTAGCCATCATGTGGGTCTTCTGCAAGAGCACCCAGGGCCCTTGACCACTGATCCATCTTTTCACCTTCTCTTTCCTTGTTCTTGAAATGTGCAACAAAAATTATATATTAAAAAAAAGTCCTTGTACCTTGACCCAGTAGTTCATATATTTCCTGAAGCACAGTATACCACACCCATCTGCCTCACGTGGAACTTAAGTCTGGAATTGTACCCTACCCTGAAGGAATGAAAGATGTCTGAGATAAACTCAACCCGGAGGTTTGTCCATTTGTCACAATTCTCTGCTAGTAAGCTATCCTTGGGGCTTGGTAATGGTAAGCAGCTGGGTCCTTGAGAAACTTGCTTTCTACCAAAATGTCCTCAGGTCAAAGAAAATTGCTCTGGGATTCTAGAGTTTCCACAGACAGGATTTGCTGTGTGGTTCCCTCCAGCAATTATTGCTGCATAGCTACTATGTCAGATTGGAGCTGGAAGCAGCTGTGGAGACTAGAGATGAGGAAATCCATTCCCCACACTGGAGGAAACACTATCTTCTAAGTGGCCCCTGGAAGACACCTTTATATTGGCATTCCTACCCCCACCCCAGATCCACTCATCCTGCAAGGAAACAGCAATGTGTATTCATCCAAGAGTGGCTTTGAGCTTCCTGTTCTTCAAAGTCACTTAGGGAGCAATTGAGGCCTGCAGAGCAAAGTCATCTCCCCCCAACATCCACCCCCAGCACCTTCACCTGAAATTCCCAGACCTAACACCAAAGTATGACCATCAACTCCAGCACCCTTTCTTTTTTTTTTAATTTTATTTATTTTTGTATGTGTATAAATGTACTGTCTGCATGCAGGTTTGTGCACCCGTGTCATGCAATGCCTCAGCAGTCAGAAGAAGGCATCAAATTCCCCTGGAACTGGAGTCAAAGACAGTTCTCAGCCACCATGTGGGTCCTGGGGATTGAACTCGGGTCCTCTGCAAGAGCGGTGGACATTATTAACCACTAGGCCATCTCTCCAGCCCCAATCCAGCATCCTTTCAAAAAAGATCTAGCTGTGCATGGTGTCCATTCCTATGATCCCTTCCTTTGGGTGGTTGAGGCAGGAAGACCGAGAGCTGATCCAGGCTACCTTGGGCTACAAAGAGATGCTATGTCTTGAAGAAGAAGATGAAGAAGAGGAAGAAGGAGGAGGAGGAGGAGGAGGAGGAGGAGGAGGAGGAGGAAAATTATCTGTGTATCTGCTATATTCTAGGCTTTACATGAGGCATATGGTGACTATGGAGACACAGGGGAAGTGGAATCACTGACTTTCACCTTAGGATGTTTCTCAAAATACATGACATCCCTTTTTAATGACAAAAGTGCTAAATGTCCTCTTTATCGTTCTGAGATGAAATTCATAGATAATATTTATGCATAATAAAAACAAAATCAATGCTGCAACTGTAGTGCAAAAGAGAAATTAAAGGAACATTCTGGTAAATAAATTATGTTTCAATATGTAAATACTCAGACCTAACACTGGAAGACAGCATAAAGCAGTCACATTGTTGTATCTACTTGCTACAAATGAGTTTGGGTTTAAGAGATGATATTCAGCCAATATTTCTTTTAATTAGGTGTGTGTGCATATTAGTGTGTGTGAATGTAGGCACACACATGCCACAGCATGTGTGTAGAGGCCAGTAGACTACCTTAAGTATTGGATGCCTTGCTTGAGACAGGGTCTCTGTTTGTTTTCTGCTGAGCATGCCAGGCTATTGGCTCTGGAGCTTCAGGGGACTTCCCCATCTCCGCCTCTCATTTCCCCATAGAGTGCTAGACTCATAGATGCTCACGTTGTACACTGACTTTTTTTTTTTTTTTGCAGTTTTAAAACTTTATTTGACTCTCAGCAGTTAGTTCTCATCCACATTGACTATAGATTTTTGAATGTGGTAACGGGGACATAGGTCACCAAAGTACACAGCTTGTTTGGCAAATTCTCATCCTCATTACGTTTTCTGGACAGTCGAACACGGATACGATAGGGAACATTCCTTATTCCTTTGGCCCAGAAAGCTTTGTTGAGCCTGGCATTAATGTACACATCTGGAATACCCATCTCCTTCATGGTGCATTTACAGATTTCTTTGAGTGCCCAAGGGGCTGGTTTCGCGAAGCCCACTGCATGGATGCGGTTGTGAATGTTGATGGTGTACTGTACAGCCCTTCTTCTTGGCACCCGTCTTTGTGGGAGCCATTTTGCCGGGCCCAAGTTGGAAAGGTGTACACTGACATTTTATGGAGTCTCTGGGGGTTTGAACTCAGGTCCTCATGCTGGCTTGACAGGCACTTCTACTTACCAAGCCATCTCCCCAGCCCTATTTTTTAAAATATTGTTTACATTTAAGGCTAAAAACTTACAAGCACTTCTTTGCATGCCATGAATTATAATGGCAGCTGAAAATATAGACTTAAGTTCTGCTTATGAGGATTCGTGTACCACGGGCCAACCAAAATTCTCAGAGCTGCCGGCAGGGCTGTGAGTGCATTTGTTACTTTCCTTCTGACTGTGATAAAATCCCTAAAAGAAGCAGCCTAAGGGAGACAGGTACATTTTGGTTTGTGGTTTGAGAGGACACTGGCATCACAGACAGGAAGTCCATGGCAATGGGCATAGGTCCCATGCTGGCAGCAACTCATTCACATCTGGAAGAATCAGGAAGCAGAGAGACAGGACAGGAAGCTCGGATGAGATGCACACCTCCAGCCCACTCCTCAGTGGCCCACTTCCTCCAGGAAGGCCATGTCTCTCAAAGGCTCCAAAACCTCCCAACCACCAGCTAAGGACCAAGTGTTCAAACACATGAGCCTGCGAGAGACATGTTACATCCAAACCTAACATCTCACTTGGGCAACTGTGGGTTAATGGCCATCTCATAATGCAAAATGCATTCAGTCCAATTTCAAAACTCCAAAAAAATGAGTTATGTATTTTCTGTATATGACGGCACAGCGTGACCATTCATTCCCCTTCTCAAAAAGAGGAATGGGGACATAGCAAGGGGGGTCAGACCAAAACCTAGTGGAGAAAACACACCAATTCTACAGCTTCTGGTTCAACACCTGGGACCTACGATGGCATTGTCTATGTTCCAGAGGGCTTGAGTAGCCCTGTTCCTCCAGCTTTGTTGCCCTGCATGGCCTGTGGCCCCTCTCCTGGCCCAGCTCCTCTCCAACTGCAGCTTTCTTCAGCAAACACCCTATGCTTCTGGCATTTTCCCAGGGTCTGCATTCCCACTTAAGGTTTACCTTAAGCAGCTTCGCATACAGACCACTCCACAGATTTCTGGAATCTTGGTGCAAGCCTCTATGGACCCTATAATGCTTGCATTCCTTTTTTAATATATATTTTGTACAAGATTATCAAATCTAGACCCGTGTCCTCCACCCTATCCCCCCACCCCACCAGAGCTCATGCATTCTGCCAAACATGCTTTTCATCTCTTTCTCAGTCTTTCTCGATATTCTCCATGTGGAAGTTAACTGTTTTGAGCAGAAGTTCACTGTTTCAGTCAGTTCTTTGATGCAGTCATTTCTGTTGGTGGTGGTGGTGGTGTTGTTTCCAATATGCATCACTCCCAACTGCTTTGGACAAAAGCTCAAGCGGCCATGCACAAGAAATACTTACAACTAGGTAATTGGCACTAGCATCCACAGATGAGGGATACCATTCGTCGTTTGTTTTTCTGAGACTGTGTTACTTCACTCAGCATGATGTCCTCTAGCTCCCGCCATTTTCCTGCAAAGCTCATGATGTCGTCTTTCTTTACTGCTGCATAGAACTCCATTGTGTAGATGTACCACATTTTCTCTATCCACTCGTCAGTTGAGGGGCATTTGGGTTGGTTCCAGCTCCTTGCTATTGTGAAGGAGCTGCAATAAACATGGCCGTGAGTGTATCCTGTGGGTGGTGGTGTGAGTTTTGAGGGTACATGCCTAGGAGTCGTATGGCTGGGTTGGGTGGCAAGTTCATTCCAAGTCTTCCAAGGGCTCTCCACACTGCTTTCCATAGTGGCTGTACGAGTTTACATTCCCACCAGCAGTGGATGAGTGTTCCCCTTTCCCCACAACCTCTCCAGCACTTGGTATCCTTTGTTTTCTTGATCCTAGCCAGTCTTATTGGAGTAAGCATTTCCTTAATGATTAGTGATGTTGAACACTTCCTTTTTTATTTTCTTTTTTAATTTTATTTATTTTGTATGTGTATGAATGTACTGTCTTCATGTAGGTCTGTGCGCCCGTGTAGTGCAATGCCTTGCGGGTCAGAAGAGGGCTTCAGATTCCCCTGGAACTGGCGTTAAAGACAGTTCTCAGCCACCAAGTGGGTGCTAGGGATCGAACCCGAGTCCTCTGCAAGATGTTGAACATTTCTTAAGGTGTTTCTCAGTCATCTCTAATTCCTCACTTGCAAAGTCTCTGTTCAGCTCTTTGCTCCATCTATTGAGTGGGTCATTTGTTTTCCTTCTTCTTTGTTTTTTGAGTAGTTTACATATTCTGGAAATCAATGCTTTGTCAGATGTTTCTGCATGAAGGTTTCCTCCCACTCTGTGGGATTTCTCTTTACTTCCTTGATTGTTTCTTTTGATGTACAGAAGCTTTTGAGTTTAATGAGGTCCCATTTGTCAATTGTTGACCTTAATTCTTGTGCAGCTGCTGTCTGATTTAGGAAGTCTTCTCCTACGCCTATGTCTTGTAGTCTGCTGCCAACTTTTTCTTCTATTGCCTTCAGAGTTTGGGGTTTCATATTGAGGTCTTTAATCCATCTGGAGTTGACTTTTGTACAGGGCAAGAGGTGGGGGTTTAATTTCATTCTCCTACAAGTGGTGATCCAGTTTTGCCAACACCACTTGCTGAAAATGCTGTCTTTTCTCCATTGTGTCTTCTTGGCCCCTTGTCAAATATGAGATGGCTGAAATTGTATATGCTCAAGTTTGGATCTTCGGTTTTGTTCCATTGGTTAACAGGCCTGTTTTTGTGCCAGTACCAGGCTGTTTTTAATGCTTGCATTTCTATGCCTGAACACTGCCACCATGTGAGTACTACGAAATTCTGCTCCCGGTTTCAGGTATAGCCTGTCCCGTTGGACCCCGTTCCTCCTGCAAACCAGTTCAGAAGGCTCACAAACCACACGGTCAGATTTATCACAGCAGTGGCCTCACCTCTTGGAACCAACTTTTGGTATTAGCTACTCTTCTTGATGCTGTGACCAAATACCTGACAAGAAGCAACGCAAGGTTTTCTTTGACTCATGGCTTGAGGGAGAATTATGATGGGAAAGGCATGTCACCCAGCCACTCTGTAGTAGGGGTGGGGGAACATGGGGCATGTGGACACACCCATCAGAAGCCGAGAGATGAATGCTGAAGATCTGCTTACTTTTTCCTTTTGCTTATTTTATCTCATCCAAGCCTCGCCCATGAGATAGTGCCGCTCACATTCAAGCTGGGCCTTTCTTGGGCAGCATAAGCATAGATGCAGAAGTGAGTGGCATTCCAGTGGTATCTGTGGGGGAAAGGGCTGGGGAGCACGGGCGAGGTAGGACGAGGAAGGAGAAAGGCAGAGCACAGATGTCACGTATGTCATGTTAGGTGGCTTGGACTCTGTCCTGGGTAGGTAATGGGCCATCATCTGACAAATTGTGTGTTTTACTTAGAAATACATTATTTTGTTTCATGAACTCTAGCCAAAAGATTTGTCCCCATGAGGTCTTTTGGGCATATCTCTGGGGTTACCTGGAAATATAATCCATAGGAGCTGCTCAAACTGAAGTGACCTGAACTACCTCCCCCATCTGCTTACACTGCAGAGTCCAGCTTTGCTCTCTCTGCCAAGTCCACAGGTCAAGTGCTGAGGACGCTAAATAAACAGTGATAAAGCTCCCCTCAAAGCAGATAACGAGTCCCAGCCCTCCATTCATCCTAGGGTAGCTGAGCCTATGGCATTAAGGCCTGTGATCCCAGCTACTTGGAAGACTGAGGCAGGAGAATCAAAATTTAGGGCCTACCTGGGCTGTAGAACAAGTTCAAATATATCAAAACAAAAGAAAATTTTTTAAGTCTTGCCATATAACGCAGCGATAGAGTACTTGCCTACTATGTACTGGGTTCAGTACTGAGTACCACTAAATTCATAAAGTAATAGAGTGAACACCTGAAAGTCTATTGCAGGTTCCCACAGTACCTAGGATGAATAGAACTTGTTGCCATTTTCAAAGGTATGACACCTATTCTTAGTGAAGGTGCCATGGCGATAGTGGGTGGTCCCCACACAAATGTGGATCCTGATTCTCACTCAGGCGTTCTCTAGATGTGTGAACTTGAAGTTTCCTGTCCTATCAAATGCACAGATGAAGAGTGTCATTAATGAAAATGACACCTTACATCATCTTTAAATGCTCTAAGCCAAATGTGGGGGCACACTTATAATCCAAGGTCTGGAAGGTGAAAGTTTAAGGATTGGGAGTTCAAGGCCAACCTCAGCTACATAGAAAGCTCAAGGCCAGCTTGGGCTCTACAAAATCCTGTCTCAAAAATGCAATATAAGGCCAGCTACATGGCTCAGTAGATAAAGGCACTTGCTGACAAACCTGATGACCTGAGTTCAATCCCTGGGACCCATACAGTGGAAGGAAAAAACCAATTTCCAAAAGTTATGATGGCATGTACATGCACACACACATACACAACTAACTAAATAATTTTGGGGTCTTTTTGAGATAGAGTCCCCCTTAGTCCCAGCTGGCCTGGAGCTCGATATGTAGACCAGGCTGGTCTTGAACTCACAGAGATCTGCCTGCTTCTGCCTCCCTAGGGCTGGGATTAAAAGCATGTGCCATCATGCTTAAATTAAATTAAAATAACTGGAAATAAAATAAAATTAAAGTACTTGAGTAAGCAGAAGCCAAGATAATGACAAAAGACTTACTGAAACATCCCTTTCCTTGAAAGACAAGAGGAAATTAATGAGATCAGAATCTTGGCTGCACAGCTTCTTAACAATACTCCAAACACGGAAATGGACATTTGCTTGTTCTCAGCTTGTCTTTGAGAAACCCATGGTATAAACCAGAGGTCTCAGAAGCAGTTGCATGTTCACCAAGATTATGGCACATATCTGCAGGAAGATTGACTTGAGCACGGACTATATAATTAGTTCAAGACTTGCCTGGGCTACAAAGGAAGACTCAATACTAAAACAACTTTGTAGAGTACTTGATTTTGACTTGATGGTAGCTGGGCCTGGAGAGACAGGCTGCTCTTGCAGAAGACCTGGGTCCAATTTCGAGCACTCACATGGAAGTTAACCATCTGTTACTCCAGTTCCAATGGATCTGACACCTTCTTCTTACCTCCATGGGCATTGATGACACACGTGCATCTACATACATGCAGGCAATTTACTCACACACATAAAATAAAGGAATTAAAAATTTTTTAAAGCCGGCCGCGGTGGTACACGGCTTTAATCCTAGCACTTAGGAGGCAGAGGTAGGAGGATCTCTGTGAGTTCAAGGCCAGCCTGGTCTACAGAGTGAGTTCTAGGCCAGCTGGGGCTACAGGGAGACCTTGTCTCGAAAAGACCAAAAAAAAAAAAAATTAAAAAAGAATATGGTCGCTGTAGAGAGATGGAATGTGGTAACTTATGAACCAGACTTGTCTGGGACTCTTTTAGGTCTTTTATTGGCTTTGAACTTTTGTATCTGATATAATCTTCTCATGACTATCAGGTAGACATACCTCTTAGAATGTATCACACACCTCCAGCGACCCTAGAACTCTGAATGTCACAATGACATGAAAGTTAGACATTATCTGGTTGGCTGGAGTCCACTCACCCCCAACAAATGGAATCAGTTGATGTACTGATTTATGCCTTTCTTTTGTCCTGTGGCTATGGAAATTCACATAATCTTTTCCATGATGGAGGGTGTCATTCAAGATAACTTCCACCTGTGTTCCCATGCCATGGTCACTCATGTTTGGTCCAGGATAGACTGTTTTCTTATTTCCTTTAGAGCAGAGTTGTTACTGAGGGAGCTTCACAGATCATCCTAGGAGATCAATTTAGGATGTGGAACTGATGCAGCCCTCACTGATGGGGCTAAGAAGAATGGAGATTACTTTTGTGTGTGCTATGACCCAGGACCTCTCTGCAGCCACAGAATTTCAGCTTCCTGTGATTCTCTCCCAGTCTTCTGGATGATTAGGAGCTGTTCTCACCAAAGGTGGGTGCAACTTCCTACTTATTTATTTGTGTATGTGTGTGTGTGTGTGTGTGTGTGTGTGGTATATGTGGTGCATGATCATGGGTGTGCTTATGTATGTGCAGGTGCATACACATGCCAGAGGTTAACACTGATGTCTTCCTCTATTGCCCTCCACCTTATTTTTTATTTAAGACAGTGTTTTTTATTGAACCTGGTATTCACTAATTAGCTAGAATGGTTGGCCAGTGAGCCCCTGGGATCTTCGTCTTCTACCTCCCAGTACTAGGATTTCAGGTGTGCACAATGCAAGCATTTTACGCATTGAACCATCTCCTCAACCTCATGAACTGTTCTTAGAAAATATGAAGGTCTAGAGGCTGGAAAGATGACTCAGCAGTTGAGAGCACTGACTGCTCTTCCAGAGGACCTGGGTTCGGTTCTCAACACATGGATGACAATAACATGACTGTCCATAACTTCAGTTCTGGGGTATCCAATGCCCTCTCCTGCCCTCTGTGGGCATCGCACACATAGGTGAACTTACATAAGTTCAGGCAAAATGTTCATACACATAAAAATAAATAATAAAAAAAAGAAAGTGTGGAGGTCTAGGGCTGGAAATGCAGCATGTAGAAGGCCCAGGGTTCCATCCCCAATGGTAGGGTGCTTGCCTAGCGTACATAAGGCCCTGGGTTCCATCTCTGCCACAAGAAAACAAAAATGCAGGGCCTTATGGCCACTGTGCCCACAGCCTTCCTGCCTTCCTCTCTGATACTGAAAGCCTATTTCACAGACAAAGAAGTTGATGCTCAAGTGGAACAATACCAAGCTCATGCAGTACTAAGCTGGGTTTGGAATCCCAAATCTAAACTAACTACTTAACAGCAAGACCCCCGTGGGTAGGTTTAGGAGAGTCCTCCCATGGAACTGTCTCCAAGAGGCACAGTCATCAAATGAAGGTTCTAAGCCAGTGTGCTTTGCTATTGTTTCTGTTTTTGTGTCGGGTCTTAGTCGGGTCCTGTCCTGGAACCGACTGGGCTGAGGAAGGGTAAATGCAACGCTTGCCGGTTCCCCAGCCTCAGTTCGTGGATACACTCAGACGCGGCGGGGAGTCCAGTCAAGCACGTTCTCTCTTTATTGCAAGCAGGGCAGTGACTTATATACAAAACAGCCACAAAAGGCATTTAGGAGCGAAAGCAAATGACCAATGTTCTTGCAGCCCCTCTGACCCTCTCAGGCGGATTGGCGAACACGGCTGACAATTGTAACTCGTGTCACTTGTCCTTATCTTTCTCCAACCAGAGGTTTTGGCAAACAACCCGGTTCCTCCTCCTCTACCTCCCCTGGCTGGCCGGGTGGGCCCCATCATTTTTGGTTTTGTTTTCTTTTTTAATTGATGTTTTGTGTATTTCATACATCATTTTTCAATTCAGTTCAGGCATATTCCCCTTTTCCTTCCCCCAACCCCACCACACTCCATCCCAGATCATGCATTCTGCCATAACTGTGCTGCATCTTTCTCTCAGTCTTTTTTTTTTATGTTTAGGAATTCACATTTTCCTCCATTAATTTTATATTATTCTAAAATATGGATACATACTCTCCACCCATATAAAGTAATTACAGAGTCTGAAAATAATTGGTGGGTGGATTCTAGAGCCCATTGAGAGATTCACATTATAACAACATGGTTGCTTTCAGATAAACAGAAATATAACCATAATGTCATTCATCTTGCCTTTTGTCTGGGGGATTTGGTGTTAGCATCCACAAATGAGGGAAACCATTTGCCGTTTGTCTTTCTGTGACCGTGTTACTTTACTCAGCGTAATGGCTTTGAGCTCCATCCATTTACCTGCAAAGTTCATAATGCCATCTTTTTTTACTGCTGAATAGTACTCCACTGTGTAGATGTACCACATTTTTGTCATCCTGTTGAGGGGCATTTGGGTTGGTTCCAGCTCTTCGCTATTGTGAAAAGAGCTGCAATAAACATTGGATGTGCATGTGTCTTTGCAGTAGGATGAGTCTTTGGGGTATATACCCAGGAGTGGTGTGACTGGGTTAGGTGGTAGGCTCATTCCGAGTCTTTTAAGGGTTCTCTACACTGCTTTCCATAATGGTTGTACAATTTTATATTTCCATCAGCAGTGGATGAGTGCTCCTCTTTCCCCACAACCCCTCCAGCATCTGTTGTCTTTTGTTTTCTTGATCTTAGCTAGCCATACTGGAGTGAGATATCTGAGAGTGGTTTTAATTTGCATTTCCTTAATTATTAATGATGTTGCACAGTTTTAAAGATGTTTCTTAGCCATCTTTAATTCCTCACTGGTGAAGACTCTGTTCAGCACTTTACTCCATCTTTTGAGTAGGTCATTTGTCTTCTTACTTCTTTGTTTTATATATTCTTGATATAGTTTATATATATGTTTATATATATATAAACTATATCATATATAAACTATATATATAAACATATATAGTTTATATATATGTTTATATTCTTGATATGTATAGTTTATATATTCTTGATGTTAATGCTCTGTCAGATGTTTCACTGGTAAAGATTTCTTCCCACTCTGTGGGTTTTCTCTTCACCTCCTTGATTGTTTCTTTCACTGTACAGAAGCTTTTGAGTTTTATGAGGTCCCAATTGTCAACTGTTGACCTTACTTCCTATGTTTTTGTTTTTTGAAACAGGGTCTTGCTCTGTAGCCCCGACTGGCCTTGAACTTCCTACAATTCTCCTGTCTCAACCTCTCAATCTCGAGTGCTGGAATTATAGGCGCAAGACAAAATTAGGCTGTGTTCTTCAAAGATGATGTGATTAGCCACATTAAATATGGCTAGTTTAGTGTAAAAAGCACAACAGCTCTCAAAGACTTAACTCGTACTATGCTAGGAACTTTTGGTATTAGCTACTCTTCTTGATGCTGTGACCAAGAACTAGGAACCCAGGCCTTTCATGAGGCAAAGCAGCTATTTACTGGTAAGTGTTGACATATGACACAGAATTCCATCTATTTCCTTCCATTGCTTCAGACACCTTTATGCAAGGTTGGAGGGAGGAAACCCATCGTCCTTACATGTCTTTCATCGCTAGTGTCACAGATCTGCAGCAAGGGAATTCAGTGGTGGAGGGATTGTTTTAAGTCATTTCAGGACCAATGTTATCACAATAACCCAGGGGAGAAGTGCGGAAGGGTTGGCTCACAGTGACAGAGATGGCATGCTCAGAAGTGGCCACCTTCTAGATACACAAGCTGTGCTGAGAGGCGGGCAGGGTTAAGGCAAAAGGGATCTACAGTGCTTCTAAAGGCATGCAAAGGGTGGGAAGGGCGGGTGGCAGAGGTTTCTCAGGGAAGAGGGGATTGGCACCACACTCAGTTTTTTCTAGAATGTTGATCAGGGGCTGGAGAGAAGGTTCAGTGTTAAAAGCACTTATTGTGCCAGGCATGGTGACATATACCTTTAATCCTAGCACTTGGGATGCAGATCAGGCAGATCTCTGTGAGTTCAAGGCCAGCCTGGTCTACATAGCAAATTCCAGGCCAGCTGGGGCTAAAGGGAGACCCTGCCTCAAAAAGGAAAAAAAAAAAACAAAAACCACATGTTGGTCTTGCAGAGGACCCAGGTTCTGTCCCCAGCACCTACATGGTGGCTCACAATTGTCTATAATTTCAGTTCCAGGGGATCTGACACCTTCTGGCCTTCTAAGCACCAGGCACACACATGGTACACATTCACACATCCAAGTGAAACACTCATGCGCATAAAAGTAATCTTTTCCTTTTTTTAAATTTTTTAATTTATTTTTTTATGTGTATGAATGTACTACCTGTATGTAGGTTTGTGCACCCATGTCGTGCAATCTGCACAATGGAGTTCTATGCAGCAGTAAAGAAAGATGACATCATGAGCTTTGCAGGAAAATGACTGGAGCTAGAAGACATCATGCTGAATGAAGTAACACAGTCCCAGAAAAACAAACGAAGAATAGTATCCCTCATCTGTGGATGCTAGTGCCAATTACCTAGTTGTAAGTATTTCTTGTGCACAGCCCCTTGAGCTTTTGTCCAAGCAGTTGGGAGTGATGCATATTGGTAACAACAACAACAACAACAGAAAGGACTGCATCAAAGAACTGACTGAAACAGTGAACTTCTGCTCAGAACAGTCAACTTCCACATGGAGAATATCAAGAAAGACTGAGAAAGAGATGAAAAGCATGTTTGGCAGAATGCATGAGCTCTGGTGGGGTGGGGGGATAGGGTGGAGGACACAGGTCTTGATTTGTTAATCTTGCACAAAAATAAAAACTGAAAAAAAAAAAAAAAAGAAATGCAAGCATTATAGGGTCCATAGAGGCTTGCACCAAGATTCCAGAAATCTATGGAGTGGGCTGTGTGTGAAGCTGCTTAAGGTAAACCTTAAGTGGGAATGCAGACCCTGGGAAAATGCCAGAAGCATAGGGTGTTTGCTGAAGAAAGCTGCAGTTGGAGATGAGCTGGGCCAGGAGAGGGGCCACAGGCCATCCAGGGCAGCAAAGCTGGAGGAACAGGGCTACTCAAGCCCTCTGGAATATAGATAATGCCATCATAGATCCCAGGTGTTGAACCAGAAGCTGTAGAATTGGTGTGTTTTCTCCACTAGGTTTTGGCCTGACCCCCCTTGCTATGTCCCCATTCCTCTTTTTGAGAAGGGGAATGAATGGTCACGCCATGCTGTCATATACTGAAAATACATAACTCATTTTTTTATTTCACTAGGACTCAGCTAAGAATTTGTCTTGAGTCTCAGGAGAGATTTTTGGGCTTTGGGCTTTTGAAGAGTGTTGGAACTGTAAGATTATAGGGAGTTTTGAAATTGGACTGAATGCATTTTGCATTATGAGATGGCCATTAACCCACAGTGGTCCAAGTGAGATGTTAGGTTTGGATGTAACATGTCTCTCGCAGGCTCAGGTATTTGAACACTTGGTCCTTAGCTGGTGGTTGGGAGGTTGTGGAGCCTTTGAAAGACATGGCCTTCCTGGAGGAAGTGGGCCACTGAGGAGCTGTGCATCTCATCCGAGCTTCCTGTCCTGTCTCTCTGCTTCCTGATTCTTCCAGATGTAAATGAGCTGCTGCCAGCATGGGACCTACGCCCACTGCCATGGAGGTCACAAGAGGGTGTCGGATTCCCCTGGAACTGGAGTTAAAGATAGTTCTCAGCCGCCATGTGGGTGCTGGGGATCGAACCAGGGTCCTCTGTAAGAGCAGTCGGCGCTCTTAAACGCTAGGCTATCTCTCCATCCCTTTCTTTAAAGAAATCTTTTCTTTAAAACAAAACAAAACATTGATTTAATATTTATGAAACTCTATCCTAGACCCTGGAGATACCAAACAAAATAAGTTCTAGCTTTCAAATACTTTAATTCTTCCTCCCTTGAAAAAAGAGACAGCCCTAGGCTGTGTGGCATTTATCCATTTATCCACCAAACGCTCAGTAAGAACCTACTATGCAGGCAAATAAATCCCTGAGACCCACAGTAGAAGGAAAGAACCAACTCTTCAAGTTATCCTCTGACCTTCACATGCACACCACGACATATATGAGCCCACACTTAAACATACCACACATACATAAACATATCACACATACATAAACATATCACACACACATAAACATATCACACACACATAAACATATCACACACACAATAATAAATACTATGCTAGAGATATGGAACATTCCAAGCAGGCTGTTCAGTGCTGGGTTAAAGACCAGATTAAAAAGAGCCTGCAGGGGCTGGAGAGATGGCCTAGCGGTTAAGAGCACCGACTGCTCTTGCAGAGGACCGGGGTTCGATCCCCAGCACCCACATGGAGGCTGAGAACCATCTGTAACTCCAATTTCTGGAGAACGCCAGTTCCAAGGGAATCCAACACCCTCTTCTGACATCCGCGGCATTGCACGACACGGATGCACAGACCTACATGCAGACAGTACATTCATACAAGTAAATAAATAAATAAATAAATAAATAAATAAATCTTAAAAAAAGAGGTTGCAGTGATTTTGTGTGTGTGTGTATGTATGTGTGTGTGTGTGTGTGTGTGTGTGTGTAATAGTTACTGCTTATAGAAGCAGTATGTTAAAGAAGAGGCCTGGACAAAACTCTGCAATGAAGAAAATGCTTCAAGGAGGAAAGTTTGAATTACCCCTAAGACATAGAAAACTAGATAGTGCGATAATAAATAAATAAATAAATAAATAAATAAATAAATAAATAAATACAGGTAAGCCCAGATATCAGCAAGCAGGACAGAGAGGAAGGACCTCGAGCTGATAGAAAGTAGAGATGGGCCTAAGTGAGTCTACAGTGGCTCACCGAGCCCCACAGGCTCCTGTAAAGCTGGCTCAGTCTTTTACTTAAGGACGGTCCTACTGTTAGGGTCCCGGGCTCCCCGCCAGAACACCAAGTCAGGCTTTTCACGAAGTTTATTTAGAAAAAAAGGCAAAATTTGATAACTGATGCATCAGAGTATACTCCCTCTACATGCAGGTGGGAAAGTGACCCCAGGGGAGTTTAAAGAGGAGCTTTTAAAGACAAAAACCACATATGGTGGGTCTTTGGGTTAGTTATTGCAGGAGTTATAGCAGGAGACTATTTTAGATGACTAACTTCCTGTTATCTCAGAGACAAGGGGATGGTCTCCCCCCTGTTATTCTACTGCTGACTCACTCCTTTCCTCCTGTCCCCCCTGTTATCCTACTGCTGACTCACTCCTTTCCTGCTGTCCCCCCTGTTATCCTACTGCTGACTCACTCCTTTCCTGCTGTCCCCCCTGTTATCTCACTGCTGACTCACTCCTTTCCTGCTGTCCCCCTGTTATCCCACTGCTGACTCACTCCTTTCCTCCTATCCCCCCTGTTATCCTACTGCTGACTCACTCCTTTCCTGCTGTCCCCCCTGTTATCCCACTGCTGACTCACTCCTTTCCTGCTGTCCCCCCTGTTATCCTACTGCTGACTCACTCCTTTCCTGCTGTCCCCCCTGTTATCCCACTGCTGACTCCCTCCTTTCCTGCTGTCCCCCCTGTTATCCCACTGCTGACTCCCTCCTTTCCTGCTGTCCCCCCTGTTATCCTACTGCTGACTCACTCCTTTCCTGCTGTCCCCCCTGTTATCCTACTGCTGACTCACTCCTTTCCTGCTGTCCCCCCTGTTATCCCACTGCTGACTCACTCCTTTCCTGCTGTCCCCCCTGTTATCCTACTGCTGACTCACTCCTTTCCTGCTGTCCCCCCTGTTATCCCACTGCTGACTCCCTCCTTTCCTGCTGTCCCCCCTGTTATCCCACTGCTGACTCCCTCCTTTCCTGCTGTCCCCCCTGTTATTCCACTGCTCACTCCCTCCTTTCCTGCTGTCCCTCCTGTTATCCCATTGCTGACTCCCTCCTTTCCTGCTATCTTCTTCCCATTCCCATTGTTCTGCAGCCTCACTGCTGAGCCTGAAGCCTGGCTCAGGGGTCGATTTGAGTAAACACTGCCTGCTGCCAACCCTAAAGGACCTGCCAGTTCTCTTCACTACCTGGACCTTGGGCCCCAGTCACTGCATCTCTGCCATTGGGATCACATTATTCATATTCTAATCTTAGAGGACCAACTCACAAAGCAGTATGTTCCCAGTTCCTTGGGAGGATCATAAGTTCAAGGCCTACCTGGGCTGTGGAGGGAGTTCAAGGCCAGCACAGGCAGCTCAGTGAGACATTGTCTCAAAATAAAAAGTAAAAAGGGGCCAGTGATTCAGTGAGAGAGAGAGAAAGTGAGAGAATAAGAGAGTGAGAGAGCAAGAGAGCGAGAGTGAGAGTGAGAGAGAGAGAAGAAGGAGGGAAGGAGGTGGGGGAGTAAGGAAGGAAGGGAGGGAAGGGAGAGAGGGAGGGAGGGAGGGAGGGAGGGTTATTGTTTAGGGTCGAAGGTCTGTGGAAAGATGGAAAGAGATTAATACTGAGCTCAGGAGGCAGAACTGGGCAGCCAGAAGGGGCCCTGCTCTAGGGATACCCAGCAACCCAACCAAGGACCCTGAGGAGGCCTTGTCAAGTCCAGCTTCCCCTGGGCCGACGAAGGACTGGGCAGTGCAGGCCATGCTCCTTCAGCGCACCCTGGGGCCCACTCCCTGCGACTTCGGCTCCCAGCGCTGGGTCCCCAGACCAGGTCCTGGCTTGCTGTGTTACTGTGTTACGGACCCAGACTCTTGCTTCTTTTGGAATGTGGCAAAGAAGTCACTGTGCCGCTGCTCCTCTAGTAAGGTGCACATTGCATTTTACTCCAATTCAGATGTCAGAATTCCCAATCTATCTAATATGAGTCCTACATCTCGGTTTCTTATCCAGCTTCAGTCTCAGCTCCATTGGCCAGAAAATAAATGGGATTTCCAGGCTGAACCAAAGTACAGACAACCATTTTCTTCTGGTGGTTATTAGCAGAAAATTCAATGTCATCAGAAGATGGAGAAGCTCAGGCCCTGGGGAGTATTTATGATGCAGATGAGTTTAGAAGAGCAGAGTCTGTCCAAGGTGGAGAAACAAGGATCTTTTTGGATTTGCCACAGAATTTCAAGATATTTGAGTGGCAATTCAAATGAGTGTCTCCGAAATAGTGGCTTTGAACACACCATTTGCTTTCTCCCACCACTTGTGCTGAACTTTGAACCATCACCAGATTATCCATCCTCCTCCCCACCTTCATTCACACTTAGTGGCAAATGGCTGTCACTAACTCAGCTCTCTGCTCTCTGCAAGCACCTAGACAACCTGTGGGAATAGCACTGAGGCAGCCTGAATGCAGTTTCTTAAGGAAGAGACCTTAACACACCTGAATATTGTCTCTCTTTTTCAGCTCAAGACAGGTTCTCAGAAAAAAGTACATAGAAGGACGGCTCAAGCCTCCTCCAACACAGAGCTAGATTTTGGAGGACCTGCTGGATCTGATGTGGACCAAGAAGACATTGTGAATGAGAAAGCCATGCAGGATGTGAAGTCTGATCAAGCTCAGCAGCAAATTACTTAATAGTAAATTGTTCCTGTACAATATCTGTTTCTGTGAGAAACTGGGTAGTGAATGCATATTGGAATGCAGACATGTGTACTGCAAAGCCTGTCTGATGGACTACTTTGAAATCCAAATCAAAGATGGCCAAGTCAAATGCCTCAATTGTCCAGAACCAAAGTGCCCTTTAGTGGCTACTCCTGGTCAGGTCAAAGAGCTGGTGGAAGCAGTTATTTGCCCATTATGACTGGCTTTTCCTTCAGTCCACCTTGCATCTGATGTCAGATGTGGTATATTGCCCCACCCATGCTGCCAGCTGCCTGTCATGCAGGAGCCTGGGTGTACCATGGATATCTGCTCCAGCTGCAGTTTTGCCTCTGTGCCTTGTGCAGACTGACCTATCATGGGGTGTCTCCATGTAAGGTAACTGCAGAGCAATTAATAGACTTACAAAATGAATACCTACAAGCAGATGAAGCCAATAAAAGATTTTTGGAACAGAGATATGATAAGAAGGTGATTCAGAAGGTCCTAGAAGAGATGGAAAGTAGGAGTGGCTGGAAAAGAGCTCAAAGAGCTTCCCTTGCTGTGGGACTCCCATACAGAAATTAGATGGAGGTAACAAGATGACAGGCACTGGCTGTATGCAGTATGTCTGCTGGATTTGCATGGGTTCTCTCTCCAGAGAAAACCCTTCCAAGCACTTCACTAATCCTGATTCTCCATGCTTTAACAGATTGTTCCATGCCATGGATGTTAATGGAGATGTTGGGGAAGATGAGATCAAAGACTAGTTAACTCCTCTGCTCACAATAATAGAAATGGAGTGGTTTGCCCTAATCTACTGTCAAGTACACAAAGAAACCTTGCAAGATATTCAGGGCACCATGCATCCACTCTTCCTATATAGAAGACAAGGAAGCACAAGGTTCATATTTTTATTTGGTACTACTGACTAAGGCATATTCATACATTTTTTCCATGTAACATAAACTGATAAAATTATATGCCAAAGCTTCAGAAAATGAAAACTATAGTTACTGTAGATAGTTAAAAAGTAAATATTTATTTTTGTCCCCAAGCTTTAGGTCAAGATAAAGGTCAAGATTTAAACTTGCAGACCCATGTCTGAGAAGCATCCCTCTGAGACAGTCTGTTGGAGCCCTCTCAGTTCTGCTCAGACCTTACTCAGACAGTCCTGAAAGCCTCAACTCATTCACTGTGCATTGTTTGCTTTCTTCCCAGTAGAAATCCAGGTTCAGTGAGTTCTCTCTGGAGGGAGCCTTTAGTAACTGTGTGGATGGCCCAGTGTCATTTTGATCTACTTTTCAGAATATAAATTTATAATAATTAGGGGCTGGAGAGATGGCCTAGTGGTTAGGAGCACCCACTGCTCTTGCTGAGGACCCAGGTTTGATCCCCAGCACCCACATGGCAGCTGAGAACCATCTTTAACTCCAGTTCCAGGGGAATCCAACACCCTCTTCTGACCTCCATGGCATTGCACAACACAGGTGCACAAACCTACATGCAGACAAAACATTTATACACATACAAAAATAATAAAATTTTAAAATTTTTTAAAATTTATAATAAAATAAATTTTTAAAGATTTTTTAAATTTATTATTGTTATTAAACTATTTTCATACATCATACATCTTTTCTCAATCGAATTTAGAGTCACTTCCCTTTCCATGCCCCCCACCCCACCTGAGTTCCTGCACTCTGCCATATGGGTCTTGCATTGGAGTCTTTCCAGAGATTTTGTTTTGTTTTGTTTTTTTCAAAGCAGAGGCTTATTCTTTTGGGGAGAATGTCACTATTTCAGTCTTTTTTTTCCCCCATTTTTTTGTTGTTGTTCTCTCCAACTTGTAATATATATATATATATATATATATATATATATACACATACATAAATATATACATATATAAATATATACAAACATACATACATATATCACCTGAGTTGGATGATTTTCTCTTTTTTTCTTTTTTTATTTTTTTGTCATGTTAAGGAAGTGTATTTTTTTTAAGCTGGGTATGGTATATTCCTGCACTTGGGAAGTAGAGGCAGGTGGATCTCTGTGAGTTTGAAGCCAGCCTGGTCTATACAGCAAGTTCCAAGGCCAGCTGGTACTATCGGGAGACCCTGTCTTGAAAAGACCAAAAAAAAGTTTTTAACCCTTGAAAGACTCAAAATGAGCTTGCCACCTGACCCAGTCATACCACTCCTGGGTATATTCCCACAAGACTCATCTTACCGCAGAGATACATGCACAGCCATGTTTATTGCAACTCTCTTCACAATAGCAAAGTGCTGAAACTAACTTAAGTGGCCCTTAACAGATGAGTGAATAGAGAAAATGTGGTACATCTACACAACGGAGTTCTATGCAGTGGTAAAGAAAGATGACATCAACTGGGTGTGGTGGTGCACGCCTTTAATCCTAGCACTTGGGAGGCAGAGACATGCGGATCTTTGTGAGTTCAAGGCCAGCCTGGTCTACATGGTGAGTTCCAGGCGGATCTTTGTGAGTTCAAGGCCAGCCTGGTCTACATGGTGAGTTCCAGGACAGCTGGGGCTACAGGGAGACCCTGTCTCAAAAAGACAAAAAATAAAATAAAATAAAATAAAATAAAAAGGCAAAAAAAAAAGAAAGATAACATCATGAACTTTGCAGGTAAATGGATGGAGCTAGAAGATAACATGCTAAGTGAAGTAACACAGTTCCAGAAAAACAAATGATGAATGGTATCCCTCATCTGTGGATGCTAGCTCCAATTGGCAAACTGAGCAAAGTTAATGTGATCTGAAAACACCTGTGCTCTTATATTGTGAATCCCTTAAAAAATTCATTTATAAATGAAATGATCAAGGCCAGAGAGGTCAAGTAATTGAGAGGGTTTTTTTTTGTTTGTTTCTTTAGAGATTGTCATTGCACCATTTATTGTGTTATCTTATTGCATGACCATGCTGATTACAGGGGATAAGATGATTTTAATAGCCATGAGAGATCATATAAATATAATATCAGATTGCAAAAAAAGAGTTTTTAATCCAATCACCCTGTGGGTCACTGAATATCTACCAGGGTTTTAGCCACTGGTTTGGAGCCAAATCCAGACTTTAGTGAGTCTGGTTCAGAAGAGTGCCTCCATCTGGTTTGCCTTGACATTGAAAATTAAGGAATCACTTTTAACTGTCAGCTAAGACTATTTCTGGATTGTCAATGAGGACACTTAATTTTAAAAATAAAAATCGTTAAGAGCACTGACTGCTCTTGCAGAGGACCCAGGTTCAATTCCCAGAACCCACATGTCAGCTAACAACCATCTGAAACTCCAGTTCTGAAATATCCAACACCTTGGGGCTGGAGAGATGGCTCAGCAGTTAAGAGCACCAACTGCTCTTCCAGAGAACCTAGGTTTGATTCCCAGCACCCACATGGTGGTTAGGAACCATCTTTAACTCCAGTTCCAAGGGAATCTGACACCCTCTTCTGACCTCGGCACCACTGCATAACATGGGTGCACCTACCTACATGCAGACAGTACATTCATACACATAAGATATAAATAAATAAATAAAAATCATTCAATAATTTAAAAAAAGAAAGATTAATACTTTATCATGTCTACTCAAAACCTATAACTTTTGTCAAATTCACTCCTTGGGTACTTGGTAGCTTCATTATCTGTTTTTCTTCCAAATTTAAAATTTTTTAGGTTTATATCAAGGGAAACCTAGCACAAAAAGTATACAAATGCCTGGTGTGGTGGCGCACACCTTTAATCCTAGCACTCAGGAGGCAGAGGCAGGCAGATCTTTGTGAGTTCAAGGCCAGCCTGGTCTACAGAGTAAGTTCCAGGACAGCTGGGACTACAGGGAGAGCCTGTCCCCCCCCCCCCCAAAAAAAAAGTATCCAGGACTCCAATAAGGATAACCCAGGTTTTATTTAGGGCGTCGCCTGGCCTGCCTGACTTGGGAACAGGATGACCATTGTTAAGATGGCGCTGAAGGGCTGGAGAGATGGCCTAGCGGTTAAGAGCACCGACCGCTCTTACAGAGGACCCGGGTTTGATCCCCAGCACCCACATGGCGGCCGAGAACCGTCTGTAACCCCAATTCCAGGAGAACTCCAGTTCCAGGGGAAATCCAACACCCTCTTCTGACCTCCGAGGCATTGCACGACACGGGTGCACAAACTTGCATGCAGACAGTACATTCATACACATACAGAAATAAATAAAATTAATTTTAAAAATTAAAAAAAGATGGCGCTGAAGTGGGAGTTTTAAAGCCAGGCATACTCGGAACTGGGGACGAGGAAGTGGGGGACAGGGCACAGGTGGGCCTGTGGCTGGTATCAGGAGGAGCATCGTGACAGAAACTGGGCATCCAGTGAGGCATGATTGCATGAGGTTGCAGCAACACTTTCTCGATTGCAGGAACACGGTCCAGGGTGATCATTTCTCAGAACTCTGCTTTAGCTGGCTTCCTGACTTTGGTGGTCTATGACCTTACAAAATTCATTGTGACAATCAGAAATGGGGCGGGGGGGTAGGAGGAGGCTAACATTTCACCAGTATTTGCAAATTTTCAGGTACCATTATGTTATTCCTAACCTCTGGGTGCCATCCATCCTCCCACACCCTGCACCCTCTCTGCCTTCCTGTTTTACAGCATTTACAAGACTGTTAACTGGCTAGGAGTATGGACCTCTTAAATAGTGGTAACCAACAATACATTCCTTCCCCTGCCTGGCCAGTGGTCAAGGAGAGAATCAGAGCTCAGATTTTGTGTGTGGGGGGAGGGGCTGTATCTTACTGTGTAGCCTATGTTGGCAGGAACTCCTTATCCTATCACAGCCGCTCACATCCCAGGGTGTGGGTGTGCACAACTATGCTTAGTAGGATTTAAATTCACACATTAGTCAGTATAGTGACATAGGTCTGTAATCCCAGCACTCAGGAGACAGATGAAGGTGCATTGCTTCAAGTTTGAGGCCAGCTTGGGCTATGTAGTGAGATCCTATCACAAAATCAGTCAATCAATCCATTTACCTATTACCAGCTATGGCTAGTCACCATCTATGATAAAATTTCTTCATCTGTTATTGGACTCAAACTGCCACACTCACAAGATTAACCAACGAGGGGACACAGATTGATATGAAATTTATTTAATTTGCTGGTGCACCAGAACCCAATTAAGAAAACTGATACATCAAGGGAGCCAATTGTTGATGTGTCAGGGACGCAACCCATTCCACGCAGGGATGAGCATGACCCCGACTGTCTGTTACAGAGACCTTTTAAAGCCAAAGCCACAAACTAGAGGAACTTGGTGACATCATACATACACAATTGCAAGGCTATAGAAACACAATGCAAGCAGTGGTGACCTTTAAGCTGATTGGTTGTGTTTAGCAGCGTGAAGTCCCTTGGAGTGGAATGGGCTTCTTAGGGGGTAAGAAGCACTCCTACAGGGCTGGGAAAGTTCATCCTGACCTCAGGTAGCTCTGGGAATTAATAACTCAGGGTCAGACTGTATTCTTGTGGTTAAGGTAGTCACGGGAACCAGGCCTGCTTCAACTAGAGAGTTGCTCCTGCATGGTTAACCCTTTCCTTTTGATTAACTTCTTTCTGACCTGATCCTAACACTGTGAGACAGGAGAGTAACACTGGATTCTAGGGACTTGTGAGGCCCTTATAGAATAATCATCCTCAGTTCATATAAAGCATCTGACTCAGTGCTACACAAGACTGTTAATAGCTCAAAGGAGAGGGCCTCCATTAGAATAAAGAAAATAGCAATTAAAGGAAATTTTAAAAGGGAACCCAGGTTTGCTGCCTCCATTTCCCAGTGAGAGATTTGTAGAGTTCTAGCTTTTCTACCTGGAATGTGTGGTATGCAAATAAACAGCATATTAGCAATTATATAAAAATGTCCCAGAACAGGATCTGAACACAGAATTCTGGCTTGTTCCTGGGCACTGTGAGCTCTAAGACAGGAAAAAAAGAAAACCTTTTTGATGGTAGCCCAGTGTTTTATTTATTTTTTTTTTATTTTATTATTATTTTTTATTCATCTTTTTTTTTTGTTTGGTCTTTTTGAGACAGGGTCTCCCTGTAGCCCCAGCTGGCCTGGAACTCACTCAGTAGACCAGGCTGGCCTTGAACTCACAGTGATCCGCCTGCCTCTGCCTCCTGAGTGCTAGGATTAAAGGTGTGCACCACCACGCCCGGCTATTTATCTTTTTTTAAGGGATTCACAATATACGAGCACAGTTGTTTTCAGATCATGTTGACATTGCTCAGTTTGCCATACAACTAGGTAATTGGCTCTAGCATCCACAGAGGAGGGATACCATTAGTCATGTGTTTTTCTGGGACTGTGTTACTTCATGTTACCTTCTAGCTCCATCCATTTACCTGCAAAGTTCATGATGTCATCTTTCTTTTTTTTAATTTTTTAAATTTATTCTTGTATGTGTATGAATGTATTGTCTGCATGTAGGTTTGTGCACCCATGTCATACAAAGCCTCGGAGGTCAGAAAAGGGCGTCAGATTCCCCTGGAACTGGAGTTAAAGATGGTTCTCAGCCACCATGTGGGTGCTGGGGATTGAACCCGGGTCCTCTGCAAGAGCGATTGGCCCTCTTAACCACAAGGCCATCTCACCAGCTCCAATGTCTTTTTTCACTGCTGCATAGAACTCCATTGTGTAGATATACCACATTTTCTCTATCCACTCATCAGTTAAGGGGCACTTAGGTTAGTTCCAGCTCTTTGCTATTGTGAAGAAAGCTACAATAAACATGGCTGTGCATGTATCTCTGCAGTAAGATGAGTCTTGTGGGCATATACCCAGAAGCGGTATGACTGGGTCAGGTGGCAAGCTCATTTTGAGTATTCCAAGGGTTCTCCATACTGCTTTCCATAGTGGCTGTATGAGTTTACATCCAGCAGTGGATGAGTGTTCCCCTTTCCCCACAACTCTCTAGCACTTGGTATCATTTGTTTTCTTGATCCTAGCCAGTCTTATTGGAATGAGATCATATTTTAAAGTGCTTTTAATTTGCCTTTCCTTAATTATTAGTGACACTGAACACTTTTTTTTTTTTTTTTTTTTGGTCTTTTTGAGACAGGGTCTCCCTGTAGCCCCAGCTGTCCTGGAACTCGCTCTGTAGACCAGGCTGGCCTTGAACTCACAAAGAAAGACACTGAACACTTTTTAAGATATTTCTCAGCCATCGCTAATTCCTCACTTATGAAGTCTCTGTTCAGCTCTTTGTTCCATCTTTTGAGGGAGTCATTTGTTTTCTTCTTTGTTTTTTGAGTAGTTTATATATTCTGGAAATCAATGCTTTGTCAGATGTAGCTGGGGTGAAGGTTTCCTCCCACTCTGTGGGATTTCTCTTCACTTCCTTGATTGTTTCTTTTTATTTTCTTTTCTTTCTTTTTTTCTTTGTGTGTGTGTTTTTTCGAGACAGGGTCTCCCTGTAGCCCCAGCTGTCCTGGAACTCACTCTGTAGACCAGGCTGGCCTTGAACTCACAAAGATACATCTGCCTCTGCCTCCTGAGTGCCAGGATTAAGGGCATGTGCTACCACACCCAGCAATTATTTCTTTTGATGTACAAAAGCTTTTGAGTTTAATGAGGTCCCATTTGTCAATTGTCAATCTTATTTCTTGCACAGCTGCTGTCTGATTTAGGAAGTCTTTTCCTACTCCTATGTGTTGTAGGCTGCTGCCAACTTTTTCTTCTATTGCCTTCAGAGTTTTGGATTTCACTTTGAGGTCTTTGATCCATCTGGAGTTGACTTTTGTACAGGGCAAGAGGTAGGGGTTTAATTTCATTCTCCTACAAGTGGTGATCCAGTTTTGACAACACCACTTGCTGAAGATGCTGTCTTTCCTCCATTGTGTCTTCTTGGCCCCCTTGTCCAATATGAGATGGCTGAAATTGTATGTGCTCGGGTTTGAATTTTCAGTTTTGTTCCATTGGTCAACAGGTCTGTTTTTGTGCCAGTACCAAGTTGTTTTATGACTATAGCCCTGTAGTATAGTTTGAAGTCTGGTATAGAGATACCCCCTGTATTGCTCTTTTCACTCAGGGTTGCTTTGGCTATTCAGGGTCTTTTGTTTTTCCATATGAAATTAAGAACATTTTTTCCAAGCCTGTGAAGAAACTCTTGGGGATTTTAATTGGGATTGCATTAAATCTGTACAAGGGTTTGGATAGAATGGACATTTTTTCTATATTAATTTTCCCAATCCATGAGCATGGGAGGTTTTTCCATCTTCTGATGTCTTCTTCAATTTCCTTCTTCAGGGGTTAAAAAAAATTTTTGTAGAGATCTTAACCCTGTGTTTTATTTATTTATTTTTATTTTTTATTTTTTTGGTCTTTTTGAGATAGGGTCTTTATTTCCCTAGCTCTCAGATGGGAATAAGGACAGTGCACAGACCTGTGAAAGGTGCTTCCCCCTCAGTTTCCCTGAATTTCTGGGGACAGTCCCTACCTTCTTTCCCAAGGCTTTGGCCCCTGTCCCAAGTGTCTGCAATGAGTGAAAGAGTTAAAGCGGCCTCTAAGGGCTGCTTAACAACACACACACACACTCACACACACACACACACTCACACACACTCATACTCACACTCATACTCACACACACTCACACACGCACATGCACATACACACACACACACACACACACACACACAGCTGCTTAATTGCACCTAAGAGCAATTGATTGGGCCTCTCGGGGGCACATGTGACTTCCACAGGGAGGCCTAGGCAGATGTGACTTCCACAGGGAGGCCTAGGCAGGTGAAAGCTGCTGTGCTCCCAAACAATAACCTCAGTGATAAAAGGACGTGAAAAGTAGCAGGGCTCATCTGGCAAGTGTTGACTGCTCCCATGACCACCCACAACCTTTAGTCTGAGCAGAGGTTCAGGTGTGGTCCCCAACCATAGCCTCAGCATTAAGCAGGAACCTGTTGGATACCCACAAGCTCAACCACCCCAGTCCAACTAAGTTAGACACTCTGGGGTATATCCTCCCACATGTGCAGAGTCTTGAACCTAAGAAACAAAATGGAGAACTTTCAGTCTCGAATTTCCATCTTCAAGGGTTTGAGGGATATGAAAGGCTTTTATGAGATATGCCAAGTTACAGTGAGACAATGGGCAGGAAATCCCCAGGCCTGGAAGGGACTTTCTCCTCAGAGCCATCTCTTCCTTCTGTTAGAAAGTTCCAGCCAGGCATGGTGGCACACGCCTTTAATCCCAGCACTCAGGAGGCAGAGGCAGGTGGATCTCTGTGAGTTCAAGGCCAGCCTGGTCTACATAGCGAGCTCCAGGCCAGCTGGGACTAAAAGGAGATCCTGTCTCTAAAAGACAAAAAAAAAAAAAAAGAAAGTTCTGGATCTTGACCTATCCATGTCAGCAGCTGAATTTTTTTTTTTCTTTTTTAAAATTACATTTATGGGGCTGGAGAGATGACTCAGCTGTTAACACTGGCTGCTCTTGTAGAGGACCTGGGTTCAATTCCCAGCACCCACATGGCAGCTAACAACTGTCCATAACTTCAGTTTCAGGGGATTTGATGCCCTCCTCTGACTTCTGTGGGCATTGCACAACACAGGTGCACTTACATATATGCAGCCAAAACACTCAACACATAAAATTAAAAAAAAAATAGTATATAAAATTATTTAGTGTGCTAGAGTACTTGTGAGTTGGGGTATGACATGAGTGTCATACCACATATGCAGATGTCAGAGGATGACTGTGGATACTCAGCTTTCTCTTTCCACTCTGTGGGCCCCAGGGATGAAACTCTGGCTTGGTGGTATGTTCCATTATCTGCTGAGCCATTAGCCCAGGTTGGTTTTGAATTCAATCCTGCCTCAGCTCCTGAATACTGGATCCCTGAATGCCCAGCACATGTCTGGCTGTATTTTGTTTGCCTTTTTACTTATTTATTTACCTACTCTTAAACATTATGAATTTTTATATTAATTTTAATCTTATAATTTATTAAATTATTAATTTATTACTTCTTTTTATGCATTTGTGTGTGTGTCCGTCTGTCTGTCTGTCTCTGTGTGTGATGACATGTGTGGAAGTCACAGAACCATTTGGGGGAGTTGGTTATCTCCTTCTACCACATGGGTCCTGGGGATCAAACCCAAGTTGTCAGGCTTCACCCACTGAGCCATCTTGTTGCGCCCCCCCCCCCTTTTATTTTTGAGACAGGGTCTCCCTTTAGTCCCAGCTGGGCTGGAAGTCACTATGTAGACCAGGTTTGGCCTTGAACTCACAGAGATCTGCCTGCCTCTGCCTCCCATGTATGGAGGTTAAAGGACCCATTTAGGGGTTGGTTCTCTCCTTTCACCAATCATATGGGGGACTGAACTCAGGTTTTAAGGCTTTCAGGGCAAGCTCCTGCTTTTACCTGCTAAGCCATCTTCCTGGCCCTATCGTTTTCTTTTTATATAAGGCACTTTACATAAACATGAGAGGAGGAGGAGGGATTACAGAGAGTGCACAGACCTTGAAAGATGGGGGACAGACTGGGAGGGTAGGCAAAAGCAAATAAAAGATTACAGGAAAGATTGGGAAGAGTTGAAAATTAATTCCAATTCACTGTCTTCCATCAACACTCCTCAGTACGTCTGTTGTTTGGGACATTTTTCTTTCTTTTTATTTTTTAAACCAATGCTTCATACTTATTTATTATTTATTTATTGTTTTTTATGTGTATGAGTGTACTTTCTGCATGTAGGTTTGTGCACCCGAGTCGTGCAATGCTGCGGAGATCAGAAGAGGGCATCAGATTCCCCTGGAACTGGAGCCAAAGACGGTTCTTAACCACCATGTGGGTGCTGGGAATTGAACCGGGGTCCTCTGCAAGAGCAGTAGGTGCTCTTAACTGCTGAGCCATCTCTCCAGCCCCGGGACATTTTTCTATCCTTTTACATTTTTCAGAGTATGAATACAGCCCCCACGATGCTGCCATACTCCCCACGGCCATTCCTGCCCATAGCAGCCTTAGGGCTATACAGCAATGTCTCTGTTCTGGCTGAGTCATGTGCAGCTGGAGATCTGGGAAACAAAGTCTTGACCTGACCAGAGACGTGCAGGTCCAGGTAGGACCTGAAGAGGGGCTGGAAGCATCTTCTTCCGGCCGGTGACTAGAACCCACAAAGGGTGCTCTTCACCAAAAAGGGCAGCAAAAGGTAAAAGGCAAGGGGAAGGACATTTTGAATAATTATAATTTCCCTCTTCTTGTCTTTTCCTCAGTCCTGTAGGATTTTCAATGTGCTGTCTTCTGGCTGACCATCTACCGATAGTGCTTGGATTCCACCCAGGACACCTGAAACATGCAGATGAAAGGACACAAATGTTTGGTCCTGAAAGCAGAGATGCTATCAGAGCTGCAGAGAGGAGCATAAGAACTCTGCATAGGGCCAGCCACTCAACTCCAGCTAGGCTTTCTGTTGGGTGTTCAGCACTGAGTAGGATGACCAAGGGGCTGACCTAATTTGAAGAGAGAATGAGAAGCAGTCAACCCTCCAATGTCCCGTTTGACCACAGGGCAGGGTCCTGGTGGAGCACAAGGTGTTGGGCAGCTTAGCCCAGTAGCAATGTTGCCACACTTGAAGCATGCCCCTGGCCCTGTCTGTTAATAAGTCTCTTTAGAGGTAGCCTCAAGCCAGGTGTCAGAAGCTGGTATTTTTCTTTTCCCGGAGACTCTGCTGGCCTTTCCCTGCTCCTCCCACCCATTAAAGACCTTAAAGGCCATATTTAACAGATCTCTCTCTGAGGGGTTCAAGGACCATCCTCAGTCTTTTAAAGCTTTTTTCTAATATTGGGAGGGGACTGGGAAATGAAATGAGAATTGAGAACAAGGACACCCTCAACTAAGTTAGGGTCTAGCCTAGTTTAGCAGAAGAGTCCCTCCAAGAGTGTACAAGGAACTCAGCGGGGTTCTCAGTGGGAAGGGCTTGCTAGAACACCGGAGACCATTTGGTCATGAGCAGCTCTCCTGAAAGCCCCTACCCCAAAAGCTTGATGGTGCTAATCAGGTTCAGTGGGAGGAACTGCCTCGGCCTCCATCGGGTCGGTAGGCAGTGTTAGTGTGGTGGAGATCCTTTACTGATGAACTCTCTAAGTGACTAACCCTAAGTGGAAGTCCTTGTAATTATCAGAGCGGCACTGCTCAGAGTGCCCAGTGTTTAAACATTTTTAATTATCTTTCTTCAAAGATGATACTCATACAATCAGCAGCACCCAAGTAGGAGCTGACAAGGCTCATTACGAAAGTTTGGTTTGGAGGACACCAGCAAAACAAGCTTTAGATCTCTGAACACATTTAGGAATCAGTGCTAATAATCACAGACTAATGACATGATGTACAGATGCATCTCATATATATCATAATGTTTACTCAGTCAAAACAAATAGACGTGGACCAGATCTTAAATGATGAGACTCTAAATGATGGGGAGAGCTGTTTGTTTTACTTGTTTTTTTTTAAAAAATGTTACTTTTAGCCGGGTGTGGTGGCGTGCGCCTTTAATCCTAGCACTTGGGAGGCAGAGGCAGGCGGATCTTTGTGAGTTCAAGGCCAGCCTGGTCTACAGGGTGTGTTCCAGGACAGCTGGGGCTACAGAGAGACCCTGTCTCAAAAAAGACCAAAAAAAAAAATGTTACTTGTGCTGGATAGCTTTAGTGTCAACTTGACACACCTGGGTTGAGGGAGCCTCAGTTGGGGAATTGATTCCATTGGATTGGCCTGTGGCCACATCTGTGGAGTATTGTCTTGATGCTCGAGCAGTGTGGGAGGGCCCAGCCCACAAGAGTGTTGCCACCCTGGGCAGGTTGTTGTGTACTGTATAAGAAGGCGGGCTGGGCATGAGCCAGTGAGCAAGCCAGTGAACAGCAGTCCTCCATGGCTTGTGCTTCAGCTCCTGCCCTGAGTTACTGCCTTGGGCTCCCTAAGTGATGAACTGTGATCCAGGAGATGTAAGCTGAATAAACGCTTTCCTCCCCAAGTTGGTGTTGGTCAGAGTGTTTTGTCATAGCAATGGAAGACAAACCAGAACAGAAATTGATACCAGAAGAGTGGGGTATTGCTGTGACAGACCTGACCTTGGTGTTTGGGGGAAGGATTGTGGAGGCGTTTGGAACTTTGGGCTGGGAAGATCATTGAATGCCTAAAAGATCATTGCTGTGGAGCTTGGAGCAGTTTTGTTGAAGGAGTTGTAGACGATGGAGGCCTGGCTTGTGAAGTTTCAAAGGGAAGCAGAGATCATCAGGACTGTTTAATGTGTGGGTTCTGGTCAGCTGGGGCTGAAGAATCAGCTGTAAGTAACAAGAGACCAGAACCTGAAGCGAAAGCTTTGTTGTACTGGGACAATTGATGCTGGTTAGCTGGGGCTGAAAAATCAGCTGTAAGTAACAAGACACTAGCATCACTGTGGTGAAATCTTCTGGGAAGAATTTCTTCAGGGTCAGCACACAGAAGCTGTGTTCCAGAAGGGGCCTGAGCCTCCATCTCAAGCCAGAAGCAGGACTTGGTAACGTGTAAGAGTCTCCTATATGGTTCCGGTGTTGAAATTTGAGGGGGTCACAGAGAGCAGCCGAGGCTTGGCACTGTGAGAGGTCAGGAAAGACCATTGGTGGAAGTGTACCTCGGTTACTGTGAAGACCCCAGGATTGCAGGGGTCATGGAGAGAAGCTGAGGCTTTGCACCAGGAGAGGTCAGAAGAGACCATTGGTGAAGGTGCTGCCTCAGTTTCAGTGGTGACCCCAGCTTTTTGGAGATGCCGGTACCCTGGGACGACCACCAAGATCAGCGGCAGGTGTGGAATGGAGTCAGCCTGGGCCTGCGAGATGAGCTGTGTGGCCACGGACAGCAGAGTCGGAGAAGGGGAGCTGCCGAGACCCTTTGGAGCCCAGAAGATCGTGAGTGAATCCCAGGTGTCCAGCCTTGAGCTACTTGCTGGACTTAGGTTTTGTTTGAGAGTGCCTGATTCTTCCCTTTGAAATAAGACAGTACTTGTTTTGGATTTTACAGCAGCCCACAGTTAAGAGACTTTTAATAGACTGGACTTTTAAGCGTTTGGACATTTTAAGGACTGTGGGGCTTTTAAGGATGTACTGTCTTAGGTCGTGATTAGTGTTAACATCATACTTTGGGGATAAGAACTGGAAAGGTGGTGGTTTAATAGTGATGTGTTTTGTGTGTCAAGTTGACAAGGGGTCAGTTGTGCTGGATAGCTTTAGTGTCAACTTGACACACCTGGGTTGAGGGAGCCTCAGTTGGGGAATTGATTCCATTGGATTGGCCTGTGGCCACATCTGTGGAGTATTGTCTTGATGCTCGAGCAGTGTGGGAGGGCCCAGCCCACAAGAGTGTTGCCACCCTGAGCAGGTCGTTGTGTACTGTATAAGAAGGCGGGCTGGGCATGAGCCAGCGAGCAAGCCAGTGAACAGCAGTCCTCCATGGCTTGTGCTTCAGCTCCTGCCCTGAGTTACTGCCTTGGGCTCCCTAAGTGATGAACTGTGACCCAGGAGATGTAAGCTGAATAAACGCTTTCCTCCCCAAGTTGGTGTTGGTCAGTGTTTTGTCATAGCAATGGAAGACAAACCAGAACATTACTTTTAAAAATTCTTTTTATTTTATGCGTATATTGCCTGCATGAGTCTAAGTGCACCCATTTCATCCAAAGCCTGGAGAAGTCAGAATAGGGCATAGGATTCCCCAGAACTGGAGTTACAGATGGTTGTTAGCTGCCATGTGGGTGCTGGGAAGCAAACCCAGGTCCTCTACAAGAGCAGTCCGTGCTCTTAACGGCTGAGCCATCTCTCCAGCCACTGTTTTACTTGTAATACTAGGCATTGAACCTTGAACTTTGCATGTGGTAGGTAAGTGCTCTACCACAGAACTGTATCCCTTCAGTCCTTGTTTCTTTCCTTTTTCTTTTTAGTTGCTATTTTTTTCAGAGAGAATTTCAATGTATAGCCCTGGCAGTCCTGGCACTCCCTATGTAGACAAGGCTGGCAATACTGCCTCTGCCCGCTGGGATTACCACAACAGACAGTTCAGTCCTCTTTTTAAATTTGGGCACAAAATCTCCCTAAGTTTCTCAGGCTGGCCTTGAACTCAGTATAGCCCCGGCTGGCCTTCCCAGTAGCTGGGATTTACAGGCCCGAGGAACCTTTGGGCTTTGTTTCCTTAAAAGGTCTCCCATTCTCGGTTAATTTACAGTAAATAAATCTCTATGTCTGTTTTATGCCAAATTAGTGTTCAGGCTTAGACAGACTCTAAGAGGGCTTTATTTTTCTTAAAACGACATTTCATTGAAACCAAAACATTTCTCACGTATCAAAGAAAGCCAAGAAAATCCTATCCTCCAGGAACCCAGAGGGCCTGACTTGGCCTGCACATGCCAGGCTCAAAGGCCAGGTGAGCTTGCCAGGCTTCAAGTCTTCTTTTCCCTCGAAGCCCCTCCCTTTTGTTGTTTTCCCTGGTGGGGATGAACCCAAGCGCTCACACGCATTTAATCATCACCCTGCTGCTTAGCTGCAGCACCCCAAACCCGGTCCTTGTGGAGGGATGGGCAAAGGTTCATCCAAGGTCGCCACAAATCCCCTAGTCTGACTCCAGCCAAGCAGGGAGACTGGCCCCGCCCCCGCCCCCGCCCCGGCCCCGCCTCCACTCCTGCCTCCAGCTCCCGACGGGCGGGTCCCTCCAGCAAACTGCGGGGAGGAGCGAGCCGGCCCTGGACGCTGGGCTGGCCAGGGCCGCGGCGCCGGGCTCCAGCCTCCGGGCTCCGGCCTCCGGGCTCCGGCGGGTGGTGGGAGGCGAGGACGCCGTGGCCGCCATGGGGAACAAGCAGACCATCTTCACGGAAGAGCAGCTGGATAACTACCAGGTGAACCCGCGCGCCGTGGCCGCTGCGGTGGCCCCTTCCCTCTTTTCCATCTTTTCCCCAGGCCGCGAGAAAACAGGGTCACCTGGGCTCAAGCCCTGCCGCTACCTTCGGCATGCAGCATGACCTTGGGTGGGTGACTTCCTCATCGACCCTCAGTTTCCCCAGCCGGGAAATGAGCGAGCATTCCAGTTAAGAGGTCTGCCAGAGTCCCCTATCCTCCCCTACCCTCCTGTCTTACTACTTGCCCAAGCTGGACCCTAGTTACTCGTCCCAGCCCACTGGGCATGACCCTCGTCTCAGGAAGGTCTGGAAGTAAGGACATGAGCCCCCAACTGTGGTTATAGGTTGGGGTGTCATATTTATCTTTTTAGAATTTCCCCCTGGCCCTAGCGTGGAAATAACTGGAGAGAGGAAGTAAGCTAAACTGGAGAGAGGAAGTAAGCTACACTTGCTTTCTGTTCCCAGTAGCCAACTTCCAGACCCTGTCCTTCCAAGTTCAGAGCCAGCTGCCCCGATCAGGGATCCCAGTGTCCCCCCAGTCATGTGAGAACTTTTCTGTGGTACAGAAAGAACAGAGGGTGTCCTTCTGTCTGTCGTCCCCCCCTCCCCAAAGTCTTGACCAGTTCCCTAGCTCACCCTGAGAACAGTTGATCCAGTCCCCCCACTGGCTAGGTTCATAGGCACTGTCCAAAGTCTGGGATGCCTTTCTCCTGTTTCTCCTTGAGTAATGTCTCCCATCCTCAAGTTCCAACTCTTGATGTCTCCTCTTGACACAGTGGGTAGGACTGGATGGTCATCTATGGTAGGACCACAGAGGATCTCAGTTGGTGTGGGTCCTGTGCTGTGGGTAAAGGTAGATAAGTCAATAACAGATGTCCTAGGTCTCTGTGTAAGTCCCTGAGAAGGAGGAGAGGAGCCATATTATGGAGCTCCTGCTGTGAACCAGTCATTGTAGTCAACTCATTTGCCCATCACACGGAAGTGGATTAATACCCATTTCATAGGAGAGCAAACAGAGGTTAAGGGCCATCAGAGCTAGTACATGTTTACACAGGACTTCCAACCACACTCCCAGGATCGCTCCCTTCCTTTGGAGATAAGATGGACAGGATCTATGGAGGCAGAATTTGTTAAGACAGACCTTACCTCCAGTGTGGCCATGTGACAGAGGTATGTTCTAGAGAAGAGACCTGGTGGGCAGGGGAGGCCAGTTGGAAGGGAGCTTAAACTTTTACCGGAAAGTTCAGCACCAGTGCAGAGCTTGCACAGGCCCTTGGGGAATTGGGACTTTTGCCCAGCATTGCCTAGAAGGAGACTTTCGGGTGGAGATGGGCTCAGGCTAGCCACCCAAACCCAAAAGGAAAGAGTGGCCTGGTAAAAGGTGGGGAGCCTGGGTCCCCACTTGACCAGCCTGGCATTGAGTTACTGGTTGGGGAGCCAGTCCTAGTATTGGGTTCTTCTCCTTTGCCAGGACCCAGCTAGACCCCGCCAGAGAAATGAGAGCCGTGAAACCCGAGAGTCTCAGTTCAGTCCCTCTGGGTCTCTAGCATGGCCAGCCAGGACTGGATGAGGAGACCGGAGTTACATTCCCTATCTTCACAAACTGGGTTGCCTGGGACTTCCCAGCCTGACAGTCTTCCCTTCCCAAGGAAGGATTCCCCATCCCTGCTTGCCAGATGCCATTAATTCCCAGGCCACCATTTACATTGCAAGCCCATTCTCTGTCCCTCACACCTCCACATAGGCCTCATGGCCTACCCCAGAACCAACTGAACTCCTCCGGCCATTTCAGCTCTCTGCAGCTCTTTAGTTAAGAGTAAGCCCTGTGACTATTTTGCATCTCTCCTTGAGATCCCCTCCTCTGTCACCAGGACCACGGCCCTGGCTGCCCCACCACAGCCTGCACAGTCTCCTGGTCGTTTTCCTCAGCCTCCCGCCTACTCTCTAGCCACAGTCCATGGGTTCTGCTTTGTCTCTCTCTTTCTCCCCTTCTACTCCCACATCCTCTTCCCTCCTTCCTTCCTCTTCCTTGTAACATACATAATATGTATTACTAATGTAAGACAAAATTTTTCTATGAAACTAATCCAAGGATAAGGAGTTGCCTCGACTGTATTTTAGCCAGGCCCTTATTGCTGTGGGAGACCCAAGGGAGCCATCCATAGGATCTGGATGAATGAACAAACACAAACATAATGCCCAGCTCTAGGAGGGAGCAGTTCTAGAGCACAAATATAGACCTCTTCAGATAGTGCCAGTGTCCTGGGATGGCAGTCTCCACAGAGCCCAGAACAGGAATCATCCCACCCTGGGTTCAGCTGTTCTCCAAGCTAGCTCATTTCTGACTCAAAGAACCCTGCTCGGCTTCCAGCCAAGCATCCCTTACCTCTGCCTCTTCTTGGTGCCATTGCCTCAGCTCTTCACCAGCCCAGTTTGCCCCTCTGTCTGTCTAGGCCTCACCTCTTCAGGAAGGGTTCCCTGGCCTCACCCTGGTTCACTGAGCTGGGAGTACACAGTGGGCCTATGACACACACACTTCTTCACTCTTTCCTCTCTTGCCACTGAACAGGTCCTACCGAGTTGCTGTCCACCCTCCCTCTCTCTTCCTGTGAGAGAACACAAACATAACATAGAGCTCTAGGAGGGCGAAGAACTCCACATAGGTACTGTGAAGTCTTGGGTTATAGTTGTAGCTGGACCCTGGGTATTAAGTTGATATGCTTTGCTGGGGCTGTGTTCCCACCTCCAAAATGGGAAGCCCTATGAATCCGGTGATACTTATGTCACAGGTCTCTTGTGGAGATCAGCTGAAGTCACTTTGGAGCCTGACCTCCAGCCATGTGGTTGGTGGGGTTGATGGTGGCTCAGTGCCTGACACTTGCCACAAGGAGGCCAGGCAGATTAGACACAGATGCTACACAGACCCCTTGAGTTGAGCTTTGAAGAGGAAAGGGATTGACATGCTGGAGTGGAGGAGAGCACTCAGGCATAGGCTTGGGGGCAGAGCCAAGTCTTACTGGAAATGACTTCAGGTTTCTACCAGAAAAAGCCCAGCCTGGGCTAGTCAGCTGTTACCAGAGAGCTGAGCCCCTAATTCTCCAAGGCCAGGCCCCCTGAGATTGTTTTCACACCTGTAAAATAGGGAGATAATGACTATCCACCCTCCACGCTGGTGCTGAAGATGAAATGAAATGTACTATTTAGAGTTCCCCTTGCAAGCCACATGGTAATTGTGCACTGGCTGTGAGGTAGTTCTCAGCCTTTGGAATCACTGAGTGGCTTTTTGTGGGGATAGGAGTTGGGGGTTGGGGATCAAACCTAAGGCTTTATACATGCTGGCAATCCACCATTAGACTATACCCCATCTCTAGTTTTCTTTTAACTTTTTAAATTTTTAGATAGGGCCTCACTGAATTGCCTCAGCCTAGCCTTGGACTTACTCTGTAGCCCCAGGCAGGTCTTAAACTTGTGATCCTTGGGTTTCATCCTCCTAAGTAGCTAGGATTGCAGACTAGTGCCACAAATCTGGTTTAGAAGGACTTTGAAGGCCACTAATGACTGGAGAGATGCGCCCCCCCCCCCCGCCCCCAGACTTCCTATTTCATTGGTCTGAGGGGTAGCAGGGGACAAGGTATTTTATTTTATTTTATCTTATTTATTTATTTAGGTCTTTTTTTTTTTTTTGT
>VZQC01005922.1:2799507-2997388 GCA_009823505.1 Rhizomys pruinosus
GAAAAAAAAAAAAAACAAAAAAGGAAGCCACATTACTTGGATGTCCTTCTTATTGAAGAAGGTGCAGTCCTGTGGAGGGAAAGCATAGACATGGTGGGCTAAGGATCCCAGACCACTCCTGCCTTCCTCAGAGCCCAACAGCCCTGGACCCCAGGTGGAAGAGTGCTGGCTGCCCCTCCCCATTCCTCCTACAGGGAACAGTTGGTTCTAGTGGGTCCAGAAGATGCCTCCAAGGTTTTTTGACTCCCCCTGAGCTGGGCCTATGATACCAACACATAGGTGGTATGGGGCTGGGTGGCACTTTTGGGGTGCACAGGGAGGAGGAAGATAGAGAATCAAAAGTTGAATTTTTTTTTTTTTTTTATTTCTGAGACAAGGTCTTACTCTGTAGCCCTGGCTCTCTTGGAACTCGCTATGTAAACCAGGCTGGCCGCAAACTCACAGAGATCTACCTCTGCCTCCTGGGAGTGCTGTGGTTAAAGGTATGTGCCACCATACCAAGCAAGTGTGTCTTCTTGTCCACCTTTAGGGCTAAGGCTGTGGTAGGGGTGGAGCTGGGGCAGGGTGTGGGACCTGAGTCCTCAACTACAACTTGACCCAAATCATGACCTCCAGGGTCTGAAGACCTGTCTTCTGACTCTAGGTCCCTGAGTGTTTCACTCTTCCGGGGCCTGCTACTATAGATTAGAGATATCCAAAGACCCGCCGGCCCTGATATTCTGTCATTCCTGGGCTGTCAAAAAGCCAAGGGCATGCCTACCACCCCTGAGCTGTTTATCTGGGGTCTCCATCTTCCCAGGATAGCCCCTGTCATATGGGCTTGGGAAGAGGAGCTGGACAGGAGAGATGACAGGGTTGGCTGTCTCAGACTAGGGAGCAAGCATCATAGACTGGCAGGAAACCTACCCCACACTCCTCAATGGGCCCCTCTGCCCAGGCTATCATGTATCACTAAAAGCCAACAAAGTCTCAGGATCAGTTTCCCTGGAGATCGATGCACAGCCTGAGGTTAGAGCTTGGTGCAACCTCCCAAGAGAGCTGTGCTCTGTTTGTCACTGTTGTGACCACTTTGTGTGGACAGTGTTTCTCTCTCCAGCCTGCCATTTTACCTTGAACTTTGGGTGGGCAGAGGATACGCCACTTCTACCCCTCACAAGGGCAGGGGGAAGGGCAGAGCCGCCAAACCTGGCCTCACCAGACTGAGTCTCTGCTCCCACGCTGACAGCTCAGGGGTTCAGTGACCTCAGCAAAGTTTGACCCGCCTGGAGCCTCACTCTGGGAAGTGGGGTTCTGTTACTCTTGCCAAAGGACAGGAATCTGGGATGTGCTCTTTGACATCTGGGAGTGGCTGAGCCTGAGTGATGTGTCCCCAAGCTCTGGTGGAGCCTCTGCCACTCCAGTTCTTGGCACAAACCTTCTTTTCTGCTCTGTCACACTTGACTCTATTGTGGAGCACTCCCCGCCTCCCAGGGTCCCACAGTAGAAGCCAAACCCAGTCTGCTTGCTCTCTGAGGCTTATGTTTTCCATTCTACCCAGCACTCCTGCAGTGCTCGCACCAGCCAGCTGGGGCCCTGTAAGTCTGTGGGCTCAGGTCCAAGGTCACCCTGGGGTAGAGCTCAGGTGGCCCTAGCCTGGCACAGGTATGGTGCCTATTAACCACCAGTAAGTGTTGGTGAAGGATGGCAGGATTGGTCACAGGGGGATGTTCCAGGCTAGCAACAGTGAGGACAAGGACACAGGCTTGCATCCCCCTGGCCCTCTGATACTGATCTTATTGGGATCAGCAAGGTTGGCCTTGGAGGAAGAGCAGCTCAGGGCCAGGCCAGGAGTTGGAGATGGTCTGACAAGCTTTTGTTTTGTTTTGTTTTGTTTGAGACAGGGTCTCCCTGTAGCCTCAGCTATCCTGGAACTCACTCTGTAGACCAGGCTGACAGTGAACTCACAGAGATCCACTTGCCTCTGCCTCCTGAGTGCTGGGATTAAAGGCGTGCACCACTACGCCTGGCCTTGAATCTTGAATTCTGTCTTGAAAATACCCCCCTCCCCTGCCTAGAATTCACTATGTCAAGCAGGCTGACCTTGAACTCACAGAAATCCTCCTGCTCTGCCTCCTGAGTGCTGGGATTAAAGGCGTGCACCACTACGCCTGGCCTTGAATCTTGAATTCTGTCTTGAAAATACCCCCCTCCCCTGCCTAGAATTCACTATGTCAAGCAGGCTGACCTTGAACTCACAGAAATCCTCCTGCTCTGCCTCCTGAGTGCTGGGATTGAAGGCATGCTCTTCCATCTCCAGTCTGACAGGTCTTTGACTTGTTTCTGGCTCATTGGCAAATGAGGGGCTGGAGGAGATGAGAACACTTGGACAGTTTCCTGGGTTCCCACAGACCTGGCCTGTCAAGATCTGTGCTCTAGTACCTCAGCCTTTGTAGCTCTACACAGTAAAGATGTTATGAGAAAGGAACAAGTATCAGGTCCCCAAATGGGTAAAGGAAATGCCCCCTCCCCAGGCAGCTAGACACCCTTTCTGAATCTCTAGACCTGTTTCATCACTGGGTAGTTCAGGCCCTGTTAGCACTCACAGAGATGCAAAGGGCCAGACCTGGTTATCTCTACAAAGTGGTTAGAATGAAGTCTGGGCCCCCACTGGGTGGCTTTGTGTTTCAGTTGCCACATGTACAATGTGGGGACAGCAGTGTTCCCTGGGGCTGTTTCTTCACAGTCCCCTGTGGCGGAAAGTGTTGAGTGACAGACAGTACTATTAAACACATCAAAGTTCTGCCTGGTGGTTGGGGACCACTGTCCGCTCTCAGGAGGGCCTGAAGGCTCAGGCATGGCCCCAGAGCTCCTTTCCATTTTCAGTCCCTTTCCTTTTCTCCAGCAGGTCAGCAGCATAGCCAGGCTGGCACACCCAGCCTCCACTGTCTGCCTTCCCCAGGCTTTGAGCAGCCTCCCCTCCATCCCCACCCACCTCACTGCCAGTTTCCTTGCTGAGCTGCCTGAGCACTGACCAGATGGTGAGGAGGAAACCTGAGCAGGAGGCTCTTCTTTACAACTTGGAGCCTGGCTCTCCTGCAGCCCTGGGTCAGCGATAGGAATCACAGATAGGCATGAGCCAGTGCACCCCTCCTCTCCCTACCAGCACCCTCTGTGGGTCCAGTTACTCCCTGCACATGGCCCTTCCATTCTCCCACTGAAGCGAGCAGGCAGCCGACCCCAACCAACCACTCACCCCATCCAACCACCCACCTGTTTCAACTTCCTTGCTTCCTGTGAATAAGAGCTTACCCCTCCAACTCTTTTGTCCTAATTATACTGTGTACACTGTATCCCCAAACAAATGGACAGAAGTCCTTTCCCCTCCATGCAGAGACAGGTTTGCCCACTTGGTACTCAAGGTGTTTGCCTTGCAGTTGCTTTAATTGTTTTATTTTCCTAACCTTTTAAAAATTATGTGTAATCTATTTTAATTACTATTTTTTATTTTTATTTTATTTATTTTTATTTTATGTGAATGAGTGTATTGCCTTCATGTATAAGTGCACTCATGTTGTGCAATGCCTGCAGAGGTCAGAAGAGGGCATCAGATCCCCTAGAACCGGAGTTATGGATGGTTGTTAGCCACCATGTGGGTGCTAGGAATCAAACCTTGCTCCTCTGCAAGAGCAGTCCAGTGCGCTTACCCACTGAGCCATCTCTCTAGCCTCTTTAAAAAACTATTTATTGCTAGACATGGTGGCACACGCCTTTAATCCCAGCATTCAGGAGGCAGAGGCAGGCAGGCAGATCTCTGTGAGTCCAAGGCCAGCCTGGTCTACATAGTGAGTTCTAGGCCAGCTGGGGCTACAGGGAGATCCTGTCTCAAAAAGACACAAAAAAATTATTTATTATTTTTATTTTATGCATATTGAGTGTATTGCCTACATGTGTGTTTAATTTTTTTTCTATTTGTCCTTTTGAGACAGGGTCTTCCTGTAGCCCCAGCTGGTCTGGAACTCACTCTATAGACCAGGCTGGCCTTGAACTCACAGAGATTTACCTGTCTCTACCTCTTGAGTGCTGAAATTAAAGGTGTGCACCAACATGCCTGGCTCTATTTTTTTTTTTACATGTAATACTCTTTTTTAACTTATTTCTATCATGTGTACGAGTGTTCTGCCTTCATGTATTTAAGTGCACCACTTACATGTAGAGTCCATGGAGGCCAGAAGAGGGCATCAGATCCCCTGGAGTTACCGCTGGTTGTTAGCTACCTTGTGGGTACTGGGAACAGTATCCAGGTCCTACCAGCCAAAGTTCTTTTTTTTTCTTTTAATTTTATTTATTTATTTTTTTATGTGTATGAATGTACTGTCTGCATGTAGGTTTGTGCACCCGAGTCGTGCAGTGCCGCGGAGGTTAGAAGAGGGTGTCGAATTCTCCTGGAATTGGAGTTACAGACGATTCTCAGCCGCCATGTGGGTGCTGGGGATCGAATCCAGGTCCTCTGCAAGAACAGTCAGTGCTCTTAACCGCTAGGCTATCTCTCCAGCCCCAAGCCAAAGTTCTTAAGTGCTGAGCCATCTATCCAGTCTCCATACTTTTGACCATAAAAATTTGAGAAGAGAAATCTAGTCAACAGGAGTCAAAAACAAAACTTGCTTTATAATTGTACACTCCAGAGAAAATAACAGCTAATCTTTTAGTATCCATTGTAACAGTATATTTTTTTTATGTTTTCTTCAGTTAGTGAGATCATGTTGTTCTGTAATATGCTTAAGTTTTACCTGAGGCAGGTTAAAAATAGTAAGAAAGCTATGAAAAACAATATGATGGGTTCTCAAAAAATTAAAAATAGAACTACTGTATAAAAGAGGATTATAATCCCAGCTGCTCAAGAGGCCTAGGAAGAGGATAGTAAAGTAGAGGCCTGGGCTACAGAGTGAGTTTGAGGCCAAGTTAAGGAGACCTTGTCTCAAAAAAAAAAAAAAAATAGAGTTAACATATGATCCAACAATCCTTTTTCTGAATATAAGCCTCCAAAGACCTAACAGTAGGGTTTTGAGATATTTGGAGACTCAGGCTAGGCGGGGTGGCACACACCTTTAATCCTAGCACTTGGGAAGCAGACGCAAGTAGATCTCTGTGAGTTCAAGGCCGGCCTGGTCTATATAATAAGTTCCAAGCCAGCTGGGGCTACAGGGAAACCCTGTCTGAAAAACACCAAAAAAAATATTTTTTTAATAAAAAAATAAAGCCTTCCTGATGGGTGTGATAACCCACACCTTTAATCCCAGCACTTTTGAGGTAGATGGAGGTGAACTGGGTTGGAGGCTTAGTGAGTTCCAGGACACCCAAGGCTGCATAGTGAGACCTTGCTTCAAACAAACAAACAAACAAACAAACAAATAGATGAATAAATAAATACTTAGTTCAGTCTTTAGTTTTTTGTTTTGTTTTGTTTTGTTTTGTTTTGTTTTTTTGTTGTTGTTGTTTTTTTTTTTTTTGGTCTTTCGAGACAGGGTCTCCCTGTAGCTCCAGCTGTCCTGGAACTCACTCTGTAGACCAGGCTGGCCTTCACCTCACAAAGATCCACCTGCCTCTGCCTCCCATGTGCTAGGATTAAAGGCATGTGCCACCATGCCCAGCCAGTCTTTAGTTTTTAAAATTTTATTTATTATTATTATTTTATGTGTATGGATGTATTGCTTGCATATAGGTGAGTGTACCCATGTCATGCAATGTCTACAGAGATCAGAAGAGAGTCTTGGATTCCCTAGAACAGGAGTTACAGAGGTTGCTAGCTGCCATGTGGGTGCTGGGGATTGAACCCAGGTCATCTGCAAGAGCAACCAGCTCTTAATCACTAAGCCCTCTTTCCAGCCACAGTCTTTAGTTTTTGAGTAAATGTACATAAGCTATTAAAATTTCTTTTCTAAAAACACTTTTTAAAAGTTTTACATTATTGGGCTGGAGAGATGGCCTAGCGGTTAAGAGCGCCGACCGCTCTTGCAGAGGACCCGGGTTCGATCCCCAGCACCCACATGGTGGCGGAGAACCGTCTGAAACTCCAATTCCAGGAGAACTCCAGTTCCAGTGGAATCCGAGACCCTCTTCTGACCTCCACGGCATTGCACGACACGGGTGCACACACTTGCATGCAGACAGTACATTCATACACATACAGAAATAAATGAAATTAATTAAAAAAAAAGTTTACATTATTTAGTGGTGTGTGTGTGCGCGTGCACACACACACACACACACACACGTGTGTATTCTAGATATCAACCTCAGATCGTCAGCCTTCACAGCAAGTACTTTTACCCACTGAGCCATCTGGCAAGCTTTTTTAAAAGTTCTTTTTTTTTTTTTTTTTTGGTCTTTTGGAGACAGGGTCTCCCTGTAGCCCCAGCTGTCCTGGAACTCACTTTGTAGACCAGGCTGGCCTTGAACGCACAAAGATCCGCCTGCCTCTACCTCCCAAGTGCTAGGATTAAAGGCATGCGCCACCACGCCCAGCTTTTTAAAAGTTCTTAAGAGCATCATTGTAGGGGCTGGTAGCACTGGCTGCTCTTCTAGCATCCACGTGGTGACTAACAGTGTTTGTAGCTCCAATTCCAAGGGGTTCACTGCCCTCTTCTGGCTTCTGTGGGCATTGCATGACATGGACACATGCACACAAAACATTCATACACATAAAACAAAAAACTTAAAGAGAATATCATCGTATGTATTCTACCTATTTTCATTTTACCTTGTATGAACAACTTTTTTAATTTTTATTTTATTTTTGTATGTGTATGAATGTACTGTCTGCATGTGGATTTGTTGCACCCATGTTGTGCAATGCCACGGAGGTCAGAAGAGGGTCTCAGATTCCCCTGGAACTGGAGTTCTCCTGGAATTGGAGTTACAGATGGTTCTTAGCCGCCATGTGGGTGCTGGGGATCGAACCCGGGTCCTCTGCAAGAGCAGTCAGTGCTCTTAACCGCTAGGCTATCTCTCCAGCCCATGAACAACTTTTTAAATACATGTGGAGATGGAACCCAGTGTGTTTTGAGGGCTAAACATGTGCACTACCACTAGACTATACCCTAGCCAATTTTCAATGTCATTGGATATTCATCTGTAACATATTAAACAGCTGCATTTTAGTTGTACCTTAATTGATTTAGCTGGACATTGAGATTTCCAAGATTTACCCATTTTAATTAGTGCCTTGCTGGACAGTGCCTGGGGTACTGTCAGGTAACTGTACTCCTCTTTAAATATTTTTTTCTGCCACTTGTTCACATTTGTTTTCCAAACCAACTTTCCAGTTGGTAATGATCCCAAATAAATCTTTTATAGATTTTGATTAAGATTATATTCATTTTACAGAAAACTTCTAATCAGAAATGCTCCCTATCAGGAACAGTTAATGGTTAGCTAACTACTACCACTAATCTGTATTGTAGTTTTTGGTAAAGTTTGATTTTTTTTTTTTTTTGTCTTTTTGAGACAGGGTCTCCCTGTAGCCCCAGCTGGCCTGGAACTCACTATATAGACTAGGTTGGCCTTGAACTCCCAGAGATGTGCCTGCCTCTGCCCTCAGTGGTAAAGTTTGATCTTAAAAATATATTTTATTGCCTTTAATCCCAACACTTGGGAGGCAGAGGCAGGCAGATCTCTGTGAGTTCAAGGCCAGCCTGGTCTACATAGAGAGTTCCAGGCCAGCTAGGGCTACAGAGAGACACTGTCTCAAAACAAATAGACAAATATATATTATTTTTAATTTTTAAAATATTTTATTTAGCCTGGCATGGTGTCGTACACCTTTAATTCCCATATTCAGGAGTTCTACCTAGTGAATTCTAGGCCAGCTGGAACTACAGGGAGACCATGTCTCACAAAGACATGCAAAAAATATTTTATTTAATTTATTATTTTATTTTCTGTGTTTGAGCCTGCATGTATGTAAGTGCGTCCGTGTCATGCAATGCATGTGGAGGTCAGACGAGGGCACTGGATTCCCCTGGAACTAGATTTACAGATGGTTGTTAACCCATGTGGGTGCTAAGAATTGAACCTCAGGTTCTCCACAGGAGCAGCCACTGCTCTTGACCACTGACCCATCTTTCCAGCCCCTTGAATGGTTTTTAAGCTGATTACGTTTGCATTATTTGCCTCCTCTTTTCCAATATTTAAAAATAATGGGTTTTTTGTTTTGTTTGGTCTTAACTAATTGTTTTGCCCTGCATTCCTCTGAGTGTCTTCTATAGCATAATGGTTAGAGGCATCCCACTTTTATGAGTTTATCGCCAGTGTTTTATCACTTAAGTGGGATGTTACATGTTTATTTGAGATGTCTTTTTATTTTTGTTCCTAAAACATTTAAGAATTTTTTGTTGTAAAAAATAATGCATACTTTTCTTTCGTTAATAAATACTTTTTTATTTTATGTGTATGAGTGCATGGCCTGCATGTAAGTGCACCTGTGTTGTACAATGCCCACAGAAGTCAGAAGAGGGCATCAGATCTCCTAGAACTGGAGTTACAGAAAGTTGTTAGTGCCATGTGGGTGCTGGGAAGTGAACCAGGTTCTGTGCAAAAGCAGTAAGTGCCTGAGGCCTCTCTCCTGTCTCTAATAAATACTTTTTAAAATTCCAGAAACTTCAGGGGCAGGAGAGATGGCACAATGGAGAAAGCCACCCAGGTGGTTTTAAGATGTTAACAGAACCCTTCCTACTATGAAGGCTGAAGTACAGGATCACAAGTTTGAGGCCTACCTGAGCTACATAGTGAGGCCCTGTTTCAAAACACAAACAAAAAGACTCTCCAAAAATGCAAAACCAAAATATATAGAGAAAAGAGGAAGAAAGGGAGTATGAGCAGCAAGTGCTCATCCCAGAGCCCAGCAGCAGCATTAGAAAGAGGCAGGGTTGCCGGGCGTGGTGGCACACGCCTTTAATCCTAGCACTTGGGAGGCAGAGGCAGGCGGATCTTTGTGAGTTCAAGGCCAGCCTGGTCTACAGAGTGAGTTCCAGGACAGCTGGGGCTACAGGGAGACCCTGTCTCGAAAAGACCAAAAAAAAAAAAAAAGAAAGAGGCAGGGTTCCTGCACACTCAGCTGCACACTCGAACCGCTCCCCAGCCCAGCTGCCATTCTGGTCCTGAATGTTACAACAGGACAAATTTGTAAATCTTTTTGCATTCGGTGCCTATATGTGGAAGGGGTGACAAGTTTTTTTTTAGATCAATTCCTCCCTTAATAATTTGGGTTTTCAGCCAGGTGTGCTGGTGCACGCCTTTAATCCCAGCACTCGGGAGGCTGAGGCAAGCGGATCTGTGAGTTAAGCCACCTGTCTACATAGTGAGTTCCGGACAGCTGGGATACAGGGGGACCTGTCTTGAAAAGACCAATAATATAAATAATAATAATAAACAACAATAGTGGTTTCAAAATCTCCATGGGCTTCCTTAAAAAATAACCCAGCATTTTTGTGGTCCTTGTTTTAGAACAGATCTATGTACCAAGGCTTCTCATCACAGAAAACACCTCCTTACCCTGTAGGGGCACCCATAGCAAGCCAGAATCTACCTCTCCTAGGGAGACAGGCAGGCAGCGAATTTAGGAACAGCGGCACTGAGTTCCAGGGTCTGAAGGTGTGGATAGATATCATTATATCTATATATAGATACATATATATGATGTGAATACATGTGGAGGCCAAAGAACAGCCTCCCATGTTCTTTAAGCACCTCCCTTTTTCTTTCTCCTTTTTTTTTTTTTTTTTTTTTTTTATAGATAAGGTCTCTCACTGGCCTGAGCCTGCCAAGTAGGCTAGGCTGGCTGGTGCCTGAGCCCAGGGATCCACCTGTCTCATACTTCCCACCACTGGGATTACAAGTGTGGGTGCCACCATGCCTGGCTGTTTTAAAAGTTATTTTATTTTTTATTTTATGTGTATAAGTGTATTGCCAGCATGCAAGTGTACCTGTGTATGCAATGCCCATGGAGGCCAAAAGAGGACATCAGATCCTCTGAACTGGAGTTACAGACCATTGTTAGCTGCCAAGTGGGTACTGGGAACCAAACCTGGGTCCTCTGCAAGAGCAGCAAGTGTCTTAACTGCTGAGCCATCACTCCAACCCCCAAACATAGACTGCACTCAGGTTCGGGTCCTCTCCGGGCAAGCGCTTTACTGACTGAGCTATCTCCCGAGTCCACCAAGTGTTCTTATGAGCATTCTCCTGTTCAGTCCTCATAAATGGGAACATGGTACAAGGGGCCCATTTCTGACGGGAACTGTTCTCTGAGGCTCCTCCATTCACCTGAGACCCTCCCCTAGCTACTGAGAAGCTCCGGCTCATCTCCAACCTAGGCCTGGCTTCAGGCTCCTGCCACAACAACCCCACAGTTTTGTGACTGTAAGCAATACCCACATCACACCAGCATTTGTGGAAGGGAGTAGGTTTTTGGAGTAGTCCAAAATGTCATCACTGAAACACAGTGGGTCTGTTAAGAGCGAATGAAGGGGAGCCGGAAAGCTGACTCAGTGGTTAAGACCTCTGCACCTAAAGTAAAAATAAATTTAAAAAATTTAAGAGTGAATTAATTAGCCCAGATTGGTAGCCCTGGCCTGTAATCTCAGCACTGGGAGGCTGCAGGGCCACTGAGGTGGGAGGTATGCAATACCTGGGCTACATAGTGAGGTGCTGTCACCTTCCCCTCCCCCCAAAGTACATGAATTACAAGATAGAAATTTAGTTGGAAGATTTAGTTGGAACTGTGAAATAAAGGCAAGATTTTCTTCAAGTCAAGGAGTAACAGAATAGCTAGATGTGGTGGCACAAGCCTTTAATCTCAGCACTCAGGAAGATCCCCATGAGATCCAGGCCAGCCTGGTCTACATAGTGAATTCCAGGCTAGCTGGGGCTACAGGGAGACCCTGTCTCAAAACAAAACAAAAAGCACAAAGAAATAGTAGAGAAAATCCAAGTTACCCTTTGTTGGAGAATCCCAGCTTGACTCCTGCCACCCCCTGCCTGCCGATCTGCACTCATCCACCACCCCCTGCCTGCCATCTGCACTCACCCAGCCACCCCCTGCCTGCCATCTGCACTCACCCAGCCACCCCCTGCCTGCTGATCTCCACTCACCCAGCCACCCCCTGCCTGCTGATCTGCACTCACCCAGCCACCCCCTGCCTGCTGATCTGCACTCACCCAGCCCGCCCCCTGCCTGCTGATCTGCACTCACCCAAAGAAGGTTTTGGAGTTTTCCCCTCGGCTCTATTTCTGGCCAAGGTGTCCCTGTGATTTTGGGTCCTTTGATGGAGATGTGCACCTGGAGAATGAACTTTGATGGAGATGTGCGCCTGGAGAATGAACACGTGGCCTCTTCCCTTCCATTTTTCTGGACAGGCTCTACACTAGGAGGGTCAGTGTTCTACAGGGTAGCTTGACCTGCAGGGGGAAAATAATGGTTACGGTTCAAATCTCCTCACTGCTATATAAGTGGTGACAGGCCCTTAGCCCTTTGTTCCCAGTTTGCCCCCCTGAAAAGTGGGAGGCTACTATCTACCTCACAGGATAGTTGGGAATTAATTCCACACAGCATTAGTCTAGGGCCTGGCACCGAATGAGCACTTAGAAATGACAGCTGCAGGGCTTGAGAGATGGCCTAGCGGTTAAGAGCGCCGACCGCTCTTACAGAGGACCCAGGTTCGATCCCCAGCACCCACATGGCAGCTGAGAACCGTCTGTAACTCCAGTTCCAGGAGAACTCCAGCTCCAGGGGAATCTGACACCCTCTTCTGACCTCCGAGGCATTGCACAACACCGGTACACAAACCTACAGGCAGATAGTACATTCATACACATAAAAAATAAATAACATTAAAATATTGAATTTCTTAAAAAAAAAAAAGAAAAAAGAAATGACAGCTGCAGTCATTATTCTTGTGAGCCAAGGAAGAGGCCAAATGCTCTGCTAGATCCCACGAGTCAGATAGAACCTCAGTTTGGTTGGGGTGGTTGTACTGAGGGCTTGCTAAGGGAGGACCTAGGGGTGTTGGGAGGATCTGGGCTAATCTGACTTTGAGGCAGATGGGCAGGCTCAGGCCCAGGAGATGTGGGGTCATACATGACTAGGCCCCGACAGTCTGGAGCCTTGTTTTGGCCATGTTGCCTGCCTTGGCCCCTGACTACCATTCCTACTCCTTCCCCACCCCCCAGCACTTCATGAACACCATTTCATCTTACCGCAATTTGGATCTGTTGTGGGGTGGAGACCTATTTCGTGCAATGGCAGAGACCTGGACATGGGGGTATGGGACAAAAGAGGACTAGATGATAGAGGACTGAAACCGTGGAGGCAGGCTGAGATGAGAGTGTGTTCTGACAGGACATATTCTGAGCAGGAAGGCCAGATGGGAGCTGGGGACCCCAGCCATCAGCTGGGAGGACAGACCAGTCGGCAGGCCTGCTATCTGCGGCTCCCAGCAGGACCTGGGCCTGGGCTTTGAAAGAGCCCCAAGTGTGACAAGCAGAGGAGTGACTCTGGACTTCCAGTCCTGGGGTCCAGCCATGGCCCTTGAAGGGTCCTAGTTGTGTGGCCCCAGACAAATCTCTGCTCTCAATTTGCTGAGCTGTAAACAGGTCACTATGTGTTGATCTCCACAGTGATGAGGAAGAGGTTAAGTGAGATAACCAGTGTCAGGTACAGTACTTGAAGCATAGAAAACACTTAAACTTTTTTATATAGATTGATTGATTGGTTGATTGGTAGATTGATGATTGATTGATTTGTGTGCATGCTAACAAAATTTGTGTAGAGGTCAGAGGACACCTTGGTCGGGATTGGTTCTTTCCTTCAACCATGTGGGTCCCAGGGATCAAACTTAGGTTGTCAGGGTTGGCAGCAAGTGCTTTTACCTGCTGTTCCATCTTGCCAGCCCAACATAGAAGATTTAAGAAACCTAAGAAAGCCCAAAGGGAGGGAAAGAGGGAGGCAGGAAGGAAGAGAAGGAAGGAGGGAGGGAGGGAGGGAGGGAGGGAGGGAAGGAGGGAGGGAGGGAGGGAGGAAGGAAGGAAGGAAGGAAGGAAGGAAGGAAGGAAGGAAGGAAGGAAGGAAGGAAGGAAGGAAGGAAGGAGAAAGAAAGAATCAAAGAAAGAAAGAAAGAAAGAATCAATCTAGTTGCCAGGCTGGGAGACAGAGCAGGAGGGGAGGAGAGTAGAATGGGGAGACAGTGGTGGTGGTGTATGTCCATATGTGTTGAAAACGGAGGGCCTGGGCACAGTTGTGTTATCAGCAAGATTCTGGGCAGAACCAGGCCCCAAAAAGCTATGCTTCCTGTGTGCAAAGCTGTCAACCCCCTATTTGTCCCTCACTCAGACCTAGCTGAGGACAGTTTTCCCAAGTCTAAGTAGAGTGCCAGCCTTGGGTCGCTGGGGCTCAGGACTGGCACCCTCTAGCACTTTTCCTCTGTTTCCCTCAAAGGCTCCATGCACGGTTCTATGAGCTGGCCCCCAACCTTGTCCCTATGGACTACAGGAAGAGCCCCATCGTCCACGTGCCTATGAGTCTCATCATCCAAATGCCGGAGCTCCGGGTATGTGAGAGGCCACAACTGGTGGGTCGGGGCATGGGAAATCCATACGTCTGGGCAGGCAGTAAAGACCCAGATCCAGACTGAACCCTGGCTTTACTTGTTGTGATCATGTTGACCTGGGTAGAGCTTCAGTAAGCTCTGTGCCTCAGTTTCCTAATCTATAACATAGGCATAAATGAGCTATGACAGGGGTGTAGGGTAAGGCTCAGTAGGTATGATGTGGCTTGGTGGCTGCCCACTGTCCAGCGTGGTCTGTGCCCACCTCCCTGCTCCTTTTTGGAGTGGCCTGGGCTATACTTGGCAGCCCTTGTCTGTTCTTGCAAATAATTTTTCTCTCCCCCCGTCTGGTCCTGGCTTCTTACAGGAGTCAGTTTGGCCATCTGTAGTGGCACTTCTCAGACGTGAACCTCCTAGGAGTCTTCAGGATGTCCATATGGGTTTGGGCTGTTTGGGGTCTGCTCATCCAGCTCTCCTGAGGCTGTTGCTGGTCCTCAGACCACCTCCACATTGCGCTTAGCTTGCTGTACTCATATAAGGATCCCTTGTAGCACAAGAGAACTCACACTGTGCCAGGCCCTGGATCAATACCCTGCCAATTTAACATGGCGATTCCTTAAAAAACCCGTTAAGTAGGTATGATTATTGTCTCACTCTGAAGGCCACACACTGCAGACTGTCACAGACTCACCAAGCCCCCACTCACCCGTCCCCAGTGATGGCTGTGCTTATTTTCTGCAGGAGAATCCCTTCAAGGAAAGGATTGTGGAAGCCTTCTCTGAGGATGGTGAAGGGAACCTCACTTTCAATGACTTCGTGGACATGTTCTCTGTGCTCTGCGAGTCAGCTCCCCGAGAGCTGAAAGCAAACTATGCTTTCAAGATCTATGGTAAGGATGGTCAGGCGGCAGGGCAGAGCTGGCGCGTTGAAGGGAGCAGCATGTGGGGCGCTGCGCCATCCAGTTACTGTGGACTCACTAAGACTGCTTTCTTTTTTTGTTTGTTTGTTTTTCTGAGACAGGGTCTCCCTATAGTCCCAGCTGCCCTGTAACTCACTCTGTAGACCAGGCTGGCCTTGAACTCACAGAGATCCACCTACCTCTGCCTCCCAAGTGCTGGGATTAAAGGCATGAGCCACCAGGCCCAGCTTAAAGACAGTTCTTATCCACCATGTGGGTGCTGGGAATCAAACCTGAGTCCTTGCAAGTGCAGTCAGCACTCTTAACCACTGAGCCATCTCTCTAGCCCCAAGACTGCCTTCTGAGGAATGCCTGAAGGACATCTTCAGGAGCTTCTAAGAGCAGAGGAAAGAGAGACCACCCCACCCTGGGTGGTAGTTAGAGTGAGGACTATTATGTGGTGAACTTAGGGCCTAGAGGACCAGGGGTCTGTCACCTGGAGACAAGGGACAGGTATCACAGCAGAGGAGGTGGGTACCCTGCAGAAGAAGCCTGTGAGGACCCAGAGAGGCAAGAAGGTGCGTGATAGAGAAGATAGGAAAGGTGTGGGATGTGGCAAAGAGTGGCCCGTGAGGTCTAGAGAGGTAAAACCAGGTCCAGGATATGAGGAGTTTGCACCAATGCTCAGGACCAGGACACTGCAGGGTTTCGGGTGGGGAAGGGTATTGTGTTCTAGAAAAATCACCGGGCAACTTTAAGCTGTGAACTGGAACAAACAGGCTAAACTAGAAGAGCCAGGGAGGAGGCCAGGCAGGGGTGGAGATCCCAGAATCTGCCTCACAAGACAGGTAGGGCCACCTAATTTCCCCAGCCAGCTGTCTCACTGGCCACTAGAGGGTGCTAGGCACCCATAATTCTCCCGCAGGTAACTGGCAGAACCTTCACAATTTACCTGCTGTGTCTAGAGAACAAATGTCAAATGCTCACTAAGGCCCAAGGGTCACTAAGGCCCAAGGAGGGACTTACACTGAAACTGGACTGACAGAGACCACAAACTTCCCTCAGCACCTTTGAGCACCCAGTGCTCAAAACTGTGGGGCCTGTCAAGGGTTGCCTATTAGTTTTGTGATTATCATGTTTATTTCAAAGGACTTTGATTTAGATACATGGTAGAACACATTGTGTTTGCATATAAGGAAAACAGTACCTTCCTGTCCGCCCTATACAAATACAGTTTCTTAAGCTCCACCCATCAGGGTGTTGCCCTTGGGAAGGGCTGTTGTCTCCCTGAGAGGAGGAAGTACAGCACACCAGGAGGTCTCAGCTTCTTAGTACTGAATGGGCCCAGGAATCTAGCCCACAAGCCAGATAGCAGGTCTTTCCACAGACCCTTCTGCGGGTCCACCAAGAGCCAGGTTAAATCCCACTTCACACCAACTGTGTAGGCCTGGGCAGAGGTGGGTAGTGCAGGTTACACTGAAGGCCTTGGGCTCCAAGTCCAGTCCTGACAGGTCCTTGTCCTCTCCAATTCTTCTTCACTGTAGAGTGCATCATGGTTTTAACATACAGGAGGGGGGTGCCTTAGGTCTTTATCCCTCCCAGTCATGCCAGCACAGTGCACAGCTGGCACAAGAGGCTGGTAGCCTTATCTAGAAAGCCTCCATCTACGGGGTGATGTTTGAGGAAACGTGAAGGATCCTGGGCACTGCAGGCAGGAGAAACGTGCACAGCCAGCAGCTGGGCTGAGAGGTAAGAAGGGTGTTCAAGCAGCCGTGATGGGCCTGTACCTGGCTCAGTCCTCAGAACCACCATGCTGTGCTATGAAGGCCTTCCCCACTGTGGCCTCTCTAGAGGGATCCTGCATCTCCTGACTTGACCTCTTTTTTTTTTATTAATTTTATTTATTTCTGTATGTGTATGAATGTACTGTCTGCATGCAGGTCTGTGCACCCATGTCGCGCAATGCCGCGGAGGTCAGAAGAGGGTGTCGGATTCCCCTGGAACTGGAGTTCTCCTGGAATTGGAGTTTCAGACGGTTCTCAGCTGCCATGTGGGTGCTGGGGATCAAACCCAGGTCCTCTGCAAGAGCAGTTGGTGCTCTTAACTGCTAGGCCATCTCTCCAGCCCCGACCTCTTTTTTTTTAATTGACAAATGAAGTTGTAGGTACTCACTGTACAGCATGACATATATATCAATTAGCTGTATGTATCTGACTTGAGGCCTGCCTGAGGCAGTGAGGCTCCATTTAGAAAGTATTAGAGGTGTTAGAGTTAAATTGGTCCAGTTGAATTCCTGCTCCATCTCTGGCTGGATCTCTGGCCTGGACTCAGGCACTTAACTGGGCCCTGGCTTCCTTGGCTCTAGGAGTCTGTGGGGTGGGGTCACGGAGGCTGTTTGAGAGGGAAGCTCTCAGGGAGCCTCAGATTTGGAACTGCTGGGCTGTGGCTATACACACCTTCATTGTAGGGATTCATGGATGCTCTGAATGTTATTGTTGACTACGGGTCGCTCAGATGTGCTTTGTGTGAGCCTGTTGGTTCCTGTCAGCTGGAGACAAAAGTCCAGTATCCCAAGAGTACATGGCGATGCTTGGGGGATTCTAGAGGCTGGTGGAAGGGTCACTGTGGCCAGCTGGGAGGACGCAGTACTATCAGGCAGGACTACCCGAGACCCTCTGGGGGAACACAGCCCTGGCTTGAACATCTCCACCCCACCCTACCTGACCCCACAGACTTCAACACTGACAATTTCATCTGTAAGGAGGACCTGGAGCTAACACTGGCCCGGCTCACTAAGTCAGAGCTGGATGAAGATGAGGTAGTGCTGGTGTGCGACAAAGTCATTGAGGAAGCTGACCTGGATGGTGACGGCAAGCTGGGTTTCGCTGACTTTGAGGACATGATTGCCAAGGCCCCTGATTTCCTCAGGTGATGTCACTCTAGGTGCTGGGCTTGGGTGGAATAGACCAGGCATTAAGGTCTATGACAGCCTGGTCTCATAGGGCTTCCATGGGCAATGATGTACAGGCTGGAGGTAGCGGGTCAAGTTCAAGGCCCAGCTTCCCTAATGCATGACTGGCTTTTCATGACTACTCTCATGAGGGAGGTCAGGACCCTCAGTGATGCATGGGATGCTGGGAACATGGGGACAGCAGCCTCTTGATATAAATAACTCCCCCGCCCCATCTCTGCTGTGATCAGCTACCTCTGTGCAGTTCCCTAGGGAACTGGTGAGGGCTACGTTAGCTTTTCTTTGCAGACCTCCTGTTAGCCCAGGCTACCTCTCACCCTATTTGGCCTTTCTCTCTTTCCAGCACTTTCCACATCCGGATCTGAAGATGCTGCCAAGGCTGCAGGGCCTGGAAGCTTATCCTTTGCCTGCTGTCTACGGTTCCAAGTGTTCCAGAAAAGGAGCTGTGGCCCTTAGGGCTGCACCCACAAACATTTCCTGGGGCCCTTTCAGCAAAAAACAAAACCAAATCTTAATGGTGATGGGGTTGTGAGGACCAAGAAGACCCTTCCCAGGGCCCTCTGTGGTCTGGCCCCAGGATCTACAGCCCCTCCTAACCATCACCTTGCCTAGTCTTCTCTCCACCTAGCAGTGCCCCCTGGGAAGGGAAGGTGGAAAGCCCAGCAAGAGAGGTGGGGATGATTTAGTTGTGTGCTGGGCAGAGATCCAGTCACCTAGTGCAGAAAACAGATTGGGGTTTTAACAAGCTATGCAATCTTTTACCCAAACCAAGGTTGGGCTGTGTCCCACCCGGCCTGCTCCTACCCACTCACTTTCCCAATGTGAAGCTGTGTGAGCGGTGGGTCCAAAGGGCTCTGCCCCTGTCTCTGCCCCTGGGTCATTAGCACTCCCCGGCCCAACCTCCTCAATGACAGGGCATCACTGGTGTGTGCTGACCTCAGATTGTGAATTCCTAATAGTAAAACATTCTTGCATCCTGCAACTTCAGTGTCAGCTTTAAGAATGTTCAGCACAGCTGGGCGTGGTGGTGCACACCTTTAATCCTAACAGAGGCAGGCGGATCTTTGTGAGTTCAAGGCCAGCCTGGTCTACAGAGTAAGTTCTAGGACAGCTGGGGCTACAGGGAGACCCTGTCTCGAAAAGACAAAAAAAAACAAACAAACAAAAAAAAAAACAAAACAATGTTCAGTGGTACACTTTACCCAGCGGTTCAAACCTCAGCCTGGGGCAATGTGGGAGAAGTGTTGCCCTCTCTGTCGGGCCCTAACTTTGGTTTGGTCTTAATGTTGTCTCCTTGGGACTCTGAGTGAGAGGGTTGTTTCCATTTCACCAGTAACAGTTATCAGCCTGGCAAACTTCCGAGTGCCCACCATTGCTAGGCTCCAGGTTAACCCCATTACTCTTTCACCTTACTTCTAGAGGGACTTCTAAAGAGTTTATAGCCAAGGGTCCACCAAGGAGTACCTTTCCCCACAAATGTGCACTAAATCAGGTCTGCCCAGGGCCTGGGTAGAGGAAGGCTGGGAAAGGGAACTATGGTCTTCAGTCAGAAGTTGCTTGGTCTTGGCCTTCTCTGTCTGGAGCTAGTGTGAAGAGGGGGCAGCAGGCCAGTTGCTCCCCCTTACAGATGTAGGGACACGGGCCTCAGTTTCTTCCAGCAGGAACTAGGAGTTTGGATGAGGTTGGGATGACAGCAGCAGGAGGGGCAGTTCTGGGGAGACTGGTCTGCTCTGCGGTCAGAGCTGTGGCCTCCGAGGCTGGGCACTGCTGCTGCAGCCCAGCAGCTTACTCCAGGTCCCCTGGGCCAGGGACAGAGGAGCGGCTCCATCCTTCCCTTCTTCTGACAAGACCACAAGGAGGGAAATTGTTTTGTTCTCAGAAGTAACTGCACAGTGTCACTCAGCCAGTTTGGAAAATGTCCATCTTGGCCTAGGGCCTGCCACATGTTTGGCAAGTGTTCTGAGAGGGGAGGAAGGCCCCATCCATCCTCCCAAGCCTCCGCATAGTCACCTGAGCCCTGCTGTTTCATGCACCCCATTCTCTCTGGCCTTACTCCCAGTGCATGGACGGGAAATACTGAGGAAGCGGGACAGAGCCAGGAGCTGCACGCCACTGTAAGGACCTGCCACCTCCTCTCAGGAAGGTCCCTGGGCTGGGTTCCAGAGCTTGGCTCCCGGTGGCTGCTTGGGTCACTCTCAGGTGAGCTGATGGTGTCCCTGGGTAGATGCCAGGCTTTTCTCAGGATTTGTGCTTCTTGTCTGTGAAGAAGAGTCTCCGGAACTTGTCAGGCTGCAAGGAAGGGGAAGATGTTGGGGCCTGGGATTCCCAGTAGAGGAGGAAAGACCCAGGTCCAGAGTCCTTAGCACTGGCCTGGAGTAGGGCCCAAAGCCAGGGAAGCGACACCAGAGTAGAAGGCTGCTGTTCTGAGGGCCTGCAACTCCACCCTCAGCCTCTGCTCAAAGACAAGGAGTCGCCTCTCTAGCCGAAGGAGGATGAATAAGGAGTGGGATCAGAGGTGGAGAATGCTGCACAACTCCACTTTCCTTCCCAGGTGCCCTAGTCCCCCAGTCCCTGTTCCCAGTTCTCTGGCAAGCAGAGGCCTTGTTATGCCCTGGTGAGGCAGGATGGGGAGGAGCTATATACAAGACTACCAGGGTTGGATGACATAGGACAGCACCCATGGGAAATGCAGACATGGCTTCAGAGGTCCTTAAAAGACTGCCCAGTGTTCAGAAGCTGCTGGAGAAGTGGGCTGGGAGGGAAGGAAGGGGGTGGGGGGGAGGGGGGAGGAGGGAGGCACAGTCCTGCCCCGCAGAGGAGCTGGCATGCGTCCATGAAGGCCTTTTGCCTGGAAGCTCAGGCTGTCCCTTTTCAGACCAGGAGATGATCTGGAAGGATTGCTTTCCTATTTTCAAGGACAAGCAGTTGAGGGCTCCAAGGGGCTCCCTGGTAAGCAGCTCTGCCCCGCCACCTCCTCTGCCCTCTTGACTTCCCACTTTCTCCTCTTATCAGAAATCCTCAGAAATAACAACCCTGTTTACCAAGAGCCACCTCTGGGCAGTGTTCTGCCTCAAGAGGATGTGGGCACTGTCCCTTGGACAGCTGCCTCAGTCACAACTGCATGGCGAGGGGAGGGCCACGTAGATTGTCAAATAAAACAGGCTTCTCAGTTAAATTTGAATTTCAAGTAAATAAACCACATTATTTGAGATGTGCTAAAAAGTATTTGTTGCTTATGTGGGATTCAAATTTAACTAGATGCCTTGTATTTTATCTTGCTAAATTGGGCAACCCTAGTCACCAAGGAAACTGTCTTGGCCAAAGCCACAATCCCTACCCATGACTAGGGCTAAGGGCCTCCCTCCACCTCCCAGAGTTTCAAGACCCCTCCAGTGGCTGAGAGAGTGGCAGGGAGACATGCCTTGCTGCACAGGAAGTTCTGTGTGACTGGTGACCCTCATCTTACACCCTAATCCAGCAGCTGCTTCTCCTGCCCTATACCACCAGAGAGTTCTCCCCATGCATGAGAACCACAGCTTCCCTGCTGTTACCAGGTGCCCTATAAAGGCTGGTGGCCACCCACCCACTCAGGGAGCTCACCTTGAGTGTTCGGCCAGTGTCCTTGCTCTTGGATGCTGGGATCTGCTCATAGGTATTCCCTAGCTCTGGGAACCATGAGGTCTCCGAGATCCTCTCATAGCCACAGTCCCCGGGCCCTGACAGCTGGCTGTATGTGGGACTGACCCCAGGGCTTGGGGTCTTGGCTGTGTCACCCCAGCAGGCTGGAATTTGCTCATAAGTGCTGCTTCCTGGGCCTGGTACATCTCTGGCTTCCTGTTGAAAGCCTGCTGTCCCAACAAGCTGGTACATATCTGTAGAGGCCTCGGAGGAAGACTGATCCTCATGGCTCAACTTCAGAAACCTCTGCCTCCAAGTAGGAGCCTGAGATCCCAGGGCCTCAGAACTGGGGGGCAGGAAGAACCCAGAGGAAGTAGAAGACATTGTAGATCCGTGGACTGGCTTCACCCCAGACGCTGCAGGCCCAGGCCCATCAAGCCTGTTCTGAGCTCCATCTGAGAGTTTCTTTGAGGACTCCTTTCCTGGAGAACAAGCCAGGCTACCAGCTGGAACTGGCCGGTGCCTCCCAGACTCCTCTGTGTCCAGGCCTAGCCGTGCCAGGCTCATCTTCCTCAGGTCTGCGTAGACGATGTCACTGGGGCCTGCAGGAGGCTCTTCCAGGAGGGAGGGACTCCTCGGGGGAATGGGGGGCACCCTCATGGGTTCCTGGGAGAAAAGAACAGAGAACCTCTTAAGCACCCCAGTGCTGCATTATCTTCAGGGCAACAAGCTGTTGCATCAAAGAGTTGGTTCATAACCTCGGGTCACTGGTACAGTCTAAGGCCGTGGGTGACGAGCTCAGCATGTGACCCAAGCTTACCCTGTCCTGTTCTTGCCTCGACTGGTCTCTTGGTACCACTGAGCCTACCCATTCATTGCTTTGTCTCCCCTCAGAGTGGCCCACCCCCAAGTCCATCACTCATGGATTCTTTGTTTTAGACAGGGTCTCCCTGTAGCCCCAGCTGGCCTGGAGCTCAGTATGTAGACCAGGTTGGCCTTGAACTCACAAAGATCTACCTGCCTCTGTCTTCCGAGCGCTGGGATTAAAGGTGAGCACCACCACAACCAGCAGATTTTTTCAACAACTATCTAGTGAGTGCCAACTACTGACAGGTGGTCTGAGGAACCAGCGTGAGCTGGTTCTAGTTGTGGGAGTTCAGGTTCTACTGGCAACCAGCAGCACAGGGCTGTGCTGTGGAGTGTGGCCATATTTGATGTAGCATACGCTAGACTCCTGGGTCACAGGCAGGGGCATGTCAGGCCATAATCAGTGCTGTGGAGAGCAAAGCAGATAATGGAGAAAATGGCTGGTGGGAAAGGCGGGACATTCCATAGCTTGGGTGTGCTTTTCTGAGGAAAGAATGGATGCAGTGAGAGTGTGAGCTACATAGCTATCTGGAAGAGGCAAGCAGAGGATACAGCGAGTGCAAAGGCTTAGTGGGTTTAAGAAAAATCTAGAAGGCTCACGAGGCCTCCATGAGGGAAGGAGAATCAGGGTGGGGCTGAGGTTCTGTGGACCTGAAGATTTTAGGATAGAATCATTTTGTTGTTGTTGGTTTGTTTGTTTTTGAGACAGGGTCTCCCTGTAGCCTCAGCTGGCAAGGAACTCACTATATAAACCAGGCTGGTCTCAGTTTCGCAGAGATCCACCTGCTTCTGCCTCCCAAGTCCTGGGACTAATAGTGTGTGACACCACACCCAGCCCCAGGTTTGATTCTTAACAGCCCTTGGTCTGTGATGTGTATCAAGCAAAATCTGTCCGAGCCCTTTCTGTGACATGCTGCGGAGAACAAAGGACTGACTCATAGACACCCCACTCTACAGTTTGCTAAGTGATTTTGAGGTACCTCATAACCATTCTTTCAAACCTCACAAGAACCTGGGGATGGTAAATAGACTCAGAGAGACTTCATGACTTGCCAAAGCCACACAGTAGGAAGATGGAAACAGTCCAGCTGGCCAGGGCAGACCATAGCACTGGTGGACCACTGGGTGACTCCAGGCTATGCCCCCATCACCCTGAGCCTGAAGTTCACCCTCCACATCTGGAGAAACAGGGCCTCTAAGGATCAGACTATGGCGTGGCCCTACAGCTCTAGCCCAGCAGCCCATGCAGCCCAGAATCCTCCTCACCTCTGTGCTTTCCTCCTCTGAGAGGGTCCTGGGTCTCACATTCGGGCCCTTCTTGGTGTGTAGGAAGGAGACCTGAGGCTTTGCAGGGAGGTGAGGGCTGGCGGCCTTTGCAGGGACCCCTATGGGGGACGCAGGGACAGGTGGACCTTCCAGGCCCAGGCTGCTCTGCTGGAGGCCCCTGTTGATGGCGTCATACAGACTGTTTTCCTCTAGCTGGAGGCAATGGGGACATAGCAGTCACCGGGTCACACGTGCTACCCTCCAGCCACCTGCCAGGGACTGCAGGGGAAGGAGGAAAACAACCGCCATGCTCCCAACCTTAGGGAAAACACTTTTTGAGCTGGGACCACAATCTGCCTCTGAGTGCTCTGGATGTCAGTAAACAGGAAAGCCTGTGTGACGGCCACCCCAGGCCAGGACGCCCTACCACGTCACTCCCACCCTGGGAAGAGGAGTGCCTACCCGGGGGCAGGCAGCAGCCAGGGTCTCCCCGAAGGGCTCAAGCTGCACCTTCTGGTAATGCTGTAGGAGCTCGTCCAGCGTGCTGTGGCTGAGGGTGTCCCCCGAGACGAGGTAACGCCGGTTGTGCAGCTGGTTGATGACAAAATGGCGGCAGCGATCACTGCCCCTGCAATACAAGCACACGTGGGCTGGACTGGGCCGCTGGCCACAGGTGACTGCTCTGCACCTTCATGCTGGAGAGAACTTCATCTCTTTGTCCAGTACAGACCCATCTGACCCATGGCCGCCCTCCTCATATGCATCTGTGATTTCCTCAGAGAGCTAGCGGGAGGCTTCAGATGACCGGGGCGTAGAAAGGCTCATGTTTCTTCTGATGGATTTGGGGAGCTTAGGGCCAAGACTAGGGTTATCAAATGAGACACTCATTGAGCGCAAATTTTTAAAGAGGTGGTGTGGACGAGATGGCTCATTGGTTAGAAGTATTTGCTACTCTTTCGAAGGATCGGGATTCTGTACCCAGCATCCATCCATATGTCAGCTTACAACCACCTATAAGTCCAGTTTCAGGGGATCCATTGCCCTCTTCTGGCCTCCTCAGGCACTGCACACATGTGGTCCAGATGCATGCATTCAGGCAAAATACACACATAAAATAAAAGATTATTTTTTTTAATTAAAGAGGTGCCCAAAACCCCATTCATCAAGAAATTTAATAATGCAGTTGTTTGTTTTTTGTGGCACTGGGGATCAAACATAGGACCTCATGCTAGGCAAGTGCTCTACTGTTGAACCATGCACCCAGCCTTATTTATTTATTTAGTTATTTAGTAGTTAATTAGTTAGTTAGTTAATTATTATTTTTGAGACAAAGTCCCACTCTATAGCTCAGGCTATTCTAAAACTATGCAGTCCAGGCTAGCCTCAACTCTGGGGAATCCTCTTCTCAATTTCTGAAGAGCTGGGATTGCAAGTGTAAGCACTATGCCTGCCTAGTACAGTATTTTAGAAGATAAAAATGAATGCAAAAAAAAATCCACAAGGAAGAAAATATCAAAGCTTGAAATGAAGACAAGCTCCAACCCTGCACCTTTACCACTCAGCTCATCCTGTCCCCACCCTCTGGAACAATGGTGTCCCCCTGTCACAAAAAGCCCAACCCTCTTCATTTTCCTTTTGAATGGAAGAACAATTTATACACTGTACACACATCTTGGATATGGAGCAAAACTAATTTCCACACATGCCCATGTAACCACCACCAGATGAGGATATAAAACCTTGCCCGGCCCCTCCCAGCCAGCACCCTACACTGGCCTGTTCCTGACCCATTGCCATACTTTAGTTTCTTCAGTTATTGAATTTCAAATAAATGAAATTATGCAAAATTCCTCATTTGTATATTTTTCAGATCCATCGATGTCCATGTAGAATAGCTTCTTTCAAAATTTACGTGCAGTATCTCATCTCATGGAAAATTCAGTGTCTGTGTTCTATTGATGGGTGTTTAGCTTATTTCCTTACTGATGCTGTTGTCAATACAGTTGCTGTCAGCATTCCTGTGTTTGTCTCTTGGTGAATGTGTGCACTTGTTTATACTGAGCATAATCCAAGAAGATACACCGGCAGTCAGGGGTCCAGCTGTGCCTTGTGTTAGTAGATTCTGCCCATTCTCTAGACTTGGCACAGGGTATGAGAGTTCTAGTTGTTCCATATCCTCACCAATGACTTACCACTTGTCTTTCTGTTTTATGCATTCATTGTATGATTTTAAACTCTTTTTTTTTTGTCTTTTTGAGACAGGTGCTCCCTGCAGCCCCAGCTGCCCTAGAACTCACTATGTAGACCAGGCTGGCCTCAATCTCATAGAGATCTGCCTGCCTCTGCCTCCCGAGTGCTAGGATTAAAAGCATGCTTGTCCTTGTTAAAATTTTTAATACATTTGTTGTGTACGTGCGTGCGCATGTTTGTGTGTGGTGTGTGTGTGTGTGTGTGTGTGTGTGTACATGCTGTGTGTGCATAGATACATGTACCATAGCGCGTTGCGGAGGTGGGAGGACAATTTTGTAGAGTCAATTCTCTTCCCACTTTTACTTGAGCCAGAAATTAAACTCGGGCTCTCAGGCCTATCAGGTAAATCTTTACCTCCTGAACCATTTTGCGAGCCCTTGTGATTTTAATTTGCATTAACCTGATAACTGATTATGACAAATCCTTTTTATATGTTTATAGGTTTTTGGATATTTCTTTCTGAAGCACCTGTTTTATTTATTGATTTATAGGGGTCCTTCATATAGTCTAGATATCAGTCATTTTTTAGATATCTATATTGTAATACATAATCTCTCTAAGACCATGCTTTGAACTTTCCTTCCCTTAATGGTATCTTTTGATTTTTTTTTTTATTATTTTAAAGAAATCAGATTATCAGTCTCTTTTTTTAATATTTCTTTTTTATTTCTTTATTTTATTTATTTTTTGGTCTTTTTGAGATAGGGTCTCCCTCTAGTCCCAGCTGGCCTAGAACTCACTATGTAGACCAGGCTGGCCTTGAACTCACAGAGATCCGCCTGCCTCTGCCTCCAGAGTGCTGGGATTAAAGATATGCGCCACCACGCCCAGCCCAAGATGGTTCTTATTGAACCCAGGTCCTCTGCAAGAGCAGTCAGTGCTCTTAACCACTGAGCCATCTCTCCAGCCCCCTCAGTCTCTTTTTTTTTAAGCCAATGTGGTTTGTTTTGTTTTGTTTTGTCTTTTCGAGACAGGGTCTCCCTGTAGCCCCAGCTGTCCTGGAACTCACTCTGTAGACCAGGCTGGCCTTGAACTCACAAAGATCCGCCTGCCTCTGCCTCCCAGGTGCTAGGATCAAAGGCATGCACCACCACGCCCGGCTAAGCCAATGTTTTATTGAAGCTCTGTGCATTTCAAACAAGGATTATCAGTCTTTGTAGTGAGTGTTCTTGTGTTCCGTTGAAGAAATTTTTGCTTACCTCATTTTCATAGGCTTTTCATTTCCTTATGGAAATGTTTTCTTCTTCTAGAAATGTTATTGTTTTCTATGATCAATCTATGATATATGATCCAGTATTAATTTTTATACATCATATGCAGATTGCCTTTTTATTTTTCCACTTAAATGTTCAAGTCCTCCTGTACCAATTATGGGGGAAAAATGAGGAATTACAATGGCACCTCTGATGCAAATCAGAGAACTGGCTTTTGGATCATCTCTCCACACTCTTATTCCTTCTGTTTGCCTATATTTCTCCGAGCAACCCCATTTTAATATCTTTTGTAATGTGACATTCTATCTAAGATCTTATGAGGGAGAGTATCACAAAATAAAGGATAGCCCAAACTGGAAGGACACTTTAATAATACTGACATAATGGGGCTGGAGAGATGGCTCTGTGGTTAAGAGCACCCAGGTTCAATTCCCAGCACCCACGTGGGAGCTAACAGTCCATTGTAACTCCAGTTCCAGGGGATTCAGTGCCTTCTGACCTTCAAGGGCATTGCATGACACGAGTGCATCTACCTACATGCAGGCAATACACTCATATATATAATAAAAATAAATAAAATATTTAAAATTCTAAGTGTGGTAGCACATGCCTTTAATCCTAGAACTTGAGAGGCAGAGGCAGGTAGATCTCTGTGAATTCAAGGCCAGCTTAGTCTACATAGTGAGCTCCAGGCCAGCTGGGGCCACAGGGAGATCCTGTCTCAAAAAGACCAAAAAAAAAAAAAAATACTGACATTATATTTCAAAGTGCCTAAAAATGTTGGTCCATAGGTGTGTTAGGTGTTTAGCAATGACTAACAAACTTGTTTGGCCCTTACATGATTCATACACTATGCTGGGTGCTTTCAAATGTGTGGTCTCACTGAGCACTTCCAACAGTTCTATAAAGTAGGTACTAAAAATTCCCTGTATACAGATGAGAACATCAGAGGCACAGACACTCAGAGAAGATGGCTCGGGGTTACTGTCAGAACTGGGAAAGTCATGTATCTACACATGATAATTTTGAATCAGAATCTAAAGCCTCAGGGATTTGCCTGGGAGTTCTGGTCTCCCTTGGCTTTCCCAGCCCAGCCTATTCTCAGGCCAGGATCCAAGGTCACCACCTTTGACTTTGTCCTAGTCTTGTGTCTCCTTTTCTCGGGCACCATGGCACCCTTAGCCCCACACCTCTAAAGAGTGTTCCTTTCAGTCCTTCCTCTCCCAGTCCTCCCTCCTCCAGTCCTCCCTCCTCCTGCTGTTGGAAGGACCTGGCAAAGTGGAAGTCTGTCCTCATCCTCCCTGCCCCCCAGTCTGCAGACTTACTCTCCAACGCCATCCTGAGCTGCCCCTTTTCCCTAGACATTGCTCCCAGAGACCATGAGTCCTGCTGCACTCAGAGATCTGTCCTTCCCCAACCCTCTATAATTTCTGCTCATACCAGACCATATGCCAGAAATACCTTCTTATACCCCAGCCTTGCCTGCATGTAGGTAGATGCACTCGTGTCATGCAATGCCCTTGAAGGTCAGAAGGCATCGAATCCCCTGGAACTGGAGTTACAATGGGTTGTTAGCTCCCATGTGGGTGCTGGGAATTGAACCTGGGTGCTCTTAACCACAGAGCCATCTCTCCAGCCCCATAATGTCAGTATTATTAAAGTATCCTCCCAGTAGCAAATGGCTGTTCTCCCTACCCTGGGCTCAGAGTTTACTTGTAGAAGCCCTTTCCCAGTTGCCCATGGGAAGATATTTTCCTGTCCCTGACTCGAGGTTCTGAAGGCTGCAGCACTATCCCTAGCATATGGCCAAACAAGGGACGGATGAATAAGGGAGTCAGGGAGTGGAGGACCAGGGAAAGCCAGGCAATGGGCTGCCAACTTCGGCGCTCAAAGGCAAGCATTACTCCTTCATTGAGGGCTTCCCACTTACCTGTAGGACAAGATGTAGCCAGCAGACCGGTCACTGAGACGGATAAGGAAGGAGCCAAGAGCTTTGTCCCTGAGTAGCTGTTCCGTCTGCCTGGGCAGAGAACAGGCCATTATCTGGGATCTGTAACCTGCCAATACCTAAGCAACCTGAATCAGACCTGCCTCAGGATCCCTGAAAGCCATGGCTTTGGGCCCCAAAACCAGACAAACATTTAGTTCCTGATAAAGAACTTTCTTAGACCTTCAACTGGCTCAGAGGCCTCATAAAGTTTAGTCTGTGGTCTGTCCAGGCTCAAGTAAGCGAACTAAAGACTCAGCCTGGGGCTGGATTTCAATCCCAAGGCTACCAGCTTCTTCTTCCTCTTCACCGTGGCCTGGCCAGAGGCTGTGCTGGTCACTGCTGCAGCTACCTGCTCTCCATCTGAATAGCTAGGTAGTAAGAACGACTCCATCCAGCTCAGACCTTTGCCCTGGGGCAGTCTCCCTTCTTGGGACAACAGTTTGCACATCTTGCACAACTGGGAAATGCTGCTGTCTCAAGCTTGGTTACCAGAGCAGCTCACAGGAACTCACCCACCCCATTCATGTCCTTCCACATGGTGCCAAGTATTTTGGAGGCATGGTGGAAAATTCCATCTGTCTTCTGGCTTGGCAGTACACACACCAGATATTTCCTCACCCACTTACTAAATGCTTAATAGACTGCCCACCTTAGCTAGAACCAGCTTCATAATTTGCAGGGATCAGTGCCAAATGAATATGGGGGGTGAGAGACTTGCTCCAAAATGAAGATATCAAGATGGTAAAAGTAGAGCATTAAACCAGGAGTAGATTCCTCCTGAGCACAGAGCCCTGCTTGGTCCGTAAAGCTGTGTCTACATCAGGCAATGGGCCAGAACCTAGTGACTAGCTATGTCTTTTATTCCTTCTTCCATCTAGTGCTTGTAAATCTTGGTGATCCAGCCCAACCAGAAAGCCAAATTCCACATCTGGCCCCTGTGCCAGGATAACCATGTGTTTAGGGTTGCCTGGCCAGTTCTCCAGCTTAGCTACAATAGCATTCCAGGGCTGGCGATCCATGACCCAATCTCCTAGCTATTCATCAAGGTATTCGGAGCTGGCCTAAACATGCCCAGCAACCAACTGGTCTACTTTCTGACCTCCCCACAGCCTAGGAACTACAGACCCCACCAGAGAAATGCCCTCCAGACCTGCCCTCGGAAGCTGCCACCAGAACGTGTAGCTTCCTCAGTCTGTGACCTCCACCACCATCTTCCACCCCCAGGGATCCTGAGTAGCGCGAAGTTGTAGAGTCCCTGGGCAATGTTCTCAGCCCCAAGGGGCCATGTGGTCAGGGGCAGCCTTACTTTCGGGTGATAAATCCATGAAACCAGGGGGGCACAGCCCCATTCTGCAGGATGGAGGGGGCCTGTGTCTCCATGAACCACTTCAAGGCTAGCTCCTGGATCTCATCCAAGGCCTGGCTGTCCCCTGCTTCTCCTGGCGCCTTGCCCAGGCTGGGCTGCTCTGGGCTGCCTTCCATCCTGGTGAGCACTAGTGCGGAAGCTGAGTCTTACTGGCTCCAGGCCTCTATATCTGTGTGTGCTGTGGCTCATTTGCCTGCACACACACCCTCCTGAAAGCCTGCAGTACACAGGGGTCCTATTGTCACCTCTGAGCTGGCAGATGGTTCTTCTCTGTGAGGCTTGGAGACGGGGCATCTTGGCTGGCTAGAGTCCTTATCTAGAGGCCAATGTAGCAGCCTGAGGAGGGTTGGGCAGGCTATTCATGATTTGGACCAGCAGAGGAGCTACCGTGCTGGCCTTGCCCCGACCCCCTCCAGTGCTTGTCACAGCTAAGGCCCAGACTCCAGATTCAGTGAGACTAGCTGGCCAGCACTGCCCCTGTGATTTAAATTCCCTATATCCTCCCTCATGGAAGCCTTTTCTATTTTGTTGGAGGACATTTAATGTTGATTAATTCCTTCTTCCACCTCAGATTTATCAGGTACCTGCTGTACACCATATAAATCTGGGAATAAAGCAACAAAAGATGGAAAAGCGTTTTTGTTTGCGTGTGGTGTGTACGTGTGTGCACGTGTCAGGGGTACAGGTTTGCCCAAGCTTATGCACTGCAGAAACCCAGCCTGGGGTAGCACTGGAGCAGCAGAAATCAGCCCTAAAGACCTGGGTTAGATGCTTCTACCACATGCTAGGATGGGCTGTCAGAGCGCCACTGCGATGTTGGAGATACCTCAGTTTCCTCAAGGGTAAAGAGGGAATAAGAAGCTATTGTTTAGACCCTAGGGTCATTATGATGAGTAGCTGAGAGACCAAAGTGGCAAGGAATGAAAGACCACACGCGACATTCAAAAGAAGGCAGTGGTGCTGGTGGCCATGGGGAGGTAGTAACTGTGAGCAGGCAAGGAACTGCTGAGTGCTGAAAGGTTTTATGTTTTGATCTGAGTGATGTGCTTACTGTGAAAATCCATGGGAAATAGGCCAGAAGAGAGCATCGGATCCCCTGGAACTGGAGTTACAGGTGGCTGTAAGTGATTTCCACGTGTGGGTGCAGGAAATAACTTTGGTGTCTTCGGTTTTGAAATGAAGACAATACTATGACCTGTGTATTATGTTTCCATTGCTATAATGAAAGACCTGTGGCTCATTTGCCTGCACACATACACTCCAAGGTGTTTTGTATAGAAATGTGATTTAGCTCACAGTTTTAGAGGCTGGAAGTCTGCGACTGAGTAACTCCATCTATTTGGCGTCTGGCAGGAGCCTCTTTGACTGTACCATGGGTGGTAGACACCCTCACAGTGGAGCCATGGGTAAAGAGAGAGGGCCAGGCTACCTGTTTTATAATCCAGTCTTGTAGGAACTACCTGGAGTTCCATGAATACTGAGTGAATTTAATTCCTTTCCAGGGCAATGCTCCACAATAGCCTACCTTCTCCCAGGCCCCTTTAAGTATTCCACCACCACCCAACATTGGCACACCGAGGTCCAAACTTACAAAACATGAACCCATAGAGGACAAATCACATCATTCAAACCATAGGGACTTGTTGAGAGGGTTAAATTAGTTAAGTCCTTTGAACAGTACTTGGAATAATATCAGCAATTATGAGTAGTCATTGCTTTGATGATGATGGTGGTGACGACAGCGGTGATGATGATGTATTTTTTTTTTTTTTGTCTTTTCAAGACAGGGTCTCCTTGTAGCCCCAGCTGTCCTTGAACTCGCTCTGTAGACCAGGCTGGCCTTGAACTCACAAAGATCCACCTGCCTCTGCCTCCCAAGTGCTAGGATTAAAGGCGTGCTCGACCACTTTGGCTGATGATGGATTCTTAAGTATAGACTATCTGCCCTATTGGGAAGACCATTGTTATCACAACTTCATTCCAAGTTATCTTTTTTCTCTTTAAGGAACAGACATCCTCTTTTATTAAATTTTATTTATTTTTGTATGTGTATGAATGTACTGTCTGCATGTAGGTTGGTGCACCCGTGTCATGCATTGCTGCAGAGGTCAGAAGAGGGCATCGGATTCCCCTGGAACTGGAGTTATAGATGGTTCTCAGCCACCATGTGGGTGCTGGGGATCAAACCTGGGTCCTCTACAAGAGCAGTCGGTGCTCTTAACTGTTAGGCCATCTCTCCAGCCCCTATACAAGTTATCTTAAATCAAAAATAAAATGTGTTTGGGGAAGGCTGTGGCAGTATACACCTATAATCCCAGCACTAGGCAGACTTCTATTGCAAGTTTGAGGCCAGCCTGGGTCATGTAGCAAAGACCCTGCTTCAAAAAAGGAATAAAACAAAATGTGTTTGGGCACGTGTGTAATGCACACAGGTCAGAATAAAGCCAGAGGTAAGACAGCCCTTTGCAGCTCGTCCCTCATCTCTGAGCCTCATCTTCTTCATTTGTATAAAAGGGTCCCAGCACTTAGGTCTCACAGGCATGGTGGAAATATTCTCTCAGCATAGGAAAGACACATGGCTGCATAGCAAGCGTTCTCAGAGATCAGCTACGTGGAGCATCAGTTTATAAGTGAGAAATTTCAGCCTTGCCAACAGGAGAGTCAACCGGGGCCACGGGAAAGGGCCATCATTTCAGAACCTACTCTTTGGTCTTCCACGCACAGGCAAGCCAGGGAGATCACGGGGTCAGAAGTCCCAGGCCCACGTTGCAGGGGCTGGAATTCTCTACAATGCAAAGATGAGGAGGAAGGAGACTCCATCTTTATTTTCCTTAACTTCTCACTGAAATTCAATATTTCCTTCCTGGTAAACTGGACTGAAAAACTGCATTAACATTAGCAGCACCTGCCACTTTATCGCAACAGAAGCCACAGGAATTTTCATATTACGTGACAGCAGCTGCAGACATGGGGACACACTGTAATTATCATTATTTAAAAAAGATAAACGTTCAACCCAATGCTGGATCTTACTCTTTAACACAATATTAAACTACACTATGCTACTATGCCACAAATATTTTGCTACGACCATTTTTCTGTACCACTGAATTATACTGGATTTGATTGTGTACATTAACATATTTCTATTCTATGAGATTTACAAACCTCGGTGGATTCTGCAAGGATCTGTGGGGAAATGAAGAGTGAGGATACTGGGGTCTGTCCCACAGTTGGTTTGCCGCCAAGCTAATGTCCTGGAAGTATTCAAATGCAAAGAAATGTGCTGCTTTCATTTTCCATGAGGCACTCTTTCCCCACCACCCTTTAAGCTGGGTGTTTACAGGCAGAACCTGATCATTTTCCTAAGAAGACAAAGACTTTTTGTACAAGCGGGGACAGAACCCAGATGGCTGGGGACCAGGGGTGATGATTCCAAAGTTAGGCAAATAAGGGGAAGCCTATATTTAGACTCAAAGGAAATTGGGACTGGGGAGCAGCAAGGCCCAGGTTTGGGGAGAACGAGGTGTGCTCTGTAAAGGATTGTGGGTAGGAAAAGTGTTCTGGAAGTACTCTGTGTCCCATTGTTCAGTTTGTGATGTGTGGTCACTTACAGGGTATGGACTCTGGGTATAGAGAAGACAGTGGAATAGGCCTGTGCTCTTCTGTCCTCCGGCCAGAGGAATAGGGAGAGGGTGTAAGTAGCTTCAGTCTCTAGAGTCGAAAGACAATCCCTGCTCAGAGTCCCTGCTCCCCACTTGCTGGCTCTGAGATCTCATTGTGTCTCAGTTTCCCCATCTATAAAACAGTATGGAGGTGGTACTGGGCTAAAGGTTCAGTCATTACGGCTCTGTTGTTAAAGTCCTTGTAGTGCAAGCATGAGGACCTAAGTTTGGATCCTCAATGATCATGTAAAAAGCTGGGTGCAAGCCGGCGTGGTGGTGCATGCCTTTAATCCCAGCACTTGGGAGGCAGAGGCAGGCGGATCTCTGTGAGTTCAAGGCCAGCTTGGTCTACAGAGTGAGCTTCAGGCCAGCTGAGACTAAAGGGAAACACTGTCTCAAAAATTAAAAAAAAAAAAAAAAAAAGCTGGGTGCAGTGGTTTGTGCCTATAACCCTTCGGCTGAGTAGGTAGAGACCGGAAGATCCCTGGAGCTCGCTGGCCATCTAGTCTTGCTGAATCAGTGAATCAGGGAGGGAGTTACAGAATCATCCAATGTTGACCTCTGCCTTCCGTACGCATGCACACATGTGTACATTCATCTCTACACACACACACACACACACACACAAACACATGTGCGCGTGCCCTCGCACACACATGGAGGGAGGACTATGTCTACCTGGTTGGGTTTTGTGAGTGAACGAGCCAATCCCATACAGCACAGTGGCTAGGAGGCATGGCTGTACCTGCTGGCACTGGGATTCTCACCCCAACTTCTAGACATCCCAGAATGGGAAGTCTCTAGAATTTAATGTTCTGTCCCTATCAATGCTTTCTCAAGTTCTGCTTTTCAAATAGATGACAATAGATTATCCAGCAAATGACTCTTCTAAAGGTGCTCAGCCTGGCTGACTGTCCTGCAAGAAACATTCAAAGTCTTGCCGGCCAGCTGAGGAGCCAGAGTGAAGCCGGAGGAAGCACCCTGTTGACTTCTCCTTTTTTTTTTTTCAGACAGGGTCTCCCTGTAGCACCAGCTGTCCTGGAACTCACTCTGTAGACCACCCTGGCCTTGAACTCACAAAGATCCGCCTGCCTCTGCCTCCCAAGTGCTAGGATTAAAGGCGTGCGCCACCACGCCCGGCTTACTTCACCTTTCATGAGGCTCTGCAGTAGCGAAGTTATCGACTGTGGGGTGCTGCTGGCAGCCAGATCCTGCTTCAGGTTTCTGTTGAGGTGTCCTGTCCTCCCTGCCATGAACTAAGCAAACCTTTCCTTCTATAAACTGCTTTTGTCATGTACTTTGTCAAGGAACAAGAAAAATAGTTAAGGGCTCAGAGGTTAAGAGCACATAGTGCTCTTACTGAGAACCCAAGTTTGAATTGGATGCCTCTGGCCTCTGTGGCACCTACACTCAAGTGCCCATCATACACAGAGTTAAAAATTAATAAAATAAATCTTTTTAAAAAATTTTTTTATTAATTTTATTTATTTCTGTATGTGTATGAATGTACTGTCTGCATGCAAGTTTGTGCACCAGTGTCGTGCAATGTCGCGGAGGTCAGAAGAGGGTGTTGGATTCCCCTGGAACTGGAGTTCTCCTGGAATTGGAGTTTCAGATGGCTCTCGGCCGCCATGTGGGTGCTGGGGATCGAACCCAGGTCCTCTGGGAGAGCGTTGGAGCTCCTAACCGCTAGGCCATCTCTCCAGCCCCATAAAATAAATCTTAAGAAAAGTAACCACGACAGAAAGGAAGGGAAGGGAGGAGAGGAGATGGGAAAGGGAGAAGGGAAGGGAAGGTAAGGGAAGGGGAAAGGGAAGGAAGACATTTCCTGTATCTAGAGGTCATGGTGCACATCTGTATTCCCAGCATGGAGAAAGCTAAAAACAGAAGAATCTCAAATTCAAAAGCAACCTCAGCTAATCATATGACTTTGTCTTTTAAATTAACCAGCATTAGGGGCTGGAGCCATGGCTCAGAGGTTAAGGGCACTTACTGGCTGCTCTTGCAGAAGACCTGGTTTCAATTTCCAAGACCCACATGGTGGCTGGTAACAATCTACTCCAGTTCCAGGGGATCCAGTGCCCTTTTCTGACCTCTGCAGGCATTTCATGGCATAGGTGCATTTATACACATGTGGGCAACACACTCCTATGTGAAAAATTAAAATAATAAATAAAATATTAAAAATAAGCCAAAATAAAATAATCAACATTAAAACTCATCTACCCAACTCACTGCCAATGGTGGCCACCATTACCCATTTCTTGAATTCTCTTTCTAGGTCACTGTATGCATATCCAAATACATATGTATATTTTTATTTTTCTCCACCCTCCTGTTTTTGAGACCCTCGCTGTGTTATCCAGGGGGCTCCAGACTTCTGGATTCAAGTAATCCTCTTATTTCAGTGTCTAGAGTTGCTGGAACTGTTAGTGCATACCATTACCCTTGCTTAAAAAAAAAAAATCTTTCCAGGCTGGAGAGATTGCCTAGTGGTTAAGAGAGCCAACTGCTCTTGTAGAGGACCAGTGTTCGATCCCCAGCACCCACATGGTAGCTGAGACCTGTCTTTAACTCCAGTTCCAGGGGAATCTTACACCCTCTTCTGACCTCCGTGGCATTGCACGACACAGGTGCACCAACCTACATGCAGACAGTACACTCATACACATAAAAATAATAAAATTAAAAAAAAAATCTTTCCTTTCTTACATAACAGGTAGACGACTGTAAAGTGTCTGCACTCACCTTGATGCCGCACGCCTTTAATCCTAGCACCTGGGAGGCAGAGGCAGGTGGATCTCTGTGAGTTCAAGGCCAGCCTGGTCTACAAAGTGAATTCTAGGACAGCTGGAGCTGCAGGAAGACCCTATCTCAAAAAGATAAATAATAAATAAATAAATAAATAAATAAATAAATAAAGATTTGCCATGGCATTCCTTCCTTCCACAGAGTACATGGGGGAGAGGGGTGTCATTCCTGTTTTGGAGCAGTGTAGTATTCTATCATCATGTTTGTGGTCATTTGCATTGTTGGCAATGATTTTTTAATTTTTAATTTTTTTATGTTTATGAATGTATTGTCTGCATGTAGGTCTGTGCACCGGTGTCATGCAATGCCATGGAGGTCAGATGAGGGTGTCAGATTCTCCTGGAACTGGAGTTAAAGATGGTTCTCAGCCACCATGTGGGTGCTGGGAATCAAACCCAGGTCCTCTGCAAGAGCAGTCGGCGCTCCCAACCGTTAGGCCATCTCTCCAGCCTGGCAATGGTTTTTTAATGAACAGCTTTATACAGAACTGAATACGCATAAGAATAAGTTCACTGATCAAGCCTATCTCAGAAGTGGGCTCCCAGACCCAAAAAGAATTTGCATCTGTTATTTGTCATTTTTTCCTTTTGTATTTTTGTCATTTTAATAGAGATTACCAAATTGCTTCCTTTTTTTGGGTTTTATCAATTTTTTTCAGTTGACATACAAAAGAGTGGTTTCTTGATATTTTAAATTGCTTTTTTTTTTTTTTTTTTCTTTTTGGTATTCGAGACAGAGGTTTCCCTGTAGCCCCAGCTGCTGGAACTCACTCTGTAGACCAGGCTGGCCTTGAACTCACAAAGAATCCGCTTGTCTCTGCCTCTGAGTCTAGCGATTAAAGGCGTGCGCCAACACTCCTGGCCTCAAATTGCCTTTCTTTGGTGACATACTGGTTTGTGTTTGCAATAGATTGAATTAATGGAATGGGAATATATATTCCAAGTTCAGTCATGTGGGGACCCTAAGATTAGATAGTCTAGATAGATAGTGCTAGACTAGTACGACAGACCTGATACGGGCTGGTACAGACTCAGGGACAGGATCCCAATTTTTTTTTTCTTTTTTGAGACCGGGTCTCCCTTTAGTCTCCAGTCTGGGCCTGTAGCTTGCTCCTGTAGACCAAGCTGGCTCTTAACTCAAAGAGTTAAGCCTGCCCTGTCCCAAGTGCTCATTTGGCCACTTGAGGTCCCTGCGTGGCTTAGTCTTATCATTCAGCATTACTGCACGGTGGGAGATCAGCATCTAGAGATGTTGCCCTAGCCTCTGTCCTTCCACAAACACAGGACAAGAGCCAGGTAGTAGGAATTTTCCTAGGGCCTCTATAGAGGTCTGAACCCTTGAAAAACAACAAGAAACAAAACAAAACAAAATAAAAACAGCCTTGGCTCTAAAATCCAAAAGGAGAATGTAAACTTACCATGAATAAATATATAAATGTCCATATAGAGCAATATTATATCACCTTTGTGTATTACTCTTTTAAGAAGATTCTTTTTTTTTTTTTTTTTTTTTCACTTAGTTTTTGTTTTTTTTTTTTTTTTTTTTTTTTTTTTTTTTTTTTTTTTTTTTTTGTGCACCTGTGTCATGCAAAGCCCATGGAGACCAGAAGAGGGCATAAGATTCCCTGGAACTGGAGTTAAGGTCAGTTGTTAGTTGTCATGTGGGTGCTGGGAATTGAACTCTGGTCCTTTGGAAGAGCAGTCAGTGCTCTTAACTGTTGAGTCATCTCTCCAGCCTCCAAAAGATTCATTTAATTTTATGTGTGTGAGTGCTTTGCCTGCATGTAGTAAGTGCAATGACAGAGGACACCAGAAGGGGGCATCAGATACCCTGGAACTGGAATTACAGAGGGTTGTTGTATTAGTCATTTTTCTGTTGCTGTGATAAAACACCATGACCAAGGAACTTATTAAAAGGAAGAGTTTATGTGAGCTTACGATTGACGGTTCCAGGGAATTAGAGTACATTGTGGCAGGAGGCATGGCGGCTGAGACTGGAGCAGCAAACCGAGGGTCACATCTCACAATCAGCACAGGAAGCAGAGAGAGAGCAACTGTAGACCACGAGGCTTGTTAAACTCACTAAGTCTGCCCCCAGTGACATACTTCCTCTAGCACGGCCACACCTTCTAAGACCTCCAAAAACAGTGCCACCAACTGGAGACAAATGTCTGAATACTTACAGCCTATGGGGGACACCCATTCAAACCACCACAGTTGTCAACCACCATGTGGGTACTGGAAACCAAACTCTGGTCTTCTGGTAGAGCAGCCATTGCTCTTAATATATTTACTATCTCTCCAGCCCCCATTTATTACTTTTTTTTTTTTTTTTTTTTTTTGTCTTTTCGAGACAGGGTTTCCCTGTAGCCCCAGCTGTCCTGGAACTCACTCTGTAGACCAGGCTGGCCTTGAACTCACAAAGATCTGCCTGCCTCTGCCTCCCAAGTGCTAGGATTAAAGGCATGTGCTACCACTCCCGGCCCCTATTTATTACTCTTAAGAGCCTCCTCACATGTGAAATGGTTTGAAGGTCAGATTGCCTCAAATGTGGAGGAAAACTGCCAAGAAATCCTAGCCACTTGCAAATTAAATTAATTCCTCAAATGCAAATCATTCCAAAAGCAAATTCATGAAGATAACTCATTTCCAAAGTTTAAAGCAAACAAACAAAAAACCCTTTTTCGGTGTGTGCACCTGTGTGTTTACATATGTGTGCAGGTGCTGGCCACAGGGCCACAGAGGGCGTCTGTTTCTATCACTCCCCCTTTTTTTGAGGCATAGTCTCTCATTGAGCCCGGAGCCCACTATTTCATTCAGGCTGGCCAGCCAGTGAGCCCCCGAGATCTGCCTGTCTCTGACAGCCCCCTCTCATCACCCGCAGTGCTGGGTTAAAGACATTCACACCGCCATGCTGGGCTTTTATGTAGGTTCTGGGACTCACACTCATGCCTTCATGCTTGCACAAGAAGCATTTAACTAACTCAGCCATCTCCCCAGCCCCTACTTTTGTTTTGTTTTGTTTTTGTGATAGGGTCTTACTATGTAACACTGGCTGGCTTGGAACATGCTATGTAGATCACACTAGACTTAAACTCACAGAGATCTGCCTGCCTCTGCCTCCTGAATGATGAGATTAAAGGTGTGTGCACCACACCTGGCCAGTCTCCACATAGTTTTAAAGTGCGATGTGGCTATGCCATTTGAACATTTTTATAGAATCAGCCTTCTGAATGTGGTGGTTCCACACCAGTGAATCCAACCAACTAGTGATGGAAAACAATTGGTAAAAAACTGCATCCGGGGGCTGGAGAGATGGCCTAGCAGTTAAGAGCACCGACTGCTCTTGCAGAGGACCCCGGTTCGATCCCCACCACCCACATGGCAGCTGAGAACCATCTTTGTCTCCAGTCCCAAGGGGAATCTGACACCCTCTTCTGACCTCCGCAGCATTGCATGACATGGGTGCACAGACCTACATGCAGACAGTACATTCATACACATAAAAAATAAATAAAATAAAAAAACTGCATCCGTTCTGAACATATACTTTTTCTTGCCATTATTTCCTAACAACCCTTTACATAGCATTCAGATCAGATTTAGTATTGGAAATAAGCCTGGCATGGTGGCTTGTATCTCTTGGGAAGCTGATCCCAAGAGGGATCAGGAGTTCAAGGCCAACCTTGGCTGCATCTGCTATCTCAGAAAACAAAAAAAGCATTATAAGTAATCTAGAGAGGATTTAAGTTATATGAGCAGGGGTGGTATACATAGGTTATATGAAATATTATGTGAATATATATATATATATATATATATATATATATATATGATATATTTTTTNAAGACCACCCTGGTCTACAGAGTGAGCTCCAGAAGAAGAAGAAGAAGAAGAAGAAGAAGAAGAAGAAGAAGAAGAAGAAGAAGAAGAAGAAGAAGAAGAAGAAGAAGAAGATCAACAACAACAACAACAACAGCAACAACAACAACACAAAAAAAAAAAACCCAAAAAACCAAACCACTGCCAGTCCCGCCTCATCCAGGAAGCACTCATCTTGGGTGTGTGCACTCCTGACAGCCCAGAGGAGTAGGAAACCAGCCCCAGGTAGAGAAGCTCCCCATGACCCTTGATCATGCTTCTGCAACATGATCATGCTTCTGCAACACGATCATGTTGCAGAAGCATGATCAAGATGCAGATGAATGTCTCCACAGAAACCCCAGCCTCACTGGGTCACATGCCAGAAGGAAGCACAGAACTTCTATACAACTGCCTACTGTTGGCTTTAGGCACACCTAAGAAAGGATGAGCACTTAGTATTGGTTTAGGCCCAATTCGAAGATCAGCACCAAGAATCAGACCTTGAAGAAACCTGTTCTACAGCCTCTGGGGGCCAGGAGGCCATGGGGCCCAGCTGGGTAGGCCTGCTGCACCTGGCAGCTTGGGCTGCAGGGCCCTTGGGGTGTTGCCACTTGTCTCACACCGGCTCTGTCACTCCATTCATTTTACTGCTGAGAAAGTGGAGGCCTACAGGAAATCTCTAAGTAGTAGTTTGTTTGTTTGTTTGTTTGTTTGTTTTTTAGAGGTGGGAATTTCACTATGTAGCCCAAGCTGTTTTTGAATTTGCAACCTTCTTACCTCAGCCTCCTAAACAGCTTGGGTTACAGATCTGATGAATTTTGAGTTCCCATCATATGGGAAACTAAACACAAACACATAGGACTTCCATTGTCTTTGTAACTTAAAATGGAGTATTATAGCAGTATCGCAATGTAAATATATAATAGGTAAACTTTCCAAGACATAGAAGAAAGCCAGCCCCAACCCTGTAGCCATGTCACACAACCTTGCATAGCTTTGTTCTTGTTATTTTTTCCAACTCAAGATTCTGGAAATACTCTTAAAATTTACTGAACCAGCTGAGCATGGTAGTGCACACCTTTAATAGGTGTTGCACTCCCTCAGGAGGCAGAGGCTGGCAGTTCTCTATGATTTGAAGCCCCCCTAGTCTATATAAAGAGTTCCAGGCCATCTGAGACTAGAGGGAGACCCTGTCTCAAAAAAAAAGAAACTCCAGCTGGGCATGGTGGCGCACGCCGTTAGTCCTAGCACTTGGGAGGCAGAGGCAGGTGGATCTTTGTGAGTTCAAGGCCAGCCTGGTCTACAGAGTGAGTTCCAGGACAGCTGGGGCTACAGGGAGAACCTGTCTTGAAAAGACCAAAAAAAAAAAAAAAAAAGAAACTCCAATTCCAGGAGAACTCCAGTTCCAGGGGAGTCCGACGCCCTCTTCTGACCTTTGCGGCGTTGCACGTCACAGGTGCACAGACTTGCATGCAGACAATACATTCATACACATACGGAAATAAATAAAATAAAATAAAAAGTATTTATCCAAAGTTAATGAGTACTTACCCCACCTCGTGGAGCTGTAAAACAGAAAACAAATTTAAAAAGTTTCCCCTCAACTTCAGCATTGGCTCCTTCAAGGTCTTTTCCAGGCTTATTTGCATCACATCCGGCCTTCCGGTGTCTTGCTGCTGTCCTAGCACTTGGCTGGCATAAGCCACTGCTCCTCTTTTTTAAAAGACAGAGTCTTACTATGTAGTCCTAGCCTGGCCTGGGACTCGCTGTATGGACCAGGCTGGCTTTGAACTTGTAAAGAACTATGAGTCCTGTAGATTTGCCTACCAGTTTGCTAGGGAAATGAGGCCCCTTGGACATCAGAGTCAGCAGTGTGAACCCTGGGCTCCCATGGAGAGGCTCTTCCTCACCCCATCCCCCATGCTCCCTACCTGCTGCAACACCTAACATCTGGCCCAGGACACAGGAGCCATCCTGCCCCAGCCAGAGCAGGGTGGAATGAACAGCTTCCCCAGCAGGGCACAGGGAAGATGACAGTGTCTCATCCCGCCACGTTGTCCTACTGCAGTGGGCAGCCAAGGCCACAGTAAGCTAAGGGCACTTTAAGTACAAAGACATAGGGCAGAGCCTCCAGGGGCATGGGAGATATGGAGGGATGACCACTGATCACAGATGCCCTCACCCCAGGCAGGTGTAGTGCCACTGTTAGGTTACAGAGCAGGGAGGAACAGGGCCTAGGAGATAAATCAGCCTTCCATTTCCAGGATATGCAGGTGGGAACTGGGGTCCAAAGAACACAGGGGCTTTGCACAGACCAGGATATCCTCTCCTGTTAGGTGGTAGGTGAATAGCTTTAAAAATTCTATTTATTTGTTATATTATTATTATTTTTAATTTATATGAGTGTTTGGGCTACATGTAGGTAGGTACTGTGAAGGTCAGAAAAGGCATTGGATCCCCTGGAACTGGAGTTAAGGACAGTTGTTAGCTGCCATGTGGATGCTGGGAACTGAACCCAGGTCCTCTGTAAGAGCAGCCAGAGCTCTTAACTACCATCTCTCTAGCCCCTGGGTGGACATGTTGGTCAACTCAGGCTTCCTGGGCATCTGACAGGCGTAAAGGCAGTGTATAGTTGGGGGCTTCTCCAAAGCCTCTGAGCATGCCCCACCCTCTCTGAGGAAACTTGAGATGAGTCCCTGTCTCTGTGTTCTTTGGGGTTTACCCAAGGGCCAGCAGCATGTGAGCAAGTTCATTCCCCAAATTTCCCCTTTTCAGTAAACAGTGGCTACTTCCTTCCGGGCTGGCCACTTCCTCCCAGTCAGTGGGTTCCAGTAGAGGGGGCAGGGGCTCATATGCCACACAGGCTCTTGGACACCAAGTACACTTAGACACCGGAAATCACACAAACTGTGTAAAGCCAGGCCCTAAGCACAGGACACTGGTGCTTAAGAGCACTCAGGTGCTGCAGTATCAGCAGGCTACTTCCTGGCTCTGAGCCCCCTCCAAAGCTCTTCATAGTCGAAGCCTAGTCCTCAAAGTCATATGTTAATGATGCTTGGAGGATGGGGGCTTTGAGAGGCATTTAGGTTAAAAGAGGTTAATTTATGAGTAGGCCCCTAATCCAGTGGGGGCTGCATCTTTAGAAGAGGAGAGACCCCAGAAGAAGAGGACTATTTCTGTCTGGGTGTGACACAGATAGTGCAGGGGGTTTTCCTATTCAGCAACAGTGGAGTATTGCTCAACTACTGCACCTGCCCAACCTTGAACTTCCCAGATTTCACAACTATGAGCCAAACCTTTATTATTACTATTATTATTTTTTTATTCTTTTTAAAAATTTTATTTATTTTCATATGTGTATGAATGTACTGTCTACATGCAGGTTTGTGCACCCATGTCGTGCAATGCCGCGGAGGTCAGAAGAGGGAATCGAATTCCCCTGGAACTGGAGTTAAGGACAGTTTTTAGCCGCCATGTGGGTGCTGGGGATCGAACCCCGGTCCTCTGCAAGAGCAGTTGGCGCTCTTAACTGCTAGGCCGTCTCTCCAGCCTCTATTATTATTTTTTTTTATAAATTATTCAGTCTGTAGTGTTCTGTGATAACCACAGAAAAGGGACTAAAGCTAAGGTGTCTTTTAAGAAGGGTTCTAGGGAATGAGGATCCACCAGGGACAGACAGCCTTGGAATCTCCTTGTAGGAGGGGGGTGAGGGTTGGGGGTGGGGATTTAGTTTGAAATGGAGGAACCAAACCAAAGCTACATTTATTTGGTTTACAGTTTATACAAAGGTGTCCAAATTGAAGATGGGAAGAGAGGAGATGAACCTGGAGCTCTTGAAGGCACAATGGTTCGTTCATGAAATCAGCAGCCTCCCAGAGTAGCCTTAGACAATTGGTGGAGTACAGACAGGGATCTGGGCATTAAATTGAAATGGAGTTGATTCTGAAGGCTTGGGTGCTTCCTGTGGCTCAGTAAGTTTAGGACTCTGCAGAGGACCCCAGGAGACAGTGCTTTATATTATCACTGTGACCTCAGCCTCCTCAGAGACTTTAGAGGGACCTGTGAGCTATTGTGTTATAAGAAAAATGGCATGGATTAACATATCCAAACATGTGTCTATGCTAAAGTAACCTACCATAACTATTAGTGCTGCTTAAATACCTATATATCTAATTGCTTGTTCTTCATTAGTAGGATCGAAAGGTTATTCCTGGACAAACTGTCAGCCCATGAAAGGAAACAGCCAGAATTGACCAGAGTCCAAGTCAACAGCTCCAGAGAGAGTGGACTGTTTTACCTCTCATCCACCTGTGCCCCTTTTCTAAGCCTAGGGAACAACCTGCGGAAGAGGGGGCGTGGTAGAATGTAAGGGCTGCGATTGGGGTGAATGGTGAAACTACAGCAATGTAGTCTGGACACTCATTTGATCAACTTGATTGAACAAACAACCTGTCACCCCCCACTGGATGGTGGGGCTGTAGGTGTTTGGGCACAACAGCCTGCAGATAGGTTTTGCATGAAGGATGCTTGTACTCATGGATTATCACTTATAGATCTTAAAAATTAAAAAAAGAAAAAAAAAAAACTGAGAGAAAGATGCAGGACAGTTATTGGAGAATGCATGATCTGGGATGGGCGTGGGGTGGAGGGGGGGGAAGGGAAATAAGCCTGAACTGAATTGGAAAAATGATGCATGAAAATGCCCAAAGCATCAATAAAAAACTTAATTTAAAAAAAAAAAAAAGAAAAATGGCCTTGACGTGCAGGTGGTGCACGTTTTAATCCTAGCACTTGGAGGAAGAGACAGGCGGATATTTGTGAGTTTAAGGGCCAGCCTGTCTACAGGAGTTGAGTTCCAAGACAGCTGGGGCTACAGGGAGACCCTGTTCTCGAAAAACCAAAAAAAAAAAAAAAAAAGGAAAAAATGGCAAGTTTGTATGTAGTGGTGTATGCCTGTAATCCCAAGGCATGATTGAGAGGTTAGGAGGGCAAGACAGTCGGTCACAAGGCCCAGGTCAGCCTGAGCTTCGTAGAGAGAATCTGCCCTCCCTCCTCCCATGAAAAGAAAGAAACAGGACTACATTGAATTCAAAACCAGAAAAGAAGTCAGGCATGGTGATACCAGGAGCTGTGAAAAATGGACCATGCACTTGTTTTTTTTTTTTTTTTTTTAATTTATTTCTGTATGTGTAGGAATTACTGTATGCATTGAAGGTTGTTGTGCACCTAGTGTCGTTGAAGGGCCGCGGAGGTCAGAAGAGGGTCTCGGATTCCCCTGGAACTGGAGTTCTCCTGGAATTGGAGTTTCAGACGGTTCTCGGCCGCCATGTGGGTGCTGGGGATCGAACCCGGGTCCTCTGTAAGAGCGGTCGGCGCTCTTAACCGCTAGGCCATCTCTCCAGCCCTAATCCCAGCACTTGTGAGGCAGAGGCAGGCAGATCTCTGTGAGATGAAGGCTAGCCTGGTCTATATAGTGAGTTCTAAGCCTGCTGGGGCTACAGAGCCTTGTCTCAAAACAAAACAAAACAAAACCAAAACCCACAAAGAAGATCTAAACCAAAATTAATAAGCATTTACTTAAACAACTAGAAAGTATAACAACAACATGTCCACTTTTTAGGAATCATAAATTTGCCATTACCCTAGAAAAAAGAATCTGAAGTACTTTTTTCCTCACTTGACCTGAATTGCCATGTAGATGTTAATACCCAAGAAATCACAATCAGAAATTAAAATGAACAACTCATTGCATGTAATATTAAGAGCATAATTATGGATGTATCTTTGAAGGTTTTTACAGTAAAAATCCTGTGTATGTCTACTATGGGACATGGGGACATTTCAGTATGTTTACTACAGCACGAGATGCGGCCTCCATAAGAAACAGGGCAGGAGCCTGTAGGGTTAAAATGGGGTTCCAGCTTCTCCAACGTGAGAGAGTGGTCACAGCAGAGTCAGGCTGACTCAGCTTAGGGTCTCTTTCTTGTCCAGCTCTGTTTGCCCACTAGCCCAGGCTCTCTCCCAGGGAGAAGGCTCTCTCCCTCTGCCCAGGAAGGATGCTGCCTTCCTTTTTTTCCAGACATATTTCCATGTGACACCCTGTACAAGTTCCAATTCTGTCCTGAGGGACCACAATTCATGGCCAGCCCCACTTTGTCACACCTCACTGCCTGAACTCAGATAGGTCATATCCTGCTACTGCCTCGGGGTCTGCCCTACCTCAGCTGCACAGATGGGCTCCTTCCAGCTCTTCCCCTTTCCATGTAGTTCAAAGTCATACCCCACCCTGATGCCTTCCCCACAAGCCAATTAGTCACAGCCCTTCTTAACAATAAGGCCAAATTGAACACGGGTCCTCTGGCCTCTGGTTATATTGCTCTCTCACATCAAGTAGGGGTTTGCTCGGTGTCATAACCTCACATCTGCCTCTCTGACCAACCATCTTCCTTCGCAAACTCCATTCTCTTAGTTTGCTTTATTATGAAAAAATAGTATTTAAAGTATCTCATGAGGTTGTTGTGAGAGTTAATACAAAAAGCACTGAGGAGCTGGGTATGGTAGCACAAGTTGGTAATCCTAGCACTTCCAAGGCTGAGGCAGGACTATCTGGCTGAAGATCAGCCTGGGCTATAGGAGAAACTGTCTCAATCCTCCACCCCAGGCAAAAAGAAAAAAGAAGAATCACTGGTAAGTGGTTAAGTGCTACTTTTAAGCAGCAATTTACAGGTCATAGCACCAGTTTATACAGCAAAGCAATTTTTTTTTTTTATCTGCTTTTTGTTTCTGAGACAGGGTCTCCCTGTAGCCCCAGCTGGCCTGGAACTCATTCTTAGACCTGGCTGGCCTTGAACTCACAAAGATCCGCCTGCCTCTGCCTCCGGAATGCTAGGATTAAGACGTGCGTCACCTCGCCCAGTTTATCTGCTTTTTTTTTTTTTTTTTTTTTTTTTTTTTGAGACAGGGTCTCCCTGTAGCCCCAGCTGTCCTGGAACTCACTCTGCAGACCAGGCTGGCCTTGAACTCACAAAGATCCGCCTGCCTCTTCCTCCGGAGTGCTAGGATTAAAGGCGTGCGCCACCACGCCCTGTTATCTGCTTTTTTAATGTGTGCATTATTGCTTGACTGTATTAGGTCATATTCCCCACGAGGGCCTGGAAGTCTTGGGCTTGTCACAGCCTAGTCAGCCAGTGTTTGAACCCTACACAGAAGGCCCTCCATAAATATTTGTTTAATTCAGTGAACGAACTAGGGTGCGGGGAAGCGGCAAATGCTTTGGCTTTCATTCACGAATTCTACAAATATTTACTGAGCACCTACTCAGTACCAGACAATAGACACTCTCATTTTCTCAGTATCAGCCTGAGACTCTGGTAGGGCGCAGATTTAAAAATCAAGGCTTCTGTAGAGTTCAATGCAGTATGAAGGTCGGACACTCCGTGGGTTTTGGGAAACGCTCGGAACTTTGCTCCCTGGGCGAGCGCAGCACTTGAAGCCAGTAAATGAATGGAGATAGGGTACCTAGTAACGCCGCCTGGGCGGCGCTGCGGGGGCGGGGTGGGGGCGGGACTACAAGTCCCAGGATGCTCTGCGCGCGGCAGCCAGTGCGGAGGGCGTGGCGCGGGGAGGGGGCGCTGCAGCAGCGGCGGGAGCGCGGGCGCTGAGCGGGCGCTGAGCTGCTAGAGGTGGGCGATGCCGGGAGCCGGAGCGCGGGCGGAGGAAGACGGCGGCGCGGAGGGCGCGGAGGCCGGGGCGGCGGCCGGGCGCGAGCCCGCGCGGCTGTGCGGCTACCTGCAGAAGTTGTCAGGCAAGGGCCCGCTGCGCGGCTACCGCAGCCGCTGGTTCGTGTTCGACGCGCGCCGCTGCTACCTCTACTACTTCAAGAGCCCGCAGGACGCGCTCCCGCTCGGCCACCTGGACATCGCCGACGCCTGCTTCAGCTACCAGGGCCCCGATGAGGCGGAGCCGGGGGCCGAGCCGCCCGCGCACTTCCAGGTGCACAGCGCGGGAGCCGTCACGGTGCTCAAGGTGGGATGCGGCGCCGCCCGCACCTCCCGGACTCTCGCCTACCCAGTCCTGCCCTCCCATGCCTTCCTTATCCTCACCTCTCGCCGTTTACCTGGGAGGCCAGAGGTTTCCGAGACCCGTCTTCCCCACCCGGACACTGTGATTCTCCCCCGTACCTCAGCGCATCCTGTGCGTGTCCTGGGCATCTGGGCTCCCACCCTCCATCCCGCGGTTATAACTCTGATGTGACTTTGGGTCTGCCCGTTGATTGACTGACTTCTCTGTGCCTGGGCGCTTTGCTCTGTCTAGTGGGAATAGCAGTAAGGTCTACCCATAAGGATGCTGAGATGAAGTGAATCACACCAAAGGGCTCAGGAGACGTTGGTGCATGAGTGCTGCAGCCAAGGCAGAGGATGATGGCAGGACCTCCGGAGGTCCCACGCAGCCGCTTACAGAGTGGGCAGGGACTCATGCTCCAGCGGTACAGGGATGGATGCATGCTCCGGCCTGGCTAGGGTAGCCAGCAAGCGCCAGAGCCTGCTTCCTTGCTGTGCTCTGACCTGGAGCGGCGGGAGGAGGTTGCTTCTGCCAGCTACGCCTCGATTATGCCTTCCCTACAGAGTGTTGAGTGTTAAGAGGCATGGTAGTTCTGGTGCTGGGCAGCTTTCCTCGTTGTTGGGAGTTCAACAGAGAGCTAGACCCTTGTCTAGAGGCTGGGCTTCGGTCCTCTGGGCCTTGCTCCCTGCTTGGCCCTGTGAGTCTCCACCCTCCCTCTCCTTTCTGGCTCTTTTCTGTATTGCAAGCTGGGCCTTCTCCCGAGCAGAAGGGCTGGGCTTGGAGCAGCAGCTCTGTCAAAGCTGGCCAGATGGAGAGCGGAATGGGCCAGCCCCGGCCTTGAGAGCAGGAAACTTCCTGAGACTTCCAGAACCAGCGGCAGCTGGGGCTGCTCCCCGAAGTCATTTCTAGGAGTTTTGTCGACTCAGCTTTTACCAGTTGGAACAGAGTCTGGTTCCCATGGTTTCTTGGGCCCCTCTCTGGGTGCAAAGTGTTGCTCCAAAGGAAGCAAACAGGCTTACAGTTCAACTTGAGGTAACAGTCTGTAAACTTGGGGGTGACCCCAGAGAATCATAGGGACTTTTGTCACAGGCAGAGGCTTGTCTTCAGTGTACACGTGGACACTGATGAATTTCCGGTGGAATTGTTTGTTAAAAGAGAAAACAGTTTCCTGTTTCAGATTTTCTAATGACTCTAAAGTTCTCTCTCTCTCTCTCTCTCTCTCTCTCTCTCTCTCTCTCTCTCGTTTTAAAAAGTCTAAATAATGGTAGTATCTGCACAGATGGAGTCATAAAACTTAATGTCAGGAGCCTGGCTGTAGACTTGGATGGACTTGAACTTGCAGCCTGAGTCTACCTCTCACATGTGTTGGACACACTTTACCATCTCTGTCCAGTTCCTGTTTTGGTCTAGTGTGAACCTTGTCTTCCTTATTAAGAGGCTGTAAGGGTTCTGGAAAATGGCTGGTACATTGGAAGTACTACCTGGCAGCATTGGGCACTGTCTTTGGCTTAATATTCATATCTTGGAATGTTATGTGTCACTGTGTATGGCAGTCACAAATTGAGCAAGAGATAAAGGTACAGAATGATACAGTTTATGTGAAGATTAAGTTCATGTAAGGGCTGGAGAAGTGGGTCAGTAGTTAAGAGCAATTGCTGCTCTTGCAGAAGACTAGAATTCAGTTCCCAGCACCCATATCAGCCCTTTCACAACTGCCTGGAACTCCAGCTCCAGGGGATCAGATGCCATATTCTGGCCTCCCAGGGGCACTTGTACACATGTGACAGATGCAAATACAGACACATAAATTAAAATAAATATTAAAAAAAACATTTGGGCTGGAGAGATGGCCTAGCGGTTGAGAGCGCCGACTGCTCTTGCACAGGACCCGGGTTTGATCCCCGGCACCCACATGGTGACTGAGAACTGTCTGTGACACCAATTCCAGGAGAACTCCAGTTCCAGGAGAATCCGACGCCCTCTTCTGACCTCCGCGGCATTGCGCGACACGGGTGCACAGACCTGCATGCAGACAGAACATTCATATACATAAAAAAAAAAAAAAAGACATTTATGGGCCGGCGTGGTGGCGCACACCTGTAATCCCAGCACTTGGGAGGCAAAGGCAGGGGGATCTCTGTGAGTTCAAGGCCAGCCTGGTCTACATAGTGAGTTCCAGGACAGCTGGAGCTACAGGGAGACCCCGTTTCAAAAAGACCCCCCCCAAAAAAAATTTATACGACGTGCTACTGCAGATCATAAGGATACATGAGGATACATGCTGTGTCATGTAGGGAGTTGGGGTGCTGGGTAAGGGCCACAAGTCTTGGATTCAGGGTGATGGTTACCTCTGACTTGACAGGAATGTGAATACCCTGCGCCTTTCACTGTCGCTTCTTAGATGGGTGATACTTGTGCCAGGGTTGGCTATATCACTGTACTTGTCTTGTGTGTGCAGACTGTTTTTGTTCCTTTGTTTTAAGGAAACATCTACATGTGAGTTACTGATCCAACTGAAATTTATTCGTAGATTTTACTGGCTTCATGGCTATTCATCCAGGACATGTAAACCTAGAGAACAGTGACAATATCTGAGGAAGTGTTGGCTGGATAGAAATGGTGGAAATGAAAACAGGCAAAGCTTTCCAAAAGAAAGGAGAAATTGAGATGTAGGGTCTCAGAGCCAGGGTATACTTTTCTATTTTTATTATTTTTATGTTATANCATGCGTCCTTCATGTAAAACAATTGCAAAACCAAACCCACACAGCCACCAAGGATCTGGGACCATCCAGCTGTGGGGGTTTGTATGTACAATCATTTCAATCAAATAAGTATCGAGTCTATATTGCTGTAATTCCACAATTCACCCCAATCACATAAAGGGAGGCCCACTCATCACATTGATCACGACCCATACATTCATAAACCACATCCCATCTTCTGCAGGTTAGTGTGCTGACTGTTATAGAGGTAAATCTCATAAAACCGGTAAATCTGCCTTTTTTAATTGAATAATAGACATAGGAACGGTGAAAGGATTATTCTCTATCAGAACCAAATATAATACTAGAGTTTATCTTTAAGCTGGCATTTAAGCAAAATATATTAATTACAGGAGAGCTCTTTTATCAGCAATGGCTTATTCTTCGGAATATTCGCCAGTAGATATGGCCAGGGGATACAAGGCCCCCCACCGAAAAGGTAAAGTCTTCTTAGCCTTTAAACTGGGATACCGCAAAAGTACAGGCAGTAAGATGCCGGCTGCTGGTCAAAGACCTGAAGGTAAGCAGGGAAAGATTATTGAGCTAACCACAACTTGTAAGTGTACAGTTGGTCCCTGGAATGCCAACAAGAAAGTGATTACAAAAAGGCCACTAAACCAGAAAGCAAAATAGTGGTCTCCTTGAGTCAAGAAGACTCCACCATCAGCAGCATCAGCTACAGCACGCACCTGCCTGGAAAGACTACTATACGTTCTAGCAGTGCCAGGCATTGTCATGTATAGATTCCCCAAATCGATGGCTCAGTAGCTCGCCCTTGGAGGAATAATATCGCTTGCATCGCCACAACAGCTCTACATCCTCTAGTTGGTTAGGAAGGATGTTGATAAGACACAGTAAAGAACCCTTGTCAATCCTCTTTACAGAAAAAAAAAACTAATTCTGGGATTAGCAGACCATCCAAACATCTGTGCCCTATACCAAAGTACCTATCAAATAAAATAATTAGTACTGTGTAAGAATAGCTAATATAAGTAATGGCTTGTGCTTCATTAACAGGATTGAAAGATTATTCATGAACAAACTTGTCAGCCCATGAAAGGAAACAGCCAGAACTGAATAGAGACCAATAGTGACATCTCTAGAGAAAGTAGACTGGTTTTGCTTCTCGTAATTTCTCGTTGTCCACCTGTGCCCTTTTTTCTAAGCCTAGGGTACAATCTGTGGAAGAAGGGGGCTTGATAAAGAATGGAAGGGCTGCGATTGGGGGTGAAAGGTGAAACTACAGCAATAAAGACTGGACACTCACTTGAACAACGTTTAATCGTACATGGCAAGCCCCTGCCCCTGCTGGGTGGTGGGGCCCCTGGGCTGTATGGGTTTGGGCACAATTGCCTACAAATTGGTTTTACAAGAAGTATGCTTGTACTCTAACATTACTTATTGTTAAAAAGTAATAAAAAAAGAAATGAAATGAAACAAAAAATAAACAACAGAAAAGTAGATTTATGAGAGAGATAGCAGAAGTCTCAAAGAGTAGGAGAGATAAATCTGGAAGAGCCTGATGGGGAGTGTGAAGGAGAAAAAATGCAAAAATCCCCCTCAGCCGAGGACGATATTCTGAATTTTTAATCGGTTTTGGGCCTGGGTGTAAATTTCATAGCACATGATTTTGTCCAACACAGTCTACATGACAGGAAATCATGTAGGACAACACATTTCTCACACGACCAGTTCTCTGTCGCTGCAAAGAGCCCCTAGGACCCCAGCGGCTTGTGTTATTTTTATTTCGTATTATATTTTTAGCATTTGTACTGGAGGTGTCTATGTGCCGGTGCATGAGTGGTTTGTCCGGCACGTGTAGTAAAGTACAAAACATCCATGCATGCCCCGGGAGGCGGGAAGAGGACATTGTATTCCTATGAAAGCAGAGGGTTAGTCAGGATGGTTGGGGTAGCCACCATGTGGGTGCGCGAGAACCAAACCTTGATCCCTGTAAAGCAAGACCAGCACTCTAATTTGCTCATCAAGCGTTGATGTTACTTTTAATACAAACATATATTGACAACAAGTCATATAGTTGGATAAGATAAGATGCTCTGGTACCTAGAGTAGATCCCACCAAACCAGTGCAAAAAACTAACAAAAGGCACAAATCTTAGTTAAAATGAGTCTAAAGACGTGAGGGTTAGCCCAAGAGAATAGGAACAAAAATCGTCACAAACACGAAACGACCAAAATAGATGCAACATCTTCTGACAATAGGAAACGGACATGGTTCTTTATAAGTAGGGGGGCGGGTGTAAACTTGGGAGTATCATGGTCGTTTGTGTTTCGCACATGAAGTTTAAGATGTGTTTGTTCCTTGGGGGGCGTAAGAGACTGGTGCTTAACAGATACAGGTTTAGAGAACACTTGGCTGCGCCTTGTTGCCCGACCCTTGGGCTTTGGTTCCCATCACCCACCTGGTGGCTAGCAGTTGAGGGGATGTGATGCCCCTTTCTGCCTCTATTAGAACGGTATGAGATAAGGGTCCGCTTAAAATAAGATGAATGCCACATAAACACTCAGTCGGACAATAAAAGTAAAATCAATAAAAAGAAAACTGGTTACAATAAAATGTTCTTTTCTTACTTCTGTACGAAGAAGACTGACTGGCACTTTGGTACGGGCTGTGTGGAACCTGCAGACTGCTCTGGCAGTACAGTCATTTTAGTTCTTCCAATTCCCAAGCATAGATCTTTTCATTTTCTGTTGCCTTCGTTCAGTTCCTTTTTTTTCAATGTTCTTAACTTTTGATACACAGTTTCTGATTTAAATCGTTTGGTTAATATTATTTCAATTTTTTGTTTCACTTGAGAACAGTTTAAGAAAAGACTTTTTTGGTTTCTCTTTTGTCTTTTTTTTTTTTTTTTTTTTTTTTTGGGTTTTTTTTTTTTTTTTTTTTTTTTTTTTTTTGAGACGGGGCTCCCTTTTAGTAACCCAGGTGTCCTGGAGCTTGCACTGTAGACCAGGCCGGGCCCTTGAAAAAAAACACTTGAACCCACAGAGATCCACCTATCTCTTTTTAAATAACAAATTTTCAACTGATTGGAGTTCATTCATTGTTTCTGTTAAAAAACAAGTTAGGGTACTTTTGGGGATACCATCTAACCTGAGGGGGTTTGGGACCACAGAGCTGACATCAGATTATAATTGTGATCTGGGTCGGGGTGCCCTGTTCCTGGAATGGCCCCTAGGTGTCCGTTTCCTGTGGTTCAGGAAGGAAGACCACTGGGCTATCTTTCTCATTCATCTCAGTCCGTGTCCGTGCCCCCCACCCCACCCCCACCCCCTCCAAGGTTGGCTCCTCTGAGGTCAGCGACTCCCTTACGTTGCTGAGGAAGCCTTTTCATTGGTTTTGCCTTCATCCAACTACGTGGCCTCTGCTGTTTCTTTGTCTTGTGCCTGCATCTTTCCGTTTCTTTTTGCCAGGATGCTCCTTCTCAGGAGGAACATGCTTATCACAACCACCACCGCTGCCAGAGCAAGGATGGAATAATTCCAAGGAGCCTCATCTTCTATACGACAAAACCAAAGCATTTCTTCCAGCAGTTTCTGGGACACCTCAGAGCCAGCTGGGGCATCAACCACCTCACTGTGTTCCATAGCCCTGTTCTTGGTTGATGTGTTGGAGCAGACAAGTCTTGAAACCCTGGCTGCCTTCCTGACCTCCCAGGTTCTGGCCTCTGAGCAGACAAACCCTGGATCCCGGATTCCTGGGGTTTCAATCTACTGGCAGTGTACCACTGGTTTCTGTGTTTTCCTCCTCTTGTTTCTCAAGGAGCTTGAAGCTGTCTTTGCACAGGAGCTCTTCTTTCTGGGAAGGCACAACCTAGCCTGGGCACTGAACCTACAGAGCTGAGCACCTTGTCCAGAGATATTACAGTGAACGAAGGACTTAGGATGCTGTCGTTCTGAAGCCTAGGTCAGAAGGTGGGTACATCGAGTAGGGAAAGGGGTATCCCCGAATGTCCAGTGGACTCTGGGTCCATCAGGCTGGGGTTTCAATCCCCATCTCGGTGGGACCTCCAAGATAGATGTTAGGTTTCCCGGCTGAGAGGAGGCTGAGTCAATCCAAATTAACAGGGGGCAGACTTTATTAGGGAAATGCGCCCTTGGGAGAAAACCCAACGGGTCTCTCTCTCTCTCTCTCTCTCTCTCTCTCTCTCTCTCTCTGTGTGTGTGTAAGGAATAAAGAACGAAGGCAATGAAAGGGCGTGCAGAGTGAAAGTGGAAGAGGGCGAGGGGAAACACAGGGAGTGAAAGGCAGAGAGAGAGAGAGAGAGAGGCTTGCTCCTATTTCCAAATATTTTAATTAATTAATTTATTTTGAGGCTGTAGTAAATGTGAATAAGATTGTTTTACTGATTTTTTTTCTCGGTATTTTTATTGGTTTATAGGAGTACTGCTGAGTCTTTGTATGCAAATTGTGTAGCCTGCTACTTTGCCAAGTGTTTTTGCCTCCTCCTAGATTTCTGTTTTTATTTTAATTTGTGGAAGAGAAGCTTAGTTCCCATATTAAATCTCAGGCCTTGGTAATGCATGTCAGTAGAGGAATGAGCCTGTGACAGGGCTCAAGGCTGTCCCAATCCCTTAAAGCCTACTTGGTGGACCAGCAAATTAGCATAGTCTGGGAGTTTCTTACCAAAGCAGAACATAAGGCTTCAGTGGGTGTCTCCCCATTCAGAATCATGGAGGATGGGCAGGGCGTGCCTCAGTGAATTCTCCCACATAATTCTGATGAATGTTCCGGTTTGAAAACCACTGCGTTTGAAGCATCACTGGAGGTCATACAAGCATCTGCTCTGATCTGAAGCCATTATGTGTCGAAAATTTGTTATAATCACATCAACAAAGCACTAGACCGGTCCCAGGGATTAATATTTGCAATTATATGAGTCTCTGGGATTAATTTTTGTGATGAATATTACTCTGTACTGGGAGTTTAAGCATTTGAGAAACTAAGGTTGACTGAGGGAATTAAGGGAAAAAAACAAGGAAAATGTTCATTTCTTTGTGAGTCTGAAATTGCATCCAACCAACGAATAAGCTAATTATCCTTCTGATCCATTAAGGGACCACACTATCTGTTCTTCACTCAACTACTGTTATCTTTGTGTCTTTGGATGTAATGAAGCTATATATATTTTTAAATGCCCTCAGTCCCATTATGATGGCATTAGTCCTCCAAAAGGGAAAACTTGCAGATTTTTATAATTTTGAAGTTAATTGAGAACCATAGAATAAAAATCTATCAACAAGGAGAAAAAGAAGAGGAGAGATAAACGAAGGCATTTGCTCGCTGTCGAAAAGCCATAACTCGATAAAGAAACTCAAGTGAATGGACACAGCAAACAGGAGATACAGTGGAAGGGGGGGGGAAAGGGTGCCCAGAGAAAGCAGAGGGGAATGTGCTATGTAGCTTTAGCTCGTAAGATTTAAATCCATACATTTATGTGACTTCCCTCATGTTTTATATATCTAAATTAAAATACAGACTGAAGGTGAAAAGATTTTTAAAATGAGACCAGGAAGAATGAGAGAATAATAGAGAACAGTGATATTGCAGTGAAACAAAATGATTTTTCTCTTTTATCAGTAGTGCTTAGCTGAAAACATTGATTCATTGCTATAACTAACTCTGGCCATGGGCTCCAGAAGTCCTAGAATTCAGTAAGCAGAGCTTAATGGGTCATTTGGTAGAACTTTGGAAGAACATAATGCTAGTATAATATAGACAGTAAGATCACACTCAAAATGTTTTGGTTGTCCATAAGTAGTCTATTGGGAATTGTGTCACAATAGCAGTAAAGGCCCATTAAGGTAAAACTATTTCCTTCAGGTCAGGTGGTTCACACCTTTAATCCTAGCACTGGGGAGGCAGAGGCAGGCAGATCTTTGTGACTTCAAGGCCAGCCTGGTCTACAGAGTGAATTCCAGGACAGCTGGGGCTACCGGGAGACTCTGTCTTGAAAAGACCCCCCCCAAAAAAAATTTATACGACGTGCTACTGCAGATCATAAGGATACATGAGGATACATGCTGTGTCATGTAGGGAGTTGGGGTGCTGGGTAAGGGCCACAAGTCTTGGATTCAGGGTGATGGTTACCTCTGACTTGACAGGAATGTGAATACCCTGCGCCTTTCACTGTCGCTTCTTAGATGGGTGATACTTGTGCCAGGGTTGGCTATATCACTGTACTTGTCTTGTGTGTGCAGACTGTTTTTGTTCCTTTGTTTTAAGGAAACATCTACATGTGAGTTACTGATCCAACTGAAATTTATTCGTAGATTTTACTGGCTTCATGGCTATTCATCCAGGACATGTAAACCTAGAGAACAGTGACAATATCTGAGGAAGTGTTGGCTGGATAGAAATGGTGGAAATGAAAACAGGCAAAGCTTTCCAAAAGAAAGGAGAAATTGAGATGTAGGGTCTCAGAGCCAGGGTATACTTTTCTATTTTTATTATTTTTATGTTATATGTATGAGTGTATTGCCTGCAAGTACGTAAGTGCTGTGCAGTTCCCTTGGAGGTCAGAAAAAGACATTGGATTATCTGGAACTGGAGTCACGGATGATTGTTAGCCACCATGTGGGTGCTGGGATTCAAACCCAGGTCCTCTGGGAAAGCAGCCAGTGCTCTTAACCGCTGGACCGTCTTTCCAGTTCCAGGGTGCATTTTTGTTTTATTTTTTATTTTTTGGTCTTTTCAAAACGGGCATTTTTGTTTTAAAGTAAAGTTTACAGGCTTGGGAAGATGGCTCGCTCAGTTGGGAGAGTGCTTGATGTGCCTGCATGAGTATCTGAGTTCAGTCCCCAGCACCCAGGTGAAAGCCGCACACCTTTGTAGTCCTAGTGCTGGAGAGGCAGAGCCTGGTGGCTCCCTGGGACCTGCCAGTCTAGCCAACTGGGGAGTACCAGGTACAGTGAGAGACCCTGTAGAGTCACCCTGGAGAGTGACTGAGGACAGCATCCGGTGTTGGCTTCTGGTGCACACACACAACACAGGCATAGATACACACACACACACACACACACACACACACACATGCACACACACACACACACACACACGCACACACACACATATACAAGGAGAACCTCGGTGCACAGTAATTCTTTTTGAGGTGCTGGAGTAGAATTTTTCTGGTGATAAAAGTGGAAAATAGCGGTTATTTTTCTTTCACATGAACTGATTTCTGGGAGCATTAATGCTTCACATAGGCTCTTCTTCCATGGGGGAGGTGGGGAGCCATTGTAGGGTGGTGAAGATTTACCCTGCTTGAGTTCAGCTAGTTGTATACCATTTCTTCTTATTAATGGGTTAAAAAGAGAATAAAACCCGGTGATTTTCTTACTGTATAATCATGTGGTTCTTATTTTAAAGTGTCTTCCAGCCTTCTCTTGAGAAGCTGTGGCTTTGTTGGGCTTTCTCAAAATGCTTGCCTGCTTGAGTTTTAATGAAAGCTGATACTGGAGTTTCTTGGTAAACTACTCAGGGATCTGGTTCAGTGCCCCATTACAGAAAGCGAGGGGGCCCAAGAGGGGGTGCGATTTGCTCTAGATCATGAGGCTGGGAACAGAGAGTATCCTGATCGTGCTGTCTGTTTTGAATAGTCTCTTAACCTGACTTTGGATATCACTTGTTTTGGATTAGGTAAGGCACAGGCTTTTCTTCTTTTACCTCATTTCAGTCTGTCCTTTTCATGCAGTCACTACCTAGAACATTGTACTTGTGATTCTTTGCCAAGATGCACATTGGTGCTGAGTAGACATTACTGCAAGGTGGATGCTTGTTGTGGGCTGTGTGTGTGTGTGTGGTGGTGGGGGGGGATGCGGCTGTGAGAGGCTTCTTGCTAAGTTTTACCGGGATCAGAGGCACAGAGCCAATTCTGAATTCTGGGTTGAGCTGGTGGTACTTGGGGATAAGAGAGCATGTGACTGACTGTGGGGAAAGCTTGGCCAGCTCTGCCCTGCCCTGCCAGGTCTCTACAGTCCCTGGAGCAAGGCAGATCATAAGACTGACCACAAATGGATTCCCCTCTTTTTTGTAGGCATTTGGTACTCACATGGATATGTGTGTTGGTTTCTGAGTCACATGAAACAGAACAGCTATGTAGCCCTATTCTTAACCCCATTTTGTGGGAGGAATGCCCACTCTCTAGTGTTGAAACTGCTCTCAGCTTAATGAGAAACATTTGTTAGCTTGGATAATCATAGTATGCTCAGTACAAAATAGATATATTGAGCTGGCCTTCCTCACAGAGTGGTTCCACTAAGCCATTGTGCATGAGGGTATCTGCTTAGGGATCTTGAAGCGTTGTTTCAGTCTTAAGTTGTGGGGACTTGGCTACTCATGGATTTGTTGTGGCCTCCCAGTCATAAGTTCCTTAAAGACAAGCATACTTGTTCAAGTTCATGGTACCTTAATAGCTTTCTGTCTCCCACTGCCTCTCACATCATTAATGTCCAGTCGAGCTCCCCATAACTTCCCAGAATAGTATCTGGATGAAGAAGGTGTGCTGTGGACTAAGTCTTCCTCAAAATTTGGATGTTGAAGCCTTAATTCAGAATGTGATGGTTTTTGGAAGTGGAGCTTTCATGAATGAGATTAGTTTCTGGAAAGAGATTCCAGAGAGATGATCTTTCTCCACCTGTGAAGACACAGCACTAATGTGCCAGTCTTCCATGTTTAGTTGAGTGTCATAGAGAGTGACAGAGCATAGGTTCACAGCCAGAGCCTTGATCTTGGATGCCCTGACATTCAGAACTGTGGAGAATAAACTTCTACTGAAGCCACTTAGTCTGTGGTACTTATTGTCGTATGTGTGATGTGTATGTATGTGCACGAATGTGGAAGCCCATGGACAGTGGGCAGCTTCCCCATTGCTATCTGCGTAATCCCTTGAGCTGGAGTCTCTCACTGAACCTGAAGCTCACTGTTTTGGTTAGGCTGGCTAGCCAGCAAACTTCTGGGATCTGCCTGTTTGTGCCTTCCAATGTTGGGGTTACAGGCATGTGCAGCCATGCTGTTGTTTACAAAGGGGCTGAGAATTCAAACCCAGGTTCCCATGATTGCACAGCAGACACTCTTACCATGGAGCCATTATCTCAGCCCCACTGTGTGCTTTTAAACTAAGACAAGGAGCCCAGGCAGACCTTTGCTGAAAGGCTAGAAAGTCATCACCAGTTAGCACCAGTTTTGGTGTGACCTCTGACCCTTTAGAAATGATCAACCAGAACTCTAAAATGTACCCATGTCAAAGTAACTTTCTTGGCACATGGAAGTGGCTGCTATTCAGTAAAAGTCTGGTGAATGATACACATATCAGGAATCCAAAAGAGGGTTTTGATTTGGCTTCCCACAGAAGAAAGCTATCACTGTGAGTCTTGTGTTTAGGAGTATCCTGTAGATTTCAGACCCAGTTTGGACCATGGGAATGCTGTTTTAGCAGGGGCAGACTTTTTATTTAAAAGGGCTGTGAAGTGAATACTTCCGGTCATGCAGGCATTGCTGTCTGTCCCTGCTTTGTCCTGCTGTTGTACACATGTAATCACTTAATGGGTGTAGCTGGGTTTCTGTTTTTACTCAAAGAGTCCAAAATTTGAATTTCATTTGATCTGTGTAATATTCATGTCACAAAGATTCTTCTTTTGATTTTTCCCCCAACCATTTAAAAATGTTAAAGCCATTCTTGGCTCTTAGATAAATAAAAAGTAAACAATGGCCATATGTGGAAGGACTTGGGCAGTATAGGGTCACCAGTTGGGGACCTGACTGGGTCTCCAGGTACTGATCTTGGGACCATAGCAGAATTTTGATCTTTGTCCTAGGACTGTAGGGATCAGGGATTGATGAATATTATTGTAATTATCAGGGATTGATGAAGATTATTGTAATCCATTTGGGGTTGGGCTGTTGCAATGAAATTCCATAGACTGGGCAGTTTATGAATAACAGTGCATTGCTCACATTTCTAGAGGCTGTGACATCCAAGCCCAAGGTGCCAGCAGACTCATGTCTGCTAAGGGCTCACTCTTTGCCTCACAAATTATGTCTCTGGCTGCGTCCTCACAGCAAAACTAAAGTTCTTGCTGACTTAATTATTTCTGAAAAAAATCTCCTTTTTTTTTTTTTTAAGGCGGTGTGCTGAGTATTGAACCCAGAACCTTACTGAGAGACCCTGGTTTCTTTAGCATCTGCTCACCCTTTCAACATGGAGCTTACCCTATAGCAATTCTGTATTCCAGAAGGTTGGCAAGAGCCCATGTCCCCAAAGACATAAAGCAAAAGCCAAGGTAATTCCTGAGACCCCAAGTAGCAATAGATGCTGATGGAGCCAGGCATGTCCTAGCACACAGGAGCATGTGGTGAGACTTACTATGTATAGTAGCACATTTGTACTTGTAAACAGGATTCACTTTGGAAACTTGAAGTCTTCTATGTCTTCTGTCACCATCTATAAACACAGGTAGGGGTGAGGTGAGGTTGCTTAAAGAGCCTGCCCACCGCCCACAGGTTGTGTGCGTGCCCCGCCGCTCGCCCCGCCAACTGAGATTATGAAGGCATCTGAAGGAGGCAAACAAAGCAAGCCTTCAACACAGTGAAGAGTCATTTAGAACTTACACTGGAATACAGGCAAGGAGAAGCCCATATGCCAGGAACACAAAGAAGAGACAACATGGGAAAGGGGCAGGATAATCCTGCATCAACTCTACCAACCCTATGGAAGATTCCTACAGTGGGATCCCCCTGGGGATGGCCTAGGACACATATATCAGAAACACAGTTGGGAACATATTTAAAGAACTGCAAGATTATAAAGAGCAAATCAAAGAACTAAGAAAAGAGAATGAAGAACTCGAGAAGGACCTAGAGAGAGAGAATGACAAACTCTGGAAGGAACTGGAAACACTGAAAAGATCCCATGCTGAAAAAGAAAAGGAAACCAACCAGCGAAGCAAAGAGATACAGAAAGAGATTGAGAAGCTCCAAAAAGAAATAGGAACACTAAAAAAATCAGAAGAGGAAATGAAAAAGGAAATCAAACACTCATCCATTCAAGAGGAAAGGAATGGAAAAAGCCTCAGAAGCAGAATGGAGGAAGCAGAACAAAGAATATCAGACCTGGAAGACAACACAGAACAACTAAAAACCTCAAGGAAAGATTATGAAAAATTTAAAAATACACAAAAATGGAACAACCAGGAGCTGTGGGACACTATGAAAAGATCAAACCTCCGCATCATAGGAATAGAGGAAGGAGAAGAATCCCAAGAGAAAGGTATTGATCAGATCTTCAACAGAATAATAGATGAAAACTTCCCCAAACTAAAAAAGGACAAACCAATACCAATACAAGAAGCACATAGAACTCCAAACAGACAAGATCAGAAAAGAAATTCTCCACGCCACATCATAGTTAAAATGCTGGACACCCAAAACAAAGAGAAAATTCTTAAAGCGACAAGAGAAAAACAACAAGTGACCTATAAGGGGAAACCTATCAGAATAACAACGGACTTCTCACAGCAAACGATGAAGGCAAGAAGAACCTGGAGCAAAGCATTCCCAGTGTTGAGGGACAATGGATGCCAGCCCAGGTTACTATACCCAGCAAAAATGTCAATCATAGTGGAAGGAGAGAGGAAAATCTTCCATGACATAAACAACTTGAAAGAATACATGTCCGGAAAACCAACCCTTCAGAGAATACTTGAAGCAATCCAAAGAACAGAAGAAAGGAGCAACCAACCCCAGGCAACTAGAAGGAGAAATCAATAAAAGCATAACTGCAGAAGTAGAAACCTAAATCAAAACCGCAGATGGATAATAAGGCAAAAGGAAGCAACACAAACCTATCAGTCATAACCTTAAATATTAATGGACTAAATTCCCCAATCAAAAGACATAGACTGGGAGACTGGATTAGGAAACAGAATCCATCGATATGCTGTCTGCAAGAAACACATCTTACCTTCAAGGACAGGCACCACCTTAAAGTGAAGGGATGGAAAAAAATATTCCAAGCAAATGGTACCAAAAAGAAAGCAGGTGTTGCTATTTTAATATCGGATAAAATAGACTTCAAAGTAAAAGAAATCAGAAGAGACAAAGAAGGCCATTACATTTTCATCAAAGGAACAATCCACCAAGAAGATTTCACAATTATGAATATATATGCCCCAAATTCTGGTGCACCAAACTTTATAAAGACAATTCTCCAGGACCACAAGTCACAGACTAACCCCAGCACACTCATAGTGGGAGATTTCAATACCCCACTGAGTCCTTTGGATAGGTCAACAGGACAAAAAATAAACAGAGAGACATCTGAACTGAACGATATGATACACCAAATGGACCTCATAGACCTCTACCGAACATTCCATCCTAATACCAGAGAATACACTTTCTACTCAGCACCCCACGGAACATTCTCCAAAATCGACCACATCCTGGGACACAGAAGAAACCTCTACAAATACAAAAAGATTGAAATAATTTCATGCATCCTGTCAGACCACAGTGCAATGAAGCTCAACATCAACACCAGGACAAGCCCTCCTGCCTACAAGAACACATGGAGACTAAACAACACACTCTTGAATAATGAATGGGTCAAGGAAGAGATAAAGAAAGAAATAAAAACATTCCTGGAACTGAATGACAATGACAATACAACACAACAAAACTTATGGGATACCTTAAAAGCAGTCCTAAGAGGGAAATTTATAGCCCTGGGTGCCTACATTAGAAAAACAGAAAGAGCACAAGTGAATGATCTAACACTACAGCTAAAAGCACTTGAGAGGCAACAACAGATGAACCCTAAACGCAACAGACAGGAAGAAATAACAAAAATCAGAGCAGAAATCAATGAAATAGAAACAAAGAAAACAATACAAAAAATCAATGAAGCCAAAAGTTGGTTCTTTGAAAGAATAAACAAGATAGACAGACCTCTAGCCCAGTTAACAAAAAGAAAGAAGGAACAACTCCAAATCAATACAATCTGTGATGAAAAGGGAAATATCACAACGGACAAGGAAAAGATCAAGAAAATTATATGGGAATATTACAAGAACCTATATTCTACCAAGTTTGAAAATCTAGAAGAAATGGATGAATATCTGAAATCTTGGGAATCACCAAAGCTTGGCCAAGAGGAGACCAGCAGCTTAAACAGACCCATAACATATGAAGAAATAGAGGATGTAGTAAGAAGCCTCCCAACTAAAAAAAGCCCAGGCCCAGACGGTTTCACAGCAGAATTCTATAAAACATTTCAAAAAGACCTACAACCATTATTTCTGAAACTGTTTAGAAGTATACAATCAGAGGGAATTCTCCCAAATTCCTTCTATGAAGCCAACATCACTCTATTACCAAAACCAGGCAAAGATACAACTAAAAAGGAGAATTATAGACCCATCTCCCTCATGAACACAGATGCCAAAATTCTAAACAGAATACTGGCAAATCGCATACAGACCCACATCAAGAAGATCATCCATCATGACCAAGTTGGATTCATACCAGAGATGCAGGGATGGTTCAACATACGAAAATCAATAAACATCATCAAACACATAAACGGAATCAAAGACAAAAACCACACCATCATCTCAATTGATGCTGAAAAAGCCTTTGACAAAATCCAGCATCCCTTCATGCTTAAAGTCCTAGAAGGAATTGGATTGGAGGGATCATTCCTCAATGTAATCAAAGCCATATACAGGAAACCCACAGCCAATATCATCCTAAATGGGGAAATGACGGAAACATTCCCTTTAAAGGTAGGAACTCGGCAAGGCTGCCCCCTATCACCACTCCTCTTCAATATAGTGCTTGAAACACTTGCTAGAGCAATAAGGCAAGAAAAGGATATTAAAGGAGTACTAATTGGAAAAGAGGAAGTCAAACTATCCCTATTTGCTGATGATATGATTGTTTACTTAAGGGATGCAAAAAACTCCACCAGAAAACTCCTAGAAACGATTAACAGCTTCAGCAAAGTGGCAGGATACAAAATTAACCTTAGAAAATCAATGGCCTTTCTTTACACCAAGAACAAGCAACTGGAGAAAGAATTCAAAGAGACCTTCCCACTCACAATAGCCTCAAAAACAATAAGATACCTAGGAACAAACCTAACCAAAGACACCAAAGACCTCTACAACAAAAATTTTAAACCCTTAAAGAAAGAAATTGAAGAAGACCTCAGAAGATGGAAAAACCTCCCATGCTCATGGATTGGGAAAATTAACATTGTAAAAATGTCCATTTTACCAAAACTCTTGTATAGATTTAATGCAATCCCAATCAAAATCCCCAAGAGTTTCTTCACAGGCTTGGAAACAAAAGTTCTTAAATTCATTTGGAGAAACAAAAGACCCCGAATAGCCAAATCAATCCTGAGTGAAAAGAGCTACACAGGAGGGATCTCTATACCAGATTTTAAACTATACTACAGGGCTATAGTCATAAAAACAGCCTGGTACTGGCACAAAAACAGACCTGTTGACCAATGGAACAAAACCGAAGATCCAAATCTGAGCACATACAATTTCAGCCATCTCATATTTGACAAGGGGGCCAAGAAACCACAATGGAGAAAAGACAGCATCTTCAGCAAGTGGTGTTGGCAAAACTGGATCACCACTTGTAGAAGAATGAAATTAAACCCCTACCTCTCACCCTGTACAAAAGTCAACTCCAGATGGATTAAAGACCTCAACGTGAAACCCCAAACTCTGAAGGTGATAGAAGAAAAAGTTGGCAGCAGACTACAAGACATAGGCGTAGGAAAAGACTTCCTAAATCAGACAGCAGCTGCACAAGAATTAAGGTCGACAATTGACAAATGGGACCTCATTAAACTCAAAAGCTTCTGTACATCAAAAGAAACAATCAAGGAAGTGAAGAGAAATCCCACAGAGTGGGAGGAAACCTTCACTGCAGAAACATCTGACAAAGCATTGATTTCCAGAATATATAAACTACTCAAAAAACAAAGAAGAAAGAAAACAAATGACCCACTCAATAGATGGAGCAAAGAGCTGAACAGAGACTTCACAAGTGAGGAATTAGAGATGGCTGAGAAACACCTTAAGAAGTGTTCAACATCACTAATCATTAAGGAAATGCAAATCAAAACCACTTTAAGATATCATCTTACTCCAATAAGACTGGCTAGGATCAAGAAAACAAATGATACCAAGTGCTGGAGAGGTTGTGGGGAAAGGGGAACACTCATCCACTGCTGGTGGGAATGTAAACTCGTACAGCCACTATGGAAAGCAGTGTGGAGAACCCTTGGAAGACTTGGAATGAACTTGCCACCCGACCCAGCCATACCACTCCTGGGCATGTACCCTCAAGACTTACGCCACCACAGAGATACATGCACGGCCATGTTTATTGCAGCTCTCTTCACAATAGCAAGGAGCTGGAACCAACCTAAATGCCCCTCAACTGACGAGTGGATAGAGAAAATGTGGTACATCTACACAATGGAGTTCTATGCAGCAGTAAAGAAAGATGACATCATGAGCTTTGCAGGAAAATGGCTGGAGCTAGAAGACATCATGCTGAGTGAAGTAACACAGTCCCAGAAAAACAAACGACGAATGGTATCCCTCATCTGTGGATGCTAGTGCCAATTACCTAGTTGTAAGTATTTCTTGTGCATGGCCGCTTGAGCTTTTGTCCAAAGCAGTTGGGAGTGATGCATATTGGAAACAACAACAACAACAGAAAGGACTGCATCGAAGAACTGACTGAAATGTGAACTTCTGCTTAAAACAGTCAACTTCCTCATGGAGAATATTGAGAAAGACTGAGAAAGAGATGAAAAGCATGTTTGGCAGAATGCATGAGCTCTGGTGGGGTGGGGGAATGGGGGGTACATGGGTCTAGATTTGATAAAAAACATAAAAATTATGTGAAAAAAAAGAAATAAGGAAGCCTTCTGTCAACTCCAGAATGTCTCTTGGACCAGGAATATGACTACAGTACAAACAAAAATGCAAGTGTTTCCCTTCTGTTGCCAACAGCCTGATAGGGGATCTTTTTTGATGACTCAAACTTGATGGAGTCTATCTGTCTAGTCTGTCTGTTTTTCCTGTAAGCCTTGAGGCAGAGGGGAAAGTGCATCAGATACGCTTTTTTTTTTTTTCTTTGTCTTTTTGAAACAGGGCCTCCCTGTTTCTAGTTGGCCTGGAAGTTGCTATGTAGACCAGGCTGGCCTTGAACTAACAGAGATCTGTCTGCCTCTGCCACTCAAGTGCTGGAATTAATGGCGTGTGCCACCATGCCCAGAGACCTCAGAACATTTTTACTAGCCACAAGATATTTGGACTTCCCTTTTTTATTTTTAATTTTTTAATTTTTAATTTTTTATGGGATTCTCCAAGATAGGGAATAAAAACTTGGGCCCTGGAGTCAGGATTTCTGGGTATGAATTCCTACCCCAGCACATGCCTACTCTGTGATGTTGAGCAAGAGATTCCATGGATAATGATAGTTCCTACTTCACAAAGTAGGCATTGACAGTCAAAGAAGTTAACTATATAAAGCATTTAGATAGGACCTGACATATTATTTCTGTTATCATAAAATGATATGACTGAGTAAAGAAAATGTATGGTATCTACAATAAGATTTTGTTCAGCCATAAGGATGGAGTTGTAGAATATTGTGCTAAGCAAAATAAGCCAGGCTCAGGAAGACCTGAGTCTTCATGTTCCCTGAAGTACTCTCGCTTTTGTGTAGTTGGTGCTGAGGCTGCTGGGGTTTGTTATATTGGCATTGGAGGCCCAGCCTGCCATGCCAGACCTCCTTTCCTGAGGCTTCTTGATGGCGCCCTACCCTGACGTCCCCTCCAACACACTGCCAATTCATTTCCCCTTTGGAGATAATGGTTTCCTGAGAAGTGGAGGGTGTGTCAGGTGCTTTTGGTACTGGTTTCTACCTGGTCAAGGTATCTTTGGGATGATGGGTCTCAGTCTGAAGCCTCTATGTCAGTCACAGGTGGCAGCCTTCCTATCTCTAGTCAGAACAGAATATAAACACTAACCTTCTCCCTCCCAAAGGAAGAGAACAGCCCTGCCCTTGTAGAAATGACTTTCAGACTGGGGAAGAGATGGGGGTTTTGATTAGGAATTTGGGTTTCTAATGTCCAGAGACATCTGAGTGGGGTTTGGTTTGCTTTCGGTGCCTGCTTTATAGCACTGGGGAGTTGGGATGCATTGGTACATCTACCTAGTATTCTGTAAATACCATGGCACTCAATTCAATAAATGCCCTGGGTTTTGTCTGTGTAAGGCCTTTGAAGGGCAAGAGGCTGAGGTTCCTGGGGAGATCACAGTGTTCATGGCTCACCAGGCAGCACAGGAAGACCCAGCTCGACTGGAGACTCAGATGCTCTTACTCCTGGAGTGACCTGACCCTCCATGGTCTCTGTGCATCTGATGCCAAGCTGTGTCCTATGTACTGTGTCCTGGAGTACTGCTGTGTTTTTAATGCTTAGAGGGGTGCCAGGCACCCATTCAATGCATAGGCTATGTTTGTTGGCTAAATGAATGCTCTGAGCCCTCAACTTCTCTTGGAGAAAGTGTTAGGGGTGTACTCTCATGTCATGGTGAAAAGAAAATGTGCTGTGCCCATGTATTTTGTAGATGTTTTGGGGTATATATTGTGTTTTAAGCATTGTACATCTTGATGCAACTATATCAGTGAAACATTTTCATTCATAAAAGACATTTCAGTTTTAAGATTTTAAGTGGCTGGAGAGATGGCTCAATGGTTAAGAGCACTGACTGTTCTTGCAGAAGACCCAGGGTTGATTCGCAGCACCTACATCATGGCTAAGAACCATCCGTAACTCAATTTCCAGGGGATCTGGCACCTGACATCCATGGACATTGCACAACACAAGTGCACTTACACAGGACACACACATAAAATAAAAATAATAAATAAAAAAATTCTTTTTGGTCTTTTTGAGACAGGGTCTCCCTGTAGCTCCAGTTGTCTTGGAACTCACTATGTAGACCAGGCTGGCTTTGAACTCACAGAGACCTGCTTGCCTCTGCATCCTGAGTGCTGGGATTAAAGGCATACGCCACCACGCCAGGCTTAAATGAAATATTTTAAAAAGGATTTTATTTTATTTTATTTTTTATTTTTTTTGGTCTTTTCGAGACAGGGTCTCCCTGTAGCCCCAGCTGTCCTGGAACTCACTTTGTAGACCAGGCTGGTCTTGAACTCACAGAGATCCGCCTGCCTCTGCCTCCCAAGTGCTAGTAGGATTAAAGGTGTGTGCTACCACACCCAGCTTAAAAAGGATTTTAAAATAGTTTATCACCTGCTGTGATCAAAGAATCATAGGTGCTCTGGAAGAATCTTTAGAGAGGGAGAGGGACCATATTTGTAGTTTTGAGCATTGTGAGGGAATTATCAAGTGTCTACATTCTTTTGTTTCTGGAGAGTTTTGGCATCTTCCCATAATAAGTGAGGGGGGCATCCTTCACATAAAATAATAATTTGGATATGGCTCAGGGCCAGAAATCTGTGGGATATAATAATTTGTGTATTACAGAATTGGAGGGGCTGTCTATGTGTGTGCACACTTAGAGGTCAGAGGTTGACTTCAAATATCTTCTTCTGTTACTCTCCATCTTAATTTCTGTATTACAGAATTGGAGGGGCTGTCTATGTGTGTGCACACATAGAGGTCAGAGGTTGACTTCAAGTATCTTCTGTTACTCACTCTCCATCTTAATTTTTGACCCGGGGTCTCTCACTGGTCCTAGAGTTTCCCATTTCAGCTAGATTGGTTGGCCAGTGAACCCCTTTTCTGGCCAGGGATCCACTTTTCTCTGTCCCCAAGCCCTGGGGGACATATATGACATATATGCCTGGCCTGGCTTTCTGTCTCGGTGCTAGGTCAGGTCCTCATATTTGCAGAACAGACACTTTAACATTGAGCCATCTCCCCTGCCCCTGTCTAATTTTATCAAGAAAAAATCCCTAGAGAAGGTGAGGACAGGGAGTTGTCAACTTTGGCCTAATTGTGGAACCGCTCAAAGACTTAGCACCCTGCAGGTCAGCAGAAGCATCTCAGATCAGATGAAAGAAAGTTGGCATTTTTCAATGGGTTTTCATGTTGCCATTTGGTCAACTTTTGCAGAGATCGTGTGGGAGAACTAGAATTAGGAAAAGAGGGCTTCAGGAGGTTGGATCCTTTGGGGGTTCCCCTCCTCTGCCTTCCCTGGGCCAGTCTACAGGGAGGAATAGGCTTTGCTCCAGACGACTGCCCCAGACCAGCCCTGGTCAGGCAGAGTGCTTCGGTCCTGGATGTGGGCAAGCCAGTGTTATCAGGGATGTTGATCTTGGATTAAAGGAATGACTTCTAGGCAGCCAGCCTAGTTTGCTTTTTCCTTTCCAGCTCTCTGATGTTCAGGAAGACTGCTTGGAGAGAAGGTGGCCTGCCTTTCTGAATGGGATCTAGCCAGCCATTCACCCATCAGGCCTTGTAGGGCAAAACCCTGATGGGTGTCCAGCAGGGTGCTAGGCGGCCTCAGGAAGTCTGCCCTGTGTGTGTTTTGGGGTGTGATTTGGACATTGTTGTTAATTGGCTCCAAGAGCTAGAGGAGGTCATTTGATATTCATGTTTTTAAAATTATTTATTTTTTTACTTCTATGTATGTTTCACCTACATTTATGTTAAGTGTACCCATGGGTGCAGTGCCTGCGGAGGGCAGAAGAGGGTGTTGGATCCCCTGGAAGTGGAGTTACAGTTGGTTGTTAGCTGCTATGTGGGTGTTAGGAACTGAACCTGGATCCTCTGGAAGAGCCATCTCTCCAGCTCTGGTGTTTGTGTTCTGTTGGTCACCCCAAAGTCAAAGCTGGAGAGGCCCTCAGAGATCAGCCTGCCTTTCATCTGCATAGCAGTTGTAAAACTGAGTCCCATAGTAACTTATTGATAGTAGACTTGGTGCTCAGTGCTAAAGCCTCCAGACGTGAACTGGGCTGTCTGGTCTGAGGATACTTACTTCACATGTATACCTGTTACTAGAAAGTCAGGGTTTGCTGGCTTTGGCTGTAGACAGATACTCGACTGGTACCTTTAACTATTTTGTGCTGAGGCCCTCATGTGTATGCTGACTCAGAGGTAGTATATTAATAAGGATTTTTTGTTTTTGTTTTTATGTCATTTGAAGGGAAATGGCTTCCTTAGAATAGTGCTCAGAGCAAGCCAGTAAGCAGCACTCCTCCATGGTCTGTGCCTCAGTTCCTGCCTCCAGGTTTCTGCCCTGAGTTCCTACCTTGGGGGGCTCCCTGAGTGATGAACTATGACCCAGAAGATGTGAGCTGAATAAACCCTTTCCTCCCCAAGTTGGTGTTGGTCAGAGTGTTTTGTCACAGCAATTGAAGAGAAACTAGAACAGAAATTGGTACCAGAGAGTAGGCTATTGCTGTGACAGACCTGACCTTGGTGTTTTGGGGAAGGATTGTGGAAGCGTTTGGAACTTTGGGCTAGAAAAATCATTGAATGCCTAAAGATCATTGCTGTGGAAGTTGGAACAGTTTTGCTGAAAGAGTTGTAGGCGATGGAGGCCTGGATTGTGAAGTTTCAAAGGGAAGCAGAGATCATCAGGACTATTTAATCTGTGGGCTCTGGCCAGTTGGGGCTGAAGAATCAGCTGTAAGTAACAAGAGACCAGCATCACTGTGGTGAACTTTTCTGGGAAGAATTTCTTCAGGGTCAGCACACAGAAGCTATGTTTCAGAAGGGGCCTGAGCCTCCATGTCAAGCCAGAAGCAGGACTTAGTAGTGTGTAAGAGTCTCCTATATGGTTCTGGTGTTGAAAGCATGAAGGGGTCACAGAGAGCAGCTGAGGCCTGGCACTATGAGAGGCCAGGAAAGGCCACTGGTCAGAGTGTGGCCTTGGTTGCAGTGGAGACCCCAGGATTCCAGGGGTCAGGAAGAGAAGCTGAGGTTTTGCATCAGGAGAGGTCAGAAGCAGCCTCAGTTTCAGTGGTGACCCCAGCTTTTTGGAGATGCTGGGACCGTGGGACGACCACCAAGAGCAGCAGCAGGTGTAGAATGGAGTCGGCCTGGGCCTGCGAGATGAGCTGTATGTGCCACGGACGGCAGAGTCGGAGAGGGGGAGCTGCCGAGACCCTTTGGAGCCCAGAAGTCGTGAGTGAATCCCAGGTGTCCAGCCTTGAGCTACTTTGCTGGACTTAGGTTTTGTTTGAGCATGCCTGATTCTTCCCTTTGAAATAAGACAGTACTTGTTTTGGATTTTACAGCAGCCCGCAGTTAAGAGACTTTTTTTTTTTTTTTTTGTCTTTTTGAGACAGGGTCTCCCTGTAGCCCCAGCTGTCCTGGAACTCACTCTGTAGACCAGGCTGGCCTTGAACTCACAAAGATCCACCTGTCTCTGCCTCCCAAGTGCTAGGATTAAAGGCGTGTGCCACCACGCCCGGCAAGAGACTTTTAATAGACTGAACTTTTAAGTGTTTGGACATTTTAAGGACTGTGGGGCTTTTAAGGTTGTACTGTCTTAGGTTGTGATTAATGTTAACGTCATACTTTGGGGACAAGAACTGGAAAGGTGGTGGTTTAATAGTGATGTGTTTTTGTGTGTCAAGTTGACAAGGGATCAATTGTGCTGGATAGCTTTAGTGTCAACTTGACACACCTGGGTTGAGGGAGCCTCAGTTGGGGAATTGGCTCCATTGCACTGGCCTGTGGCCACATATGTGGAGTAGTTTTGATTGTTGAGCAGTGTGGGAGGGCCCAGCCCACTGTGGGTGGTGCCACCCCTGGGCAGGTTGTTATGTATATTATAAAAGAGCAGGCTGGGCAGGGGCCAGGGGAGCAAGCCAGTGAACAGCATTCCTCCATGGCCTGTGCCTCAGCTCCTGCCTCCAGGTTCCTGTCCTGAGGTCCTACCTTGGGCTCCCTGAGTGATGAACTGTGACCCAGGAGATGTGAGCTGAATAAGCCACCCCCCCCCAAGAAAAAATAGTGCTTCTCACAGTTAGTGTATGGAGGAAGCCTCATGGGTGCTGTTGAACTGCAGACTGTGGGGTTCCTGCCCTGGAGACCCTGCCATGCTCCTTCAGCCACAGATCTCTGCAGTCTCTCCTCTCTCTGGGTCATGAAGGACTGACTGACTGTTCTCTTTGGTCCCGTTTGATGGTGGATCTTGTTCATTTTTAAAAATTACACAAAAAAATTACATTTATTTGTGTCTGTCTATGTGAGCCAAGATACACATGTAGGGGTCAGAGGACAACTTGTATAAGTTGGTACTCTTCCACTATGTGAGTCTCAGGAATCGAACTGGGCTTGGCAGGAGCTGTCTTGCCAGCCCTCGATGGCAGCTTTCTAAGTGAACTAGAAATAACTGAACTGCTTGGGTGGAGACCAGTGAAGTATGAACCCTTTACCCTCAGGTTACACTCTGTGGTTTGTAGCCGCAGTGGTCTTTGCCTTTTGGGTTTCTATGCTCTAGAGCTGTGGTTTTTCATCCAATCTTCTGTCTGTCTTGGTTTCTGTCTGTGCTAGAGTTCCTCCTGTGCATTCTGAGGGAACCTTCTGGAAGGAAATGGTGTTTGCCTGGCATCCAGAGATATTTCTACAAGTTATATTAAGAGCCACCACCAGATAACTGATAGCTGATAATTACTTTCACAACCCCCCTCCCCCCACATTCTTCACGTGGAGTGAGGGGTGGGGGGTGGGGGCGTGATACTTCCTTAAGACTCTCCCTCAAAGACTGCTGGAAGTTAGCATGGCACTTAGCTTGTCAGTGCTTAGGTGGCTAGGCAGCTTCCCTGCTTCCGAAGTCTGGCGCGTGGAGTCAGACCCACTTCCTAAGCTGTCATGAGGTCTGTGGAAACCAGTGGGGTGGCTCGGAACAGGACTGTCTAGAAGGCTCCTGGCTGTGGCCACAGGAGCTCTTCCTTACCTGGAGTGCACAACCCCCCTACCTCATGTGTGTGCAGAGCTGACGAGCAGCCGTGGCAGTGCAGCCCTCTGCTGACTTGGAGCTTCTCTGCTCTTTGTGAAACTGAAAGCATTTGACAGGCTTTACCGTTTCCTGAGGGGAAGAGCAGGCCCAGTGAGAGGCCTAGTCCTTGTCTTCATGAACTCTATGCCCTGTCCAGTGGGCAGCCTGGGCTAAGAGACTGTGGTGTGGCCAGTCCCTCACAAGCCAGCTGTGTCCACTGTCCTATTCTTGCATACTTTCTGGCTTTTCTCTCATCTGCTTGCAGGCTTTCTTCGAGGTCCATCTCCAGCACTTGCCCACTTTTCCCCAACAGGGTCCCATGGTGTAGTCCAGGCTGGCTTGAAACTTGCCTGTACTCAAACTGGCAGTAGTTCTCCTACTTTAACTTCTGAATGCTAGGATTACAGGTTTGAGCCACTGTGCCCAGCTGCTCAACTGTTAGAAAGCAGTACTGGGTAAATGTCTGTGCTGGATAGCTTTAGTGTCAACTTGACACACCTGGGTTGAGGGAGCCTCAGTTGGGGAATTGGCTCCATTGGATTGGCCTGTGGCCACATCTGTGGAGTATTGTCTTGATGGTCGAGCAGTGTGGGAGGGTCCAGCCCACAATGAGTGGTGCCACCCTGGGCAGGTGGTTGTGTACTGTATAAGAAGGCAGGCTGGGCATGAGGCAGGGGAACACAGCATTCCTCCATGGCTTGTGCTTCAGCTCCTGCCTCCAGGTTCCTGCCCTGAGTTCCTGCCTTGGGCTCCCTAAGTGATGAACTGTGACCCAGGAGATATAAGCTGAATAAACCCTTTCCTCCCCAAGTTGGTGTCGGAGTGTTTTGTCACAGCAATGGAAGACAAACTAGAACAATGTCCTTTAAGAAGTGGCTTGGGGCTGGAGAGATGGCCTAGCGGTTAAGAGCACCAACTGCTCTTGCAGAGGACCTGGGTTCGATCCCAGCACCCACATGGCGGCTGAGAACCGTCTGCAACTCCAGTTCTAGGAGAACTCCAGTTCCAGGGGACTCCGACACCGTCTTCTGACCTCCGCAGCATTGCACGACACGGGTGCACAAACCTGCATGCAGACAGTACATTCATACACATACAGAAATAAATAAAAATTAAAAAAAAAAGAAGTGGCTTTTCCCTCAAGATGTTTGCTTCCTAAGGGACAGCTTCAGTGCTAGAGATGGGGGCACTTTGCAGCTGGCCACCAGAGGAAGTCAGGCATGGCACCCATCCCAGAAACAGCTTGGGTTTTCACTCAGCCCTGGAGAGGAGCTAGATTAGGGTTCAAGGGAGTATTTTAAGACATATGAAGATGCCCATTTTAAGCTAGTGACTTAAAAAGATAAAAATGAGGCTGTCTTGTGTTCCCCAGATGAGTGGAGGTTTGTGGAGCTGCGTTCTGTCTTCTGAGGAGTGGGACTTGTAGTGTTATTTGCCTTAGTCTCGGTCACTAGCCTGAAACAAGGTTTCAGGAATCTTCCAAGGGGAAAAATACATTTTTTCCAATTTCTATGAAACCTGATCCCTTGAGATTGTTTCCAGACTCAAGATTTTGAACACTTCAATGGAATATTGGAAGCTACAGTTATTTGTCAGGTTTGGGGTGTGTCTGCCTTTCATCTGAATTTTGTTTTGGGTTACTGGGCTGTGGGCAGTGTTCTTGTGCTTTTTATTGCTTATGGGAAAAATACCTTTGTCATTCTTTGTATCTTTCCTTAGGTTTAAGAATGAAGAGATGCTGGGGGCTAGAGAGATGGCTGTGGTTAAGAGCACCGACTGCTCTGGGTTTGATTCCCAGCACCCACATGGCAGCTAACAGCTGTCCGTAACTCCAGTTCCAAGGGATCTGACACCCTCTTCTGACCTCTATGGGCATTGCCCAACATGGGTACACTTATATACATAAATATACTTATAAAATAAAAATATTTTAAAAAGAATGAAGAGATCCATCGAATAAGCTGCCATTGCACCCTTAAGAAACATGTAAAACCTTCTGTGTGGTTTACACAGCTTCCTATACATAGGGTGTGCAGACTTAACCCACCTTTTTGTGGCTCCTGTGTGACTGTTGGCTATGCTGTTCTAGCTTATAAACCAAGTGGGACCCGATTGTCTGAAGAAGAGCCTGGAATCTGTCTTCCTAAGTAGGTGACTGAGGTGTAATATTGTCACATAGAATATGTTGGAGGAATGAATGATTGGCTCTGCAGAGAACATGGATGGTCTCATAGATTGAGTCTCTGAACCAGATCTTGAAGGCCAGTAGGTGGGAGTTGGTGCAGTGGGGCAGAGCTTGCTTTGCTCATCTATCATGCGAGAGGAAGGTCTTGGTCCTATGGAATGCTGGCCAGTGTGGGCTTGATTACCAGGCCAGGTTACTTGGCATATGAAAATATCTAAGGGTTTTAAGCCTGGGGTACCCGTGACTTCATTAGCTAGGTGTCACAAGAGGGTTTGGAGAGAGAAGACTAAGTATAGCAAGTCCAGTTGGGGGCTTGTTGCTTGCTGCAGAGGCCCAGCCAGAGTGAATTTGAGAGTCTGGCCAACGAATCAGCCCTAAGTGCAGCAGACCTCTGTATTTGTTTAAATGTGGTCTTATTGCTTGCTGCTTTCTAGCTCCAGACAGTATCCTTCAAGTAGAACTGTAGCCGAGAGCACCCAGTAGACGCACCTCTCACAGTATCCTTCAAGTAGAACTGTAGCCGAGAGCACCCAGTAGACGCACCTCTCACAGTATCCTTCAAGTAGAACTGTAGCCGAGAGCACCCAGTAGACGCACCTCTCAGCCTTGCTCTCTTAGCCATGCCAGTACTCTAAAGCTGAGGCCTGTGAGACCTATGCACTGAAGGGCACATGGCCTCAGGTGTGCCCCTAAAATGGACACACAGGGTTTTAAATTCAACTGTTACTTGAGGTCATACGCCTTTCAGTAGAGGGACTTTTGGTTCCTGTTGAAATGCTGAGAGTGGAGTTTGTCTTGAGCACACGCTTATCCATCTTGAGAATGGGTAGTACAGATGTAGGTTTGAATGTGACAGTGAAGCTGGCTGTGAGATCTTGGTAAGCATAAAGTAGATAGTGAGTGCTCACTGTGTGCCAGATGTGCTCCTGAGCTTAGCACCAATTGACTCAGTCAACTTGGAACAGTACCTTGGAGCAGGGTTCTGCTCTTACCTCCATTCTGCCAGTGTGGTTGTCTGAGGCACAAATAAGTTCTCTCCTCACCCACCTAGTAGATGGTAGAGTGGGATGTACAGCCAGGTGCTTGGGCCCATGGGTAGGTAGATGATGCTCTCTGGGGAAATGTGTAGTGTCTGGAAGGGATAGTTGTTTAATTGATGGTATTTAATATTACTAACATGAAAATGTAGATTACAGAAGAGTCTACTTCATTCCAGTTTTATAAATAAAATGGGCATATATACTTATGGGCAGAAAAATATTCAGGACATGCACCAAAGTTTTGGTAGCAACTATATCTGGTGATGTGGTTATATTTATGCAATTTTCTTTTCTTGTTGTTTTTGTTTTCTTTGAGATGGGGTCTCACTATGTAGACCATGCTGGCCTTGAACTCACGGAGATCCGCCTGCCTCTGCCTCCCAAGTGCTGGGATTAAAGGTGTGCACCCCACACCCAGAAGATCATGCTAATTTTATTTCTTTCCAGATGTTTGACTGGTTGTCTTAATGCAATTATTTAGTAGTTAATACCTTCTCCACTGGTTTGAGTATGTTATTTACTCATGTACATTTTGGTTTGTTCCAGTATTTACTCCTGCTTTAATGAATGTAGCTTTATAATAAGTCTCCAAGATTAAACTTTAGGTGAATTTTATAATTTCTTTGCCATACTTTCAATTTGGATGAGACTCTTAGTTTGTAGAATGCACAAGGATTTCTTAATCATATTGCTAGGCTTTTTTTTTTTTTTTTTTTTTTTTTTAATCTTTAAAACTGCTTTATTCAGAGAGCCATCCATCTGAGAAGACTGGACTAACCTTACCTTAGATGTCTGTCCTCCACCTCACCTCAAGCCAGCTGGACATTTTATGTTGATTATGCTGTGAATGTGTTTGTCATTGTTTGGACCTGGGCAGAAGAAAACGTTTGGTTTCTAGGAGTGTCTCAGTGGCAGGAATTGATAATCGCCTTGCGTTTTGTGTCCGTAATGCTAAGTGCTGGGACTTATAGTCTCTATAAATATTTGTAGAGCGAATGAAGAAATCTTTTATATACATAGCATTGTCCTCTTTTCTTCTTTTGGGGTATTTAGGATTCCCAGGAATGGGATCAGAGAAGTATTATGGTTTCTAAAATGTACTATTTGTGTGTGCTCATACACATGCATGTTTGAGGGCAGGGCTGTGTACATCCATCTGTGCACTTGGCTGTTGTTCCTCTGGTGTTCGTCCCCCACAGAGACAAGTTCTCTCTGTGTCCTGGAGTTTACCACATAGGTTAGGCTGGCTAACCAGCATGCTCTGGAGAGCTGCTTTCTGATTCTCTAGTGCTGGGATTACAAGGGTATGCTCCAATGCCCAGCTCTACTCCCCCCCTCCCCCCACCCCAATGTAGTTCTAGCTGGTCCTGGAGTTTGCTGTGTAGACCAGGCTGGCCTTGAACTCACAGAGATCTGCCTGCCTTGGGCTTCCAACTGCTAGGATTAAAAGCATGCCACCATGGCTGGCCTTTTTAAAAACTTGGTTCTGGGGATAGGAAGTCAGACAAGTCCTGTGCTTGCACTTTACTGCTGAGCTGTCTCCCCTGTCCTCTGTCCTGAGTTTTGACAGGTGAATATTCTCTCCTGGAGGATTGAAGAGCCAGAGAATGAACACTTGATGTAAGGTAGTCACAGTGGAGAGTGCTAGATGATGAAGCCCAGCTCCCCACGTGCTGCTGGGTTGCCAGCCAGGCTACTCAGTAATATGTCCCCTGAAAAAGTGTACGAGTTAAAGACGCAAGCATAAACCTAAATGACCTGCGTTTTGTTTTACACAATGTACATTATATCTGGATCGTCAACATGTAAAATGGCCAATGATTTTTTTTATATCTTTTTTTTTTTTTTTAATCTTTTTGAGACAGGTTTCCCTGTAGCCCCAGAGTGCCTGGAACTTACTGTGTAGACCAGGCTGGCCATAAACTCACAGAGATCCTCCTGCCTCTGCCTTCTGAGTGCTGGGATTAAAGGCGTGTGCCCCACTTGTAGAAGAATAAAGTTAAACCCCTACCTCTCTCCCTGTACAAAAATCAGCTCCAAATGGATCAAAGACCTCAACATGAAACCCAAAACTCTGAAGGTGATAGAAGAAAAAGTTGGCAGCAGCCTACAAGACATAGGCATAGGAAAAGACTTTCTAAATCAGCCAGCAGCTGTGCAGGAAATAAGGTCGACAATTGACAAATGGGACCTCATTAAACTCAAAAGCTTCTGTGCAGCAAAAGAAACAATCAAGGAAGTAAAAAGAAAACCCACAGAGTGGGAGGAAACCTTCACTGCTGATACATCTGACAAAGCCTTAACTTCCAGAATATATAAACTTCTCAAAAAACAAAGAAGAAAGAAAACAGATGACTCACTCAAAAGATGGAGCAAAGAGCTGAACAGAGACTTCACAAGTGAGGAATTAGAGATGGCTGAGAAACATCTTAAAAAGCGTTTGTTGCTAATAATTAAGGAAATGCAAATTAAAACCACTTTAAGATACCATCTCACTCCAATAAGACTGGCTAGGATCAAGAAAACAAATGATACCAAGTGCTGAAGAGGTTGTGGGGAAAGGGGAACACTTATCCACTGCTGGTGGGAATGTAAACTCATACAGCCACTATGGAAAGCAGTGCAGAGAACCTTTAAAAGACTCAAAATGAGCTTGCCACCTGACCCAGTCATACCACTCCTGGGTATATACCCACATGACTCATCTTACTGCAGAGATACATGCGCAGCCATGTTTATTGCAGCTCTCTTCACAATAGCGAAGAGCTGGAACCAACCTAAGTGCCCCTCAACTGACAGTGGATCGAGAAAATGTGGTCCATCTACAAGATGGAGTTCTGTGTAGCGGTAAAGAAAGATGACATCATGACCTTTGCAGATAAATGGATGGAACTAGAAGATATTATGTTGAGTGAAGTAACAGTCCCAGAAAAGCAAACGATGAATGGTATCCCTCATCTGTGGATGCTAGTGCCAAGTACCTAGTTGTAAGGCAAACTGAGCAACATTAATGTTATATTCTTCATGATCTGAAAACAACTGTGCTCTTCTATTGTGAATCCCTTAACAGGTTCCAGAACTAAGCTACCATTTATTTTCAGAGTTAGGAATTTTTGGTATATGGATGGAGGATATGTATGTATATTTTAGAGTAATATAAGATCAAAAGGATGAGGAAAAAACTAGTTTGTCATGACATTATGTCTAACCACAGTATTTATTTTATGGAAGTGCTTCTTAGTATTTCTTATACAAGGCTGCTTGAGCTTTCGTCCAAGCCTTTTCTAAAATATTATACAGTAGTTCAAAGTATCAGGCTGGTATTACTTAGTCTTTCTGGATGCTTAACAACCATACTTAATGCCCATACCAATTTGGCTGAGGCTCTTAAGGGATAAGTTTGTTCCTTGCCCTCAGTGGTCAACTAAGTCCCAGGGAAATATGCATGGGGGCATCTCTTGAAATGTCCTGCAAATGTGAGTCACCAGTCTTCCTGTGCAGGGAGGTCTTAGAGATCCACTAATGGGACTTCAGCCAGTGTCCAGTCTATAAAGAGGAAAGTCTGCTCATGCTTCAGAAAGTGAAGCCTGGTCTAGCAAGACCTGACTTTATCCTGGAGTAGATGGAACTGGTAAATGAAAAGCCAAAGGAGCCAACCCCCCCAAAATCTGAGTGACCCCTGAGGACCAGATCTTCATCTGACCTTGAGAAAACAAAAACCTTGTTTAATCTGGGCTGTGTGGCCTTAAACATCCAAAAGGAAAGTATAACCAGAAATAATTAGTAAGGCCTTAGAAATTATACTTCAGGTATAAAACTTGAGCTCTTAGTAAAGACAAAAAGTAAAAAAAAAAAAAAAAAAAAAAAAGCATAGTTGTTTTGCCTGTCTTACTGGCAAGTACAGCTACCCTGTGGCTGCTACTGCTTTTGCCATCCTTCAAAGACATGAGACATGGCTTTTCAACCTTCCAATATGGACTGAAGACTCATGTCTCTCCAAGAATCCTCCAAACTTTCAATGCCAAATGGGGACTGCTGAGACATCCAGCTTGTGGACTGAGCTACTACTGGGGTTTCAGCCTCTTCAGAGTATAGACTGCCATTGTTGGAGTACCCAGGCTGTATCAGGGAGACCAGTACAAGAAGATCAAGACAGGACACGATGCTTACTGGACCTCATTTGGTGACCATGGGAAGGGAAAACCCCAGCATGGAGCACAAGGGCAGAACTGATGGTGATTTGGGTTTGCCAAGGAGGAGACTTCAAACATGACATCTTTCAGCCTAATAAAGAAAAAATAATCATAAGGTGAAGATGCTAAAACCTATGATATAATGTTGCATGCATATTTTGGAGTGGTGCAAATTGGAAGGAATAACAACAAAAAGACTGGGTCAAAGAACTGACTGAAACTGTAAACTTCTGCATTGAAAATTTTGAAAGAGACTGAGAAAAAAGTCTATATTTGATTGGAAATTTTGTATGAAATGCACAAAGGTTCAATAGAAATTGGCTTTGAAAAAAAATAATAAAGGTGTGTGCCACCATGCCCGGCACATTTATTATTATTTTTTTTTATTTCTGTATGTGTATGAATGTGCTGTCTGCCTGCAGGTCTGTGCACCTGTGCCGTGCAGTGCCACGGAGGTCAGAATAGGATGTCGGATTCCCCTGGAACCGGAGTTTTCCTGGAATTGAGGTTTCAGACGGTTCTTGGCCGCCATGTGGGTGCTGGGGATCAAACCCGGATCCTCTGTAAGAGCGGTCAGCGCTCTTAACCGCTAGACTATCTCTCCAGCCCCCCCCCCTTTTTTTTATACAGTGTCTCTCTGTAGCCCCAGCTGGCCTGGAACTCACTCTGTAAACCAGGCTGGCCTTGAACTCACAAAGATCCACCTGCGTCTGCCTCCCTAGTGTTAGGATTAAAGGTGTGTGCCACCATGCCCAGCTTCAGAGCATGATTAAAGAAAACACCTAACATCAACTTGGGGCCTCTACGTACTCATACACACATATTAAAATATATGAAGTCAAATGGACATAATGTGCCTGCCAAATCTCCTTCTAAATAATTATGTTTATCTTCATAGATTACTCCTGCTGTCAGTTTTGGTCAGAGAAACTTCTTTTTACTGTCGGCAGCAGTAACTGTAGGGATTCACAGCTGGTCAAAGTGCTGAGAATAAATAATTGCTGAGTGCTCGGCCATAATGGGACATGTCTATCACCCCCTTCAAGGCTCAGTAACACTGTGGCTGAGAGGGTAGGAAGAACGGGTGGGGGACTACCATGCAGTTCTCCAGGTGTGACATGGCCGTTGCACTCCTGAACATACAGCAGCTATAAATTCAAGACCCGCAAAAAATCAAGCCTTGTGGACTGAACAACTACCAGATTCTCAGTCTCTCCCATGTAGTACAGCCATTATTAGATGACTTGGACCCTACCCCATGAGCTAATCTAATGAATACACACTATCTATCTATCTATCTATCTATCTATCTATCTATCTATCTATCTATATCTATCTATCAATCATCTATCTATCTATCTATCTATCTATCTATCTATCTATCATCTATCCATTCTATATTCATTCTACCAATTCTATTTTTAGAGAACTTTGACTAATACAGGGGTACACAAAGGCTATATGCCAAGACATGGCAGCCATCTGTTGCCTCTGGTGACATGGCATCCTAGTTCAAAGAATGGAGCCAGGCATGCCTCCTTCTGTGGAGAAGGAACTGCCGTTGACAGTTCCCTGAGAAGTACCACATGATGCTCAAGCTGCTGCTACAAGTCCCTATTCCTAGGCCACCAGAACCCCCACTCACAGGGAGTCTGGCCTTGCCATCTGTCCCTTCTCCTGGAGGCCAGGGACTCCCTTCCCCCCAAAGCCAGCCAGCTCTCAATTTGGTGTTCAAAATAATCCTATAATAAATCATTTAATCTGAATGGATGTAGTGGCACATGTATTTAATCCCAGCACTCAGGAGGCAGAGGCAGGTAGATCTCTGTGAGTTTGTTGGTGTCAAAAAAGACCAACAAAAAATATCATGCTCTGATTGATTGATTGATTGATTGATTGGTTGGCTGATTGATTGGTTGATGGTCTCCCTATGGCCCCATCTAGCCTGCTCTGTAGACCAGGGTGGCCTTGATCTCAGAGATCTGCCTGCCTCTGCCTCCTAAGTGTCAGGATTAAGGGCACATGCTACCATGCTTAGTTTCCACCTTTTATTTATTGAAGTAGGGTCTTGTACTGAACCCAGAGCTCATAGGTTCCAGCTAGTCCAGCCAGGTTGCTTTTGGGATCCTGTCTCTGGCTCCTAAGTGCTTGGCCTGCAGGTGGTTCCCATGTCTGCCTGGCTCTTACATGGATTCTGGGGATCTAAACCCCATTTCTTATGCTTTCATAGCAAGTGCTTTACCACAGAACCATCTCCCTAGTCTCCACTTCTGCATTTTTTTTTGGAAGGCAGCCAACCCCTGTTAATCACTGCCTCAAGGTGGTTTTGCCTGCCTAATTTCTGAAACCCGGTAATATGTCAGACATGGAAGACATGTGATTATAGGCCTTTTGCCTCAGGAATTCAGCAAGAGATGATTGGGAGGTTACTAATTGTTCTCAATCCTTAGAGACTGAAAGGGAAAAGGTTTTCTTCTATGAAAAGCAGGTTTGTTTTTATGATACCCAGATTTCAGAAGATGCTAGAGGGGTCAGTGATAGTTCCCACAGCTCTGACATGGCGCCCTGGCAACCTGTGGTCCACGCCTAGCCTTATTTGCCACTAGGTTCATAATTTGGGTTCTCTGTATCTTGGTTGATTTTTTTTTCTTTGTGTGTGTGTGTGTGTGTGTGTGTGTGTGTGTGTGTGTGTGAGAGAGAGAGAGAGAGAGAGAGAGAGAGAGAGAGAGGTGAGACGTGCGGAGTATATGCACATGTATATGGGTGCTCTCACCCATACATGTGCCAAAGAAAGAAGTTAGGTGCCCTGCTCTGCTGCTGTCCAACATGGTTCCTTGCAGCAGGGCCTCACTGGACCTGGAGCTGGGGTGGTAGCCAGTGAGCCCAGGGGCTGCCTCGTCACTGCCACCATAATGCTGTAGTTACAGGCAGTCATATGCAGCCATGCCTGGCTGTTCATATGGACTCTGGGGATTTGAACTTGGGTGCTCATGCTTATGTACCAAATGCTCTCACTGGCTGAGCCATCTCCCCAGCTCCTGTCTCATTTCAAGCTCTAGAAACCCCAGATTTGTTTTTGTATTTATATTTTTGCCTTTTTAGGTTGTTTGGAGACATAGTATGTGACCTTTGTGATCTGACTTCTTTTGGTTAGCAATATGTATTTAATATTCATACAGGTTTTGTGAATTGATATTTTGCCACCCCCCCCCCCTTTTTTTTTTTACTGCTAAGTAGTATTTCATTGTATGGATATACCACAGTCTGTTTATCTGTACATCTGGTGAAATATAGCTGTTGACAGTTTTTGGCATTGTGAATAATTAAAAATAATTTAAACATTGACATAGATTGTGTATGTTTATGTGTGTGGGGTTTATTTTTGGTGGTGGTGTTGAGACAGTCTCACTATGTAGATTTAGATGGTCTGAAACTCATCATGTAGAGCAGGCTGGCTTTAAACTCAGAGAAATCCACCTGCCTCTGCTTCTTAAGAGCTGGGTTTAAAGGTGTATGCCACTACTACCCTTATGTCATGATTGACTTTGTTTATCACTTTACACATCTGGGAAGTAGGAACCTCAATTGGGGGAATTTCTTTATCTGATTAGCCTGTGGGCATGTCTTTGAGACATTTTCTTAATTGCTAAGTGATAGGAGAAGGCCCAGCCCACTGTCAGTGGCCCAGGTACTCCTGGGCAGATGGTCCTGGATTATGTAATTAAAATAGCCCAGCAAGCCAGTAAGCAGTATCCCTTTGTGATCTGTGCTTCAGCTTCTGCCTCCAGAAGCTTCTGAGCTCCTGCCCTGTCTTCCCTCAATGATGGACTGTAATGGGGACATGTAAGCCAAATAAACCCTTTCTTGCCCGAGTTGCTTTTGCTTAGAACGATAGAAAGTAACTAGAACACCCAGCCACATACAGGTTTTGCACTAACAATGTTTTTATTCCTTTTAGTTGTATATGAGGAATAGGGCTATAATGTCACTTAGTAAGTTTGTGTTTAACTTAATAAGGAACTGCCAAACTGTTTCCTGAAGTAGTTGCATCATTGTGTATGTCCACAACACTTTATGAAAACCTGAGTTGCTTGAGACTCTTGTCAATACTTCATACTGCTTTTTAAAATACTAACCTTTATTCTGAGCAGGGCATGGTGGCACTTGCCTGTCATCCTAGCACCAAGGAGGTTAAGGCAGGAAGATCACAGGTGTGAGGCCAGCCTGGGCTGTGTAGAAGACCTGATGAATTGACAACCTTCCTGATTTATGTAATATTGGACTTTCTTTGTCCAGCTGCAGGTGTTGGCAGAATTTAAATTTGGCTTGAGATTTGGCAAAGTCAGCATCCATATCTATGGTTAGACTGGATTTCTTGAGGTGGACACAGTAGAAGCTTTGCGTAAAAGAGAGCAGGATTGCCCAGCTCTCCTTCAGCTCTTGGAGGAAAGTGTTGGGCTAAAATGTATATTTTAGAATTACTGTTTGCTTAACTAACTTGTGAACCACAGCTTCTAATCTGTGACTGAAACCCCTTGCATTCTCTCATGTGGATATCTCTGTGCGCATGATGGGGGGCATGCACATGCTGCCCATGGTGGATGTGTAGAGGTCAGAGGAAAACTGTGAATCTGGTTCTCTCCTTCTACCTTTACATGGGTTCTGGGGATCAAACTCAGATTGCCAGGTTTGCAGGGCAAGTGCCTTTAACCAACACTGAGCCATCTCTGCTCCTTTTCCTCTTTTTTCCCCTCCTCTTCCTCTTCCTTTAAATTTATTCTTTGACAGTTTCATGCATTTTTAAGGTGAATTGTCATTTTCACCTCTGTTGCCCTCTCTCATCCCCCTCCCTCTTCCCCTGAAACTTCCCTTTCCTAAGAAGTCCCCTTCATGCTTCTACATCTTTTTCTATGTGTGACCCACTGAGTTCAGTGAGGGCTGCTTGCATGACCATGGGTGGGAGGCTGTTTACTAGAGCATGGGATACTTTTCAGTGTCTATACCGCTGAAGAAAATGACCCCCTCCCCCCCAGTAACCATTAATTGCCACTGAAATCCCTAAGGGAGGGGCGAGCTCTTATGAGCCCCTTCTTAGCCATGATGAAATATTGACAAACCCAGTCTTGTGCCAGTCACCACAGCTGTAGTGAGTTCATGAGTGCAACAGCCACATCTTGTTCAGATGTCTTTTTGTAACGCCATGTCTTATCCTTCTGCTCCCTCCTCTCAGATATACCCTGAGATATACACCTTGAAGAGGGTGATTAACGAGGTCTGGTGTAGAGCTAAGTATACCACTATTACTTACTCTTAGTACTTTGACCAGTTAAGAGCCTCTCATTACCTGTTACCTGCAGGTGTGAGAAGCTTCTGTGACCAAGGCTGAGAATATCACTTAAGGCCATTTAGCAGCATGTGCGTTTAGCAAAGAGTAATAAATAGTAGGTTCCTTTCTAGGACCTGTGACCTCTTCAGTCGCAGGTTCTCAGCCAGGTTTAGAGTATCAGGCATGGTTTCCCTCATAGGCAGTAGGCCTAAAAGCAAATCAGAAAGTGGTTAGTTTATCCCTATCACAATTAGCCCTCACATGCCGCTGTTAATACCCATAGGCATATTGTGCCTAGTAGGTTGGTATTATAGCTTAGAGGGTTCACAGCTGGGTAAGTCTGTTGATGGATATACTCCCCCAGCAACCTGCATAACATCTGGTTCCATGAAAGCTGGATGGCAGAGAGGAAGCTTCCAGCTCATTTCCACTTGATAGCTTTGTATTCCGTATGTGAAGCAAATGGTTGTTTTTAGTGATAGGGTTTTATCATCAAGTTCTGCTGGAAAACCAGGTTGCTTTCTTCTTCCTGCTGCTTTCATGTATACACTTTGTACACAGGCACTTTTTAGCTCTTTATTTTATTGATGGCCTTAACAAGGTTTTTCTTCTCTCTCTCTCTAGGCTCCTAATCGTCAGCTAATGACTTACTGGTTACAGGAACTTCAGCAGAGAAGATGGGAATATTGTAACAGCTTGGACATGGTGAAATGGGACAGCAGGACCTCTCCAACTCCAGGGGATTTTCCGAAGGGCCTCGTAGCCAGAGATAACACAGGTAAGATGTTCCTGTCTGTTCTTAGAAGTGAATGAAATGGATTTAGAATCAAAATGCTGATGATCGTTATGAATGGTGGCATTCCACAATGCCGTGTGCTCCAGGTACAGAACCATTTTCAAGCCAGTGCTGGCCAGGGTGTCGAGCAAGGCTGGTGTCAAGTATATTTCAGTGATAACTGCAGCCAGCACATGTATAACTGAAGTAACAACCCACAGCATGTACCTTCCATTCTGCTTCAAGGCCAGCCTGCTTTCTACCATACTTGAAGATGACGTTCTCACACATACGTATTCCTGCCTGGACTGACATCCCAGGCTTTACATTTTGAATGTAAATACCAGGAAGGTATTCTCAAAACATTCCACCATTACTCTTTGGTGTTTCTTAGGAATGCTTTAACACTCAAGCACTGATTTTATTTTATTCTATGATTCATGGCATTTTCATAAGTCATGGCAATTCTTAACCATTTGCAGCCTACAGATAATATGCTTTTGAATTTGAATAGCCAGGTTTAAACCCCATGATCTTCTCATGATTGTTGATTATATTAAGTCCCCTATAAAGAATGAGATAATTATTTGGTGATCTCACTCAGCTACTCCCTCCCCAAAAGGCTATGGGGTGGGACATTTAAAGATCCACCTGCCTCTGCCTCCTGAGTGCTAGGATTAAAGGCATGCCCCACTGCACCGGGTGGGGTGGGACTTTTTATAGGCCCTTCTTATCAGGTTGGTAGCCTGAGCTTGGGAAAAATAGGCTTCTTAGCCCTGAAATAAGATCTAAAATCGCCAGACCATTGTACTCACATTTTAAATTTTCATTTCTTCATTTGTATGTGTGTATACACATCTGTGTCTGGATAGATGGACACACATGTGTCATGGTGGGTGTGTGGAGGTCAGAGGACAGTTTATAGGAGTCAAGTCTCTTCTCCCATGTGGTCCATGGAGATCAAACTCAGGTCATCAGGTGACAGTGAACCCCATCCCACTAGCACTGTACTAGCAATATTTTTTTTAAGGAAAATGAGCCAAAGTTTTTATTTCTTTATTTCTTGCCTTTAAAGTATTCTTTGATGACATCCTTGGCCTGAGATTCCTTGCCATAGTCCTTAACCACTACACAACTGCAGCCAGCCACTTTCCCAGGCTTCCCCTCTCAATCACTTTTGCAGAGGCCTCCCCATTCCCCTAGCTTCTTGTCATCAATGTTAGTCAGATTGATCTGGTGTTCAGCACAAAGGGCTTCCACCAGTTTGGTAGATTGGCTCATCACAGTTGGATGCAAGTACACTGAGATGGGCTTGGCGCTTGTCTAAAGCTTTGGCAGCTTCTCGGATTCCACGTGCTAGGCCATCATGGATGAAGGTGGTCTTCAGCACTTCTTTTTTTTTTTTTTTTTGTCTTTTCAAGACAGGGTCTCCCTGTAGCTCCAGCTGTCCTAGAACTCACTCTGTAGACCAGGCTGGCTTTGAACTCACAAAGATCCGCCTGCCTCTGCCTCCCGAGTGCTAGGATTAAAGGCGTGCACCACCACTCCTGGCATCAGCACTTCTTGTAAAGCAGTGTTTACGTCCATTACACCTCCAGCAGCAATGCCTTCTTGGGCCACGGCGATGGATTACAGATGGAGTTGAATCTTGAATGCACCCGAGCATCCGCCTCTACTGGCTGCAGGAGAAAAGTATTTAAAAAATACTGGCAATATTTTTAAAGCTATGTTTTGATTTTTATTGATGTCTGAGTGTTTGTGTGGGAGAATATGCACATGCATATGCATATCCCTGAAGAGCCCAGAAAAGTGTGTCTGATCCCCTAGAGCTGGAGTAACAGGTGGCTGTGAGCCACTTCATGTAAGTGCTGCCCAGATTACTAGTCACTATGCGGCACATTGGCTGCCCAGACTGGTCCGTTACAGGTCACTGTACAAGTCTTGTGCCTACGGATTATTTTTCCTAGTAGCCTTTTTGTGTGTGTGTGTGTGTGTGTGTATGTGTGTGTGTGTGTGTGTGTGTGTGTGTCTTTTTGAGCCAGGGTCTCCCTTTAGTCCCAGCTGGCCTGGAGTTCACTATGTAGACCAGGCGGGACTTGAACTCACAGAGATCCACCTGCCTCTGCCTCCCAAGTGCTAGGATTAAAGGTGTGTGCCACCACGCCTGGCTTTCCTCGTAGCCCTTTTCATGGAGTCTTAACACCCTGTCTCTACCAAGAGCTGAGTGGTGCCTTTATGTGCAAGTTTATTTCCCTCTCTCTAGTTTAGGAGTTGACTTTTTTTTGACTGGGGTTTAGTTTAGTTTTATTAATTAATTAATATATTAATAACTAATTTATATATTTAATAAATTGGTTTTTTTATTTATTTCTGTATATGCATGAATGTACTGTCTGCATGCAAGTTTGTGCACCCGTGTTGTGCAATGCCGCGGAGGTCAGAAGAGGGTGTCGGATTCCCCTGGAACTGGAGTTCTCCTGGAATTGGAGTTTCAGACGGTTCTCGGCCGCCATGTGGGTGCTGGGGATCGAACCCGGGTCCTCTGCAAGAGCGGTCGGCGCTCTTAACCACTAGGCCATCTCTCCAGCCCCTTTTTAAAAATTTTTTTATTTTTATTTTTTTATTAATAATTAATTGTATTAATTAATTAAGTTCAGGCTGGCCTTGAACTTACTCTGTAGCCAAGGATGACTTTGAATTCCTGACCCTCCTGCCCTGTGCTGAAATTCTGTGCATACACCGCCGCTCCTGGCTTATGTGTTGCTGGGGATAAAACTCAGGACTTTGCACTTGCCAGGCAGGCACTCTGCCGACTGACGTACATCCTCGTCCTTTTATTTTTTTAAGATAAGGTCTCACGTAGCCCAAGCTGTCCTTAAAACTCCCCTTGTAGCCAAGAGTGATCTCGAACTCCTGACTCTCCTGCCCTCCCTTCTGGAGTGCTCATAGACTGAGGTTTAAAAAGCAGCTCTGGAGCTCAGTTTGCAAGTCAGTCAGGACACTGGAAATGAGAGGAATAGGCAGTATTCACAATGGTGGTTCATGCCTTTGGTGTTGAAGACATCCGTATTTGCCTTCCTCCCTTTCTTCAGGACACAAAGCATTCCTGTCTAGCAAAGACTCAAATGTTCAAACAGAAGGAGGAACTGGCCTTGCAGCTCTCTGTTATATATGTTCTGCCTCTTTCAGACCAGGTCGCTGAGGCCGCAGTGCCAGAAGGAACGTCTTCAGCTCCCACATTTTTTGTTGCTGGGAACTCCAGCTGTGGGAGTTTAGAGTGTGTGCTGCCTGCCATTTGTTCATCCAGGAGGTGCCTGTGATGGGTCTGGTCCTTCTCAAAGGGTTCCTAGTCAACAGGGTGTTTGTGCAAAGAAAAGCAGGAAGTATGAAGGAAGAGAAGTACAGGCTACCCTGAGCTCTCACATGGGCTGGGTGCAGCATCAGGGTGGTTGGCAGCCTCTCTAATGCCGTGATGGCCAGGAGTTAGCCAGCATAGAGACAGGAAGGGAAATGACATGAGATCAGAGTTGGGAGGGAGAGCCTGCTGGCTGGCCCTCAGACTTGAGATTTTATGTACGGTTCAGTGGAGTTTTGAGGGTGGTATGCATAGAAGTGACTAACGTGCCATGCTTTAGATGATTCTAAGAGTAGATGATACAACTTTTGGGGTGGGGGAGTGAGCTAGGTCTCCTCATACCTCCAGCTGGCCTGGACCAAGTTGGCCTCCACCTCACAGAGCTCCAACAGCCTCTGGGAGTACTGGGATTAAAGGCCTGAGCCATAGGCCCAGCAAAACTTGGAACAATTGTAACAAAACTTTCAAGATTATAACAGTGTAGGAAGTGAAAAAGTGTAGAGCAGAAAGTCAAGAAGAAAAGACGGGCTGGAGAGATGAGAGCATTCAGGTGAGAGCATTTGCTGCTCTCCCGAGGTTTGGATCCCAGAATTCATGTCAGATAGCTCATAACCTTCTGGAATTCCAGCTCCAGGGAATCCAGTACCCATTTCTAGCCTCTCTGGGCACCTGCACACACGTGGTGAGTACACACACACACACACACACACACACACACACACATGCACACATAATTGAAAACAGAAAAGACTGTATTTCAGACTTTGTTTTATCATCAGAAAAAGCAGTTGGTTAAAAGATAAATTGAATGGTTATGTGGCAGTCTCCTGTGGTGTTCTAAAGTCCTGTTGTAGTCACCTGCCCACTTAACCTAACCACAATAACTAGCTAGACTAGAAGATGACTGTTTTTTTTTTTTTTTTTTTTTTTTTTTTGGATGGAAAAATTAATAGAGTAAAAATGTTCCAGTCTATCCAAATTAATATATGGATTCAAGCAATCCCAAAATGAAAATCCTCATAAGTTGATTCTTACAGACTTGGAAAAAAAAATCCTTCAATTTAACAAATGTCAAATGGAAAAAACAAAAAGACTCCCGAATGAGCCAAAAGCAAACCTAGCAAAAAGGCAATACAAGGGGGGATCACTATACCAGATTTCCAACTATATTAGGGCTACAAGTCATAAAAAAATCCCGACGTACTGGCACACAACACAGAACTGTAGACCAAGGAACAAAACTGAGGATCTCAAAATTAGCATATACCAATTTAGCCACCCTCATTTTCGACAAAGGGGCCAAGAAGACAATCAATGGAGGAAATGACAGCATCTTAACAAATGGTGCTGGCAAAAAAGGATCACCATTTGTTTAAAAGAATAAATAGAAATAAAACCCTCACCGCTCACATGGTACAAAAATCAACTCCAAATGGATCAGCGACCTCAAGGTGAAACCAAAAACTTCTGAGCAAATTAAGAAGGATAAACATTGCAGCACTACCAAGACTATAGGACTTTAGGAAATGACTTTCTAAATAAGGCAATATGCTGTGCACAAAAAGGTCACATTGAAGTGGGACCCTCATTAAACTCAAAATGCTTTCTTTTTAAATTAATTTTATTTTATTTATTTATGGTATGAATATACTTTTGCTGTAGATTTGCACCGGTCATGCAATGCCGCAGAGGTCATGAAGAGGGTGTCATATTCCGCCTGGAACTGGAGGTTTCATCCTGGAATGTGGAGGTATAGACATTCTCAGCAGTGCCATTTGTGGGTTCTCGGGGATCGTCAACCCGGGTCCTCGCAGACGCATTGGCGCTCTAACCCCTTAGGCCATTCCTCCCACCACCCCACAAACCAGCGTCTGTACAGCAAAACCAACAATCAATGAATGAAGAGAAAACCCCAGAGTGGAGGAACCTATCACGCTGATCAATCTATAATGATGATCAGAGCACTAAACTCCAGAATCCTCGATAAGATAGACTACTTCAAAAAACCAAAGATAGTAAGAACCAACAAATAACAATCCAATAGATGGTAAGTCTATGAGACGCTGCAAGAGATCTTCACCAGTGAGGACCAAATAAAGATGACTGAGACAACAGTTAAAAAGTTTAAAAAAATCAGTTCGGTACCGGAGACGGTGGCTCTGCAGCTTAACGAGCTCCAAATGCTCTTGTAGAGGGACCGGCGTTTGAGACCCATCAACCCACCTTGCGGCTCGAGAGAAACCGTCTTACTGCATTCCAGGGGAAGCTCAATGCCCAGCTTCTGACCCCTCTGTGGCCTATGCCACAGTACCACCCCCCAACCGACTAGCATGTGCAGTTACCTAAGACACACCACAAATAATATAAATAGGGGCTGGAGAGATGGCCTGCGGTTTAAGAGCGCTGAACTCTCTCTTACAGAGGACCCGGTTCAATCCCCAGCACCCACATCGCGCTGAGAACCAATTTTAGCTCCAGTTCCCAGGGGAATATCCGACGCCACCTCGTTCTGACCTCCAGCATATGTTACACAGCACGGTGCACCAAGACCCTTTGCATCGCAGACAGTACACTCACTACTCACTACAAAAATAAATAGACCAACAAAAAACAAAAAAAAAAAAGTTCCGCAGCGATCGTCCAGGTGGCCGCGCACTTTAATTGTCTACTAGCACTTGGACGGCAGAGGCCAGCGGATCTCTGTGAATTCAAGGCCAGCCTCGGTCACCAAAGTGGTATCCAGGATCAGGCTGGGACCTAACAGGAGATCCCTGTCCTAACACAACGCATAAATAAATAATATATAATTAATAAAAAGAAATCAAGAAAATAATAAAAACAAACAGGGATGATGCGCTAAAAGAACAGGAGAAGAAATTAATTAATTCATTTAATTACTAATTAAAAAATTTTTAAAACATAAATATAATATGTATACAAATTCTTTCTATAAAATTATCATATAAAATAAAAAGTTTAAAAAATTTCAACAACGAATATTATAAACAGTTACGCAACACACCTACTAAGAAATGCCAATCTCACCCATCTAATGATATCAGCTCACTTCAATAAGTACTGGCTAGGATCAAAGAAAATAAAGTGTGTTTACCAAATCCGCAGAGGTTGTACGTGAAAGCGGGAACACTATCATTCACGGCTGGGTGGGAATGGTAAAACTCTTACGACCACTTGGAAGAGTAGTGTGCAGAACCCTTAAAGACGTCAAATGTAGCCTACTGACCGTATCCCCACTCTAGGTAGTCTGACCACACGACCGTCACGGTATATAGCCCATGGCACGCTACTCACCATGTTCAGGGGCAAACGCCTACACATCCCAGGCTAGCAACATGTTTCCGACGGCAGCCTCCACAAAGTGAAGTATGACCAACCCATAGCTAACAGTACAATGGACTAGAACGTCATGTGTAGCCATTCACAATGGGCACATTCATGGTGTAGGAGAACATGACTTTTGGCAGTAATGGATGAACTGAGATATCACTAAGTTGTATAGTAAACTCAGTCCCAGAAACACAACAGACCAAATGATACATCACTTGTGGATCACGAGCTCAAGGTTTCACCGTAGAGGCAACCTGCACACACGTTAATCGAATTCCCTTTACTGAATAGGCAAGTTTGACTCCATATCATGCGGATATCCTAATGTGTTCCGTCTTAAACTCCTCATACTTATGTTTCAGCTTTGTAAGTTTGGTATAGGGGGTGGAGGGATTGTAGGAACATAATAGAACATTGCTAAATTCACCAGGGAAAAATTCGAGAATCCCAAAACCTATATTTGCGATAAAAATGACAGTTTTGCCGACGACACCATCAATTGGGTAGTAGGGGTCACTACACACACACACCTACCACAACACACACACACAATCGATACTTGCATATGAAAGTAATAATCGGACCTCTAAGTGGAGACACATAACAAAGATCCAGTTGGGAACAGACCCCAATATAACTATTGAACCACCAGGTAGTCTCCCCAAAACCATATCCCTGTGCTTTGAACTTTACTTCTACAGACTTCAGAAACGCTATGAAAGGCAAGACGGGCACAATGCATGAATTTGGTGGGCCAGTGGTAGGGGGCATGGGAAGGAAATGAGGCTTAAATTGGGACGAGAAACTAGGTCCTGTACCTCAAACACCAAACCCCCAGGAGCCAGTACGAGAGGGGTTTGGGGCATAACCCACCCTTCAGAAGCCTGCAAATGGGTCTAGTACCGGATAGACAGATACACCCCAGGTTCAGAAGCCCTGATTATTGCATTTCTACAAACACTAACTTGAAAAAACATTCACATCTCAACCACACACAGGCACAACACTCTCTACAAGAGGATACTTATTTCGAGGAATGTAGCACGCAGTTGGGCCAGGTCTAGGTCAAAACCAAGGTATCTATGTCAGCTTCTCCTTAGAGACCTTAGTTTTGATGGACTTCACTGAGCTAAAATACTTGGCTCCCCAGATTTCCCCCTCCCCAGACATTTGACATGGCCATGAGGAATAGCCATGTGACAGTCATAGCTAATGACACATAGGATGAAGGTTTCTGGGAAAGCATCCTTCTCTTTCACATGAATGCTACCCAGAGTCAGTGAGCATGAGTCAGAAAGCTAGTTCTCTCTAGGAATGGAACACAGTTAGGTAGCCTCTCAAGTTACACTCAGGAAAGCTCCCGCTAAGGCGGATCTGATCATGGCTCTGTTAACTTGATGCAGGGACTGTACATATGCAAAATCTTTTTATCTCGAACAGTTCCCACCTTGATTTTCATGAATGGATATACAATGCTAGACCGGTTCTTATAATCCGTTCTCAGGTATTCTTGTATGTGTATAAATATCTCTCGTGACACTTTGTATTATGTGGTTTCCCAGTTCTACTCTTCCATGAGACGGAGTGGCGGACACAACTTCATTTCCACAGTTTAGTTTACATTTCTCACTCCTACTAGACGTGGAAAGTGCTACACTTGACTACAGAGAGCTCTGACTTCAGGACTATATCAAGCCAGACCTCAAGCACAGGCCCCCAGGACTTCTCATCCAGAAGACAATGTATCCCCTTCCCTTAACCTAATCAACCACACTCCAAACACACACATCCACACAATCAACCTAACACACGCACACACCTGGCTCTCCATACCACTGTCACGTCCCGTCAAACCTTTTTCCAAAATGGACTTTGGTGCTTAGCCAGGGTAGGAAGGGTCGCCCCTCATCTTGGCACCTAACACAACAATGAAAGTGTCTCCACCCGAAGGAATAACTAAAATCCGTGTTCCAACATACTGGGGTGACTGAGAGAAACATAGCGAAGGTTTATTTTTCATGCGACCAGTCAGAGTTATAATAAAATAGTACACTTAGGGTCTCAGTGGTTAAGAGCCTCGGATGCTTAGCTATAAAGCACCTGAGGGTGACCACGTTAGATTCAATTCCTAGCAATCACAATGGCCAGCTAAGAACCATCATCTAGTTTGCGCGCCTGTCGGGTCACACCTTTAATCCCGCACTTAGGAGGCAGAGGCAAACAATTCTCCTGTGATTCAAGACCAGCCTGGTCTACATAGCAAAAGCTCCAGCCTGCTGGTACTAAAGGGAGACCGTCTCAGAAAGACNGATTAAAAAAAAAAAAAAACAAGTCATCTTCTAGGTCTAGCTAGTTATTGTGGTTAGGTTAAGTGGGCAGGTGACTACAACAGGACTTTAGAACACCACAGGAGACTGCCACATAACCATTCAATTTATCTTTTAACCAACTGCTTTTTCTGATGATAAAACAAAGTCTGAGAATACAGTCTTTTCTGTTTTCAATTATGTGTGCATTGTGTGTGTTGTGTGTGTGTTGTGTGTGTGTACTCACCCACGTGTGTGTGCAGCCCGTGCCCAGAAGGCTAGAAATGTGGTCTGGATTCCCTGGAGCTGGAATTCCACAGGTTATGAGCTATCTGACATGAATTCTGGGATCCAAACCTCGGGAGAGCAGCAATGCTCTCACCTGAATGCTCTCATCTCTGCCAGCCCGTCTTTTCTTCTTGACTTTCTGCTCTACACTTTTTCACTTCCTACACTGTTATAATCTTGAAAGTTTTGTTACAATTGTTCCAAGTTTGTGCTGGGCCTATGGCTCAGGCCTTTAATCCAAGTACTCCAGAGGCTGTTGGTAGCTCTGTGAGGTGGGCGAGGCAACTTGCGTCCAGGCCCAGCTGGAGGTATGAGGAGACCTAGCTCACTCCCCCACCCCAAAAGTTGTATCATCTACTCTTAGAATCATCTAAAGCATGGCACGTTAGTCACTTCTATGCATACCACCCTCAAAACTCCACTGAACCGTACATAAAATCTCAAGTCTGAGGGCCAGCCAGCAGGCTCTCCCTCCCAACTCTGATCTCATGTCATTTCCCTTCCTGTCTCTATGCTGGCTAACTCCTGGCCATCACGGCATTAGAGAGGCTGCCAACCACCCTGATGCTGCACCCAGCCCATGTGAGAGCTCAGGGTAGCCTGTACTTCTCTTCCTTCATACTTCCTGCTTTTCTTTGCACAAACACCCTGTTGACTAGGAACCCTTTGAGAAGGACCAGACCCATCACAGGCACCTCCTGGATGAACAAATGGCAGGCAGCACACACTCTAAACTCCCACAGCTGGAGTTCCCAGCAACAAAAAATGTGGGAGCTGAAGACGTTCCTTCTGGCACTGCGGCCTCAGCGACCTGGTCTGAAAGAGGCAGAACATATATAACAGAGAGCTGCAAGGCCAGTTCCTCCTTCTGTTTGTTTTTTTTTTTTTTTGTCTTTTTGAGACAGGTTCTCCTTTTAGTCCCAGCTGGCCTGGAGCTTGCTATGTAGACCAGGCTGGTCTTGAACTCACAGAGATCTGTTTGCCTCTGCCTCCTATGTGCTGGGATTAAAGGTGTACACCACCATGCCCAGCCTAAGAGATGGTTCTTAGCTGCCATGTGGATGCTAGGAATGAATTGAACCCGGGTCCTCTGCAAGGGCAGTTAGTGCTCTTAACCACTGAGCCCTAAATGACTATTTTTATAACTCTACTTCGCATGAAAAATAAAACCTTCCTATGTTGTCTCTCAGTCACCCCAGTATTTGGAACACATTTATTTTCCTTCTTGGAACACTTTCATTTGTTGTAGTCAAATGAATGTCACCCTTCCTGACCCTCTAAGCACCAAAAGCCATTTTGGGAAAGTTAGACGGGACTGACATGGTATGGAGAGCCAGGTGTGTGCGTGTGTGTGTGTGTGTGTGTGTGTGTGTGTGTGTGTGTGTATCTTGGAAGGGGATCTTGTCTTCTGGAAGAAGTCCTGGGGGCCTGGCTTGAGGTCTTGGCTGTGATATAGTTCCTGATAGTCAGGCTCTCTGAGCAAGTCACTTTCCCTCTAGTAGAGGAGTGTAAACTACTGTGAAAATGAAGTTTGTCCGCCCTCCGTCTCATGAAGAGTGACTGGGAAACCACATTACAAGTGTCGAGATATTTATACACATACAAACATACCTGATGATATGATTTTTAATGGGTCTAGGATTTTGTTTCATTACATGTAATAGGGAATCAGATTAACAAGAGCATATTTTCCTCAGTTACAGGCCATTCAGAGCTGGAGCTTCCTGAGTGCTATTGAGAGGCTACCTAACTGTGTTCCATTCCTAGAGAGAACTAGCTTTCTGACTCATGCTCACTGACTCTGGGTAGCATTCATGTGAAAGAGAAGGATGCTTTCCCAGAAACCTTCATCCTATGTGTCATTAGCTATGACTGTCACATGGCTATTCCTCATGGCCATGTCAAATGTCTGGGGAGGGGGAAATCTGGGGAGCCAAGTATTTTAGCTCAGTGAAGTCCATCAAAACTAAGGTCTCTAAGGAGAAGCTGACATGAATACTTGGTGGTGAACTGACACTGGCACATACTTGCTACATTCCTAAATTTCCTCTTTAGAGAGTGTTTGCCTGTGTGTGGTTGGAGTTTAGTTTTTCAGTTAGGTTTTAGAAATGACTTCATGGCTTCTCTGTGTTCTGTCTTCTGACCATTTGCAGGCTTCTGAAAGTGGGTATGCCCCAAACACATTCTCTACTGGCTCCTGGGTTTGGTTGGGTAAGGACCTAGTTTCATTCCAATTTAGACTCATTTCCCTTCCCATGCCCCCTACCCCACCCAAGTTCATGCATTGTGCCATACTTGCCTTATATCTTTTTCTGAGTCTTTAAGAAAATTTTAAAGCAGAGGATTATTGTTTTGGGGAGAACTTTACTGTTTCAGTTGGTTCTTTGTCCCACTTCTTTTGTTATTGTTGTTACCTCCAATTTGTATTACTTCAACATATGCATATATGTGTGTGTGTGTGTGTGTGTGTGTGTGTGTGTGACACCTATACTACCATTATGTCTTCTGAAAATAAACTGTATGTTATTTCCAAATAATATTTTGGGATTCAGATTTTTCCCTTTTAATTTTATAATATTCTAAATATGTATACATACCCTCCACCCATATACCAAAATTACAAAGTCTGAAAATAAGTGATAGGTTAGTTCTAGAGGCCATTAAGGGATTCCCATTATAAGTGCACAATTGCTTTCAGATAAAGGGAAATATAACATTAACGTTGTTCAGTTTGCCTTACAAGTAGGTCCTTGATGCTGGCATCCACAAGTGATGGATATCATTTGTCATTTGTTTTTCTGGGACTGTTACTTCACTTAGTGTAATATCTTCTAGTTCCATCCATTTTACCTGCAAAGTTCATGATGTCATCTTTCTTTACTATTGCATAGAATTCCATTGTGTAGATGGACCACATTTTCTTTATCCATTTGTTAGTTGAGGGGCACTGGGTTGGTTCCAACTCTTCACTATTGTGAAGAGAGCTGCCGTAAACATGGACCTGCATGTATCTTTGTGGAAGGATGAGTCTGTGGGTATATACCTAGGAGTGGTATGACTGGTCAGGTAGTAGGCTCATTTTGAGTCTTTTAAGGGTTCTCCACACTGCTTTCCACAGAGGTTGTACAAATTTACAATCCCATCAGCAGTGGATGACTGTTCCCCTTTCCTACAACCTCTGCAGGATTTGGTAACATTTATTTTCTTGATCCTAGCCAGTCTTATTGGAGTGAGATGATATCTTAAAGTGGTTTTAATTTGCATTTCTTAATTATTAGTGATGTTGAACACTTTTTAAAAATTTTTATTTATTTATTTATTTTTTAGAAACATTGCTTTGTTTAACATTTTATTTTTAATTTTTTAATTAATTAATTAATTAATTAATTAATTAATTAATTGTCTTTTCAAGACAGGGTCTCCCTGTAGTATTTATTTATTTATTTATTTATTTATTTATTTATTTATTTATTGTCTTTTCAAGACAGGGTCTCCCTGTAGTCCCAGCTGTCCTGGAACTCACTCTGTAGACCAGGCTGGCCTTGAATTCACAGAGATCCGCTTGCCTCTGCCTCCCAAGTGCTAGGATTAAAGGCCTGCGCCACCACGCCCGGCTTTTTTTTTTTTTTTTTGTCTATTTATTTTTTTATGTGTATGAGTGTACTGTCTGCATGCAGGTTTGTGCACTCGTGTCATGCAATGCTGTGGAGGTCAGAAGAGGGCGTCGGATTCCCCTGGAACTGGAGCTAAAGATGGTTCTCAGCCGCCATGTGGGTGCTGGGGATTGAACCCGGGTCCTCTGTAAGAGCAGTCAGCGCTCTTAACCGCTAGGCCATCTCTCCAGCCCCTATTTATTTATTTTTGTGTGTATTAATGTACTGCCTGCATGTAGGTTGGTGTACCTGTGTCATGCAATGCCACAGAGGTCAGAAGAGGGCATTGGATTCCCCTGGAACTGCAGTTAAAGACGGTTCTCAGCCGCCATGTGGGTGCTGGGGATCAAACCCTGGTCCCCTCTACAAGAGCAGTTGGAGCTCTTAACTGCTAGGCCATCTCTCCAGTCCCGATGTTGAACACTTTTTAAGATGTTTCTCAGTCATCTTTATTTTCCTCACTTGTGAAGTCTCATTCAGCTCTCTACTCCATCTTTTGAGTGAGTTATTTGTTTTCTTACTTCTTTGTTTTTTTGAGTAGTTTATATATTCTGGAAGTTAGTGCTCTGTCAGATGTATCAGCAGTGAAGGTTTCCTCCCACTCTGTGGGTTTTCTCTTCACTTCATTGATTGTTGTTTTGCTGTACAGAAGCTTTTGGGGGCTGGAGAGATGGCCTAACGGTTAAGAGCGCCAACTGCTCTTGCAGAGGACCCGGGTTCGATCCCCAGCACCCACATGGCAGCTGAGAACTGTCTATAACTCCAATTCCAGGAGAACTCCAGTTCCAGGGGAATCTGACACCCTCTTCTGACCTCTGCGGCATTGCATGACACGGGTGCACAAATCTACATGCAGAAAGTACATTCATACACATAAATAAATAAATAAAAATTTTAAAAAGAAGCTTTTGAGTTTAATGAGGTCCCACTTGTCAATTGTTGACCTGCACAGCTGCTGTCTTATTTAGAAAGTCTTTTCCTATGCCTATGTCTTGTAGGTTGCTGCCAATGTTTACTTCTATTGCCCTCAGAATTTTGGGTTTCACTTTGAGGTCTCTGATCCATTTGGAGTTGATTTTTGTACATGGTGAGAGGTAGGGGTTTATTCTTTTATTCTTTTACAAATGGTGATCCAGTTTTTCCAACACCATTTGTTAAAGATGCTGTCTTTCCTCCATTGAGTCTTCTTGGCCCCTTTGTCAAATATGAGGTGGCTGAAATTGTATATGCTCAAGTTTGAATCTTCAGTTTTGTTCCCTTGGTCTACAGTTCTGTGTTTGTGCCAGTACTAGGCTGTTTTTATGACTGTAGCCCTATAATATAGTTTGAAATCTGGTATAGTGATCCCCCCTGTATTGCTCTTTTTGCTCAGGGTTGCTTTGGCTATTCGGGGTCTTTTGTTTTTCCATATGAATTTAAGGATTTTTTTTCCAAGTCTGTGAAGAAACTTATGAGGATTTTAATTGGGATTGCATTGAATCCATATATTAATTTTGGTAGAATGGACATTTTTACTATATTAATTTTTCCAATCCATGAGCATGGGAGGTCTTTCCATCTTCTGATGTCTTCTTTAATCTCCTTCTTCAGGGGATTAAAATTTTTGTTGTAGAGATCTTTGGTGTCTTTGGTTAGGTTTGTTCGTAGTTTTTTTTTTTTTTTTTTTGGGTTTTTGTGAGTGGGAAGGTCTCCTTGTATTCTGTTTCTAGTTGCTTGTTGTTGGTGTAAAGAAAGGCTACTGATTTTTCTAGGTTAATTTTGTATCCCAACACTTAACTGAAACTCTTAATCATTTCTAAGAGTTTTCTGGTGGAGTTTTTAGCATCCCTTAGGTAAACTATCATATTGTCTGTGAAATGGGATAGGTTGAGTTCCTCTTTTCCAATTCGTACTCCTTTAATTTCCCTTTCTTGCCTTATTGCCCTAGCAAGTGTTTCAAGCACTATATTGAAGAGGGGTGGTGACAGGGGACAGCCTTGATGAGTTCCTGCCTTTAAGGGGAATGCTTCTGTCTCTTCTCCATTTAGGATGATATTGGCTGTGGGTTTGTTGTATATGGCTTTGATTATGTTGAGGAATGTTTCTTCCAGTCCAGTTCCCTCTAGGGCTTTGAGCATGAAGGGATGCTGGATTTTGTTGAAGGCTTTTTCTGTATCAATTGAGATGATCGTGTGTATTTTTTCTTTCAGTCCATTTATGTGTTTTACGATATTTATTGGTTTGCGTATGTTGAACTGTCTCTGCATCTCTGGTATGAATCCAACTTGGTCATGATGGATGATCTTTTTGATGTGAGTCTGTATGCAGTTGCAAGTATTTTGTTGAGAATTTTTGTGTCTGTTCATTAATGAGATGGGTCTATAGTTCTCTTTTTTGGTTGTATCTTTGCCTGGTTTTGGTATTAGAGTAATGCTGGCTTCATAGAAGGAATTTGGGAGATTTCCCTCTGCTTGATTCCTTCTGAATAGTTTGAGTAATAATGGCTTTCTCCTATTCTTTCATGTTGATTGGGATAAGTGTTAGATTTCCTTTTTCATTTCATCCTGTGATTTCTTTAGTATTTCCACTTCCTTTTGGAGCTTGTCATTCTTTTCTTGTAGCTCTTTGCTTCACTGGTTGGTTTCTTTTTTCATTTCAGCATGGGATCTTTTCAGTGTTTCTGCTTTCATCCAGAGTTTGTCATTCTCTTCCTCTAGTTCTTTCTGGAGTTTGTCATTCTCTCCCTTTAGTTCCTTTCAGAGTTTGTCATTCTTGCCCTCTAGTTCCTTCCTGAGTTTTTCATTCTCTCCCTTTAGTTCCCTGATTTGTTCTTTATATATTTTTTTTATTTCTTTGAATATGTCTATGATTGTTCTTCTAAGATCCATGTCCTGGGTTCCTTCCAGGGAGATCTCATTGTAGGGATCTTCCACAGGACTGGTAGAGTTTGGTGGGGAGTTATGTACTTTTCCCATGTTGTTTTTTCTTTGTGTTTTTGGCATGTGGGTTTGTTTTATTGTTTGTATTCTGGTGTGAATCTCAAATGTTTCTTCACTGTGTTGAAGGCTTGTTTTGCTTATTTCCTTCAGGTCTATTCGTTGTCTTCTACTTGGTTTATGGAGGGCCGGTTGTGCTAGGTTTCCGTTTTTAACTTTTGTTTATATATTGAGAGCTTCTTTCTGGTCTGGAGGTAACAATCAGGTTGGTTCCCTGCTGAGGGTATGGCTGCCTTGTGCTCCATTGTCGCCACAGCTATTTCCTGGGCACTGCACTACTTCCTTTGGACTTGATGGGTGTCTGGCTGGGTGGCTAACAGCGCCCCGCCACTGTGCACACTGCCAGGTGTGGATGGTTGGCAACAGGCCGTGCCCAAGGCCTTGATGAGCCCACCTGCTTTGGGCTCACCTATTCCACCAGGTGCTGCACTGCTTCCTCTGGTAGGTCTTTTTATTTTATATGTATCAGTGTATTGCCTACATGTATGTAAGTACTGTAAGACCTGAATCGAGCCTTACCTTTGAGAGACCCCTGAGTGAGAGACGCAGAGACAAGACTCTTGATGCAAAAGCAAGAGGTTATTCCCCTGACAGAATCCGGCTCTGCCTAGGGATTCCCGGTCCTGCTTAGGGGTTGTTGGCTCTGGGATATTGAGGATGGTTTCCTTTCAGGATTCTGAGAGCCATCTCCCATCCCGCAGCATATACACCAGATAGGTTACCTGTTGTTGACAGATCTGGGCTTTCTTGGCCAAGGCCCGATACCCCAGGTCTCCAAGGGTGCCAAGCAGGTCCTTTGTTCCCTGTAGGCACTCCTCCTTCATCACAGCTGCAATTAGGAGGTCATCCACATACTGTAAGAGAGTTACCTGGGGGTTGCTTTCCCGGAAGGGGGTCAGGTCCCCATGCAGAGCCTCATTGAAGATCGTGGGTGAGTTCTTGAATCCTTGAGGCAATCGGGTCCATGTCAGCTGGCTCATCAGCCCAGAGTCAAGGTCATTCCATTCAAAAGCGAAGTATTCCTGGCTCTTTGGGGCCAACAGGAGGCAGAAGAATGCATCCTCGAGATCCGGCACCGTGTACCAGGTTCTTGATGGTGGCAGAGCACTCAGTAGGGTGTATGGGTTGGGCACAGTCGGGTGCAGGTCAGTTCCCCTCCGGTTGACCTCCCGGAGGTCTTGTACCGGGTGATAGTCCTGGGTGCCTGGCTTCCTTACTGGCAGAAGGGGGGTGTTCCAGGCAGACTGGCACCTGCGGAGGACCCCCAGCTGTAAGAGTCTATTTATATGGGGTGGATCCCTTCCCAGGCAGCTCACATCCTGTATTGGCTACTGCCACTGGGGTGGCCTGTGCTTTTAGCTCAGCATAAATGGGTGGTTGGTTCCTGGCCCTCCCTAGCCCTGCCGTTTCTGCCCATGCTTGGGGAAAGGGCTCGAGCCACCACTTGATGCCCTTCAGCAGGTCTTTGATCTCTTTCTCAAATAGTTTGTATTCATCTTCCAGTTTAAGGGTAAGGATGTGGAGTGGTTCCCCTTCTGGTCCTCTAAGCTGGGGTCCCTCCAGTAAGAAGTGGATCTGGGCCCTCATCTTAGTCAGTGGGTCCTTCCCAGCAGTGGGTAAGGGCACTCAGGAATGACCATGAATGAGTGGGATACCCGGAAGGGCACTCAGGAATGACCATGAATGAGTGGGATACCCGGAAGGGCACTCAGGAATGACCATGAATGAATGGGATACCCGGAAGGGCGCTCAGGAATGACCATGAATGAGTGGGATACCCGGAAGGGCGCTCAGGAATGACCATGAATGAGTGGGATACCCGGAAGGGCGCTCAGGAATGACCATGAATGAGTGGGATACCCGGAAGGGCGCTCAGGAATGACCATGAATGAGTGGGATACCCGGAAGGGCGCTCAGGAATGACCATGAATGAGTGGGATACCCGGAAGGGCGCTCAGGAATGACCATGAATGAGTGGGATACCCGGAAGGGCGCTCAGGAATGACCATGAATGAGTGGGATACCCGGAAGGGCGCTCAGGAATGACCATGAATGAGTGGGATACCCGGAAGGGCGCTCAGGAATGACCATGAATGAGTGGGATACCCGGAAGGGCGCTCAGGAATGACCATGAATGAGTGGGATACCCGGAAGGGCGCTCAGGAATGACCATGAATGAGTGGGATACCCGGAAGGGCGCTCAGGAATGACCATGAATGAGTGGGATACCCGGAAGGGCGCTCAGGAATGACCATGAATGAGTGGGATACCCGGAAGGGCGCTCAGGAATGACCATGAATGAGTGGGATACCCGGAAGGGCGCTCAGGAATGACCATGAATGAGTGGGATACCCGGAAGGGCGCTCAGGAATGACCATGAATGAGTGGGATACCCGGAAGGGCGCTCAGGAATGACCATGAATGAGTGGGATACCCGGAAGGGCGCTCAGGAATGACCATGAATGAGTGGGATACCCGGAAGGGCACTCAGGAATGACCATGAATGAGTGGGATACCCGGAAGGGCACTCAGGAATAACCATGAATGAGTGGGATACCCACCTGTTCCTAAATCTACAGTTCTTCCGGTAGTCCATGAATACTGTTTGATGCCGGTGGCACCCTGGACCCATGTCTTCTTCTTTCACAGAGGAGCCCCTGGCTTCAGGAGGACTGAATGTTGGGCCCCCGTGTCTGCCAGAAATTGGGTGGGTTTCCCCTCCACTTTCAACGTTACCCTGGGTTCGGGGAGGTGGTCTAAACCCCATCCCCCCTAGTCACTGTCTTCATTCAGGGCCAGTACTCTGATGGTGTGGGGGCGGCCTCTGAGGGCAGTATGGGTGCTGAGGGGTGTAAGACAGGCGGATAAGGGGGTGGTGAATCTAGGAGGAGGAAATCAGGTTGAGAATCGGGAAGGACGGGGTTTTTCTTTGTCTTCTCCATCAATAGCGGCTTTGACGACCAGCACCTGTGTAGGGAGGGGTGGAGGGAGGAAAGGCTTGAGCCAATTAGGGGGGATTTTCGACCAGGTTCTGCCAGGTGACAATGTATGGGACTTGGTCAGGGTGTCCTTCCCTCCCTGGAGCAAAAATCTTTACCTTGCCGGCCAGTATAGTAGGTAGATGGAAAGTCCCCTCGCGGGCCAGCCCACTCAATCAGCGGAGCAGAAGGAATGGAATGTGCCTTTTTTGAATTAACAAACCTTCTCCCCACGCAATGTCCCTTGCATCTTTCCAATGGTGGTTTAACAAATCAAGGGGGGTAGAGGCTTTCTGTCCCATGTCCAAAAAGATCATCAGTCCAAGTCCACAGAAACTAACACAAACAATTAACACAGATATCACCGTTCCCTGCCACGAATGGAAGATACAAGACAAAGATTCACTAGGTAGGCGTCTATTCACTCTGGTACCAGGCACTGACCGGTCCCTCCCAGACTGGTCCCCAGGTGGCTTGGCCAAGAAAGTCTTGACTCAAGCCCAAACCACAGGAGAGTCGTCTCAACCCTCCTGCCCAGAACCGGAGCGTCCTCTAGATTCCTCACAGATGGAGGCAAAACCTCCCAGATCGCTCACGGGCAAACTGCAAGTCAGAACAGAAACAAACACCAGACAGGACAGACACAACCTCCGCACCTGTTAGGGCCCAAATCTTATTCCTCCGAAGTCTGTCTAGGCATCCCCACAGGGGGTCTCCGTTTCCCGGCCAATGCACCAGATGTAAGACCCGAATCAAGCCTTACCCTTGAGAGACCCCTGAGTGAGAGACGCAGAGACAAGACTCTCAATGCGAAAGCAAGAGGTTTATTCCTCCAGTGCACCGGGGTTCACCTGTACAACAGGGAGAGGTGAACCCTGAGCAATCTCTGCATACAGTTTTTATACACTTAGAGCAGGGCAAGAATCGAACCCTGGTCTCCTGCGTGACAGGCGGGGATACTCAGCATGCTTGGGTCTGCAGGTGGCTTGGGGCCAGGGCCCTCAAGGTGGTTCTTCCTGGAATTATAACTGACTGTGGTTTTCTGTTATTTGCTAACCTAGGAAGGGGTTGCTATTTGCTAACCTATTTGCTAACCTAGGGAGGGGTTGCTATAGTTATTTTGCAAAGTGGAAAATTCCACTGGCCTCTTTCTGTCCCTTCAGTATATCCATGTTGTACAATACCCACAGTGGAGAGAGGAGGGCGTCAGATCTTCTGGAACTGGAGCTACAGGCGGTTGTTAGCTGCCATATGGATGCTGAGAACTGAACCTGGGCTCTCTGCAAGAGCAGCCAGTGCTCTTAACCACTAAGCCATCTCTCCAGTCTCTGCATTCAGTCTTTGGTACTCACTATGTAGACCAGGCTAGCCTTGAACTCACAGAGATGTGCAGGCTTCTGCCTCTCAAGTGCTGGGATTAAAGTTGTGTGCTACCACACCTGGTGCATGTATGCATTCATTATCAGTGCTGAGAATCAAGGGTCTGCATGCAAGTCTTCATAGTATTTGAGGTTCCAAATACTGAATATGGCTTCAAGATTGATATCCAGCCTACTTTGTTCTCCACATGACCTTATAAGAAAACAGCCGTGATAAGACCTTGTTTTTTATAAGGCCTCCTGGGACCCAAGCGTATGAAAGCACTCATCGTGACCACAGAGTGCCGACTGCCTGAATATTGGTGGTATTCTTAAGAAAATTGTATTGTGAAAAGGGCTTAAGGGATGGCCACACATTTCCTCATCTGTTGCCACCCACCCAGCACCTGGCTTAACTGCCCTGCTTTCCACAGCTCTTTGTGAACAGGAGAAGGGAGGAGGACAACCTGCTCCTTTCAGCACTGGGCAGCTTGTGCAAGGATCCGTGTTGCCTTTGAGTAGAGTGCAGAGAGAGCACTGACACCATGACAGTCCCAGGCCGTCCTTTAACACTGCCTCCCATGCAGTGCTCACAGAAGCTGTGCTTTTGCATTGTCCTGTTTGTGAAATGCTACAGAACGCCAATACAGATTTTACAATATGGGTCACAGTAATCAGCGTTGTCTCTAAGAGACTGTATGTCTGAATTCAGTAGAGAGAGCCTCTGGAGCCCATCTTAGTACCCCCTTCTGGGAAACAAGATGTTCTCTAAGCCAGGGTCCTTCTTACTTGAATTCAGTAATTTAAGGAAGTAAATTCAGGAATCCAGAATCCAGGCAGTGAAAGTACATGTGTGCTAGAGAGGACAGGGGTCAGGAGGTGCTGTGTGGAGTAAAAATTCAGATAAGTGTGGAGCCCCTGGAAGCCCAGAGGAAAGGGTGTGAAAGGATACTGCCTGGAACTGGCCCCCCAGAAACACCTTGAGCCTGGCTCTAGGTATGCATCTGTACAGGTGAGGGCAGAGATTGCCAAGGCTGAGATTGCGGAAGAGCAGTAAAGAATAGAGGAGAGGGAAGCTGTGAGTCTGTGGCATCCCCACTAATTGATAGAGCTTGCTGGGAAGGAGGTGATAGGAAGAGGGGAGTCAGGAGGAGCCTGACTGTCCGTCTGTTGAGAACTCCTACGTCCTTTCCTCACCCCACCTAGGCTAGTCCTGCTGCATAGCAAGTTCCTGTCTTTTGCCACTCAGCCTCTATCCATGTTATCTACTTCCCCTGAGCTCTCCTCTGCTAGGTGTTGGTTCTGTAGTGATCACACAGGGCTCCAGGTCTCACAGACTGTTCTTGGCAGGCATCATGAATAGATAGGCCAGCTTTAACTAACCTCTTGGGTTGGTCAATCCTAGGAGCTCTCAGAGAAACATGTCTTCTTGGTGCTAAATTACAAACGCCATCCTCACATAGGTATCTCTGGTCCTCCTGAGCACACCTTCTAGATCAAACTCAGTTTCACTAAAAAAGCTTTTTGGAGGCAGGGATAAAGTACTGGGCTCGAAAGCACAAGGGCCTGAGCTGAACCCCATTAAACTTGCCTTGTCCTTCCCTCCCCACCCTGATCCCAGCCCTTTGCTCTCTGAAACCAGTATGGGGGTGAATAGACATCTCCCAGTGCTCTACATGGGAATTCGCCTGGACATGCATGCATCGTGCTGCCTGCTGACAAAATAGAAGAGGAGAGGGCAGACTCACAGAGGCAGGTCAGCTGCAAGTAGGTGCCTGGACATTTCAGGCAGGAGACTGGGCATTTCAGGGAAGCTGAGTCTGCCCAGGTCACTGAAATCAAGAGGTGACACTGGAATCAGGCCCTTGAAAGTGTAAACATTAAAGTCTAAACTCCCTTCATGGTGTCACGTAGTCATTGGAAAATGCTTTGAAAGAATGGAGGTCTAAACATCAGACACCTTCAAGCTCAGGCGCTCTCTCCACTGCAGTTGTAAGACAAAGGATGCACTCAACAGCCACAGTTAGCCCGGCCTCTTGAGGGCCTCCAGGAAGTGCTGCACTGTCTTAATTTGCATTTCTCCTGCTCCCTGTATGCTAATGTTAGGGCACATCCTTGGCTGTCCTTCCTGAGGCTCCCTGCATGCTTTATGTTAGGACATAGACTGACTAAGCTAGCAGCTCAGCTTCACTCTGGGTGAAGTAAATCTCACTTGTCTTTAAAAAAAACAAAAAACAAAAGAAATAACCTCAGTAACTGTAAAGATGCACTCAGCTAGGAAGCAGCTTATTTTTTAGGTCAAGTGATAACTTCAAAAAATTTATTGGATCTTGCAGAGGACCTGGTTTGATTCCCAGGACCCACATAACAGCTAACAACCATCCATAATTCCAGTTCCAGGGGATTTAAAGCCCTCTTCTGACCTCCATAGGCATTGCACAGCATGGGTGCTCTTACATACACGCAGGCAATACACAAAACATTTAAATAATAAAATACTTTTTAAAATTTATAGGAGCCAGGCGTAGTGGCAGAGGCAGGTGGATCTCTGTGAGGCTGAGGCCAGTATAGAGAGCTCCAGGCTGCCTGTGACTACAGGGAGAAATCATAGCATTTTATTTTTGTGTACGTGTGCATGTGTATGCATGTGTGCCGGGGGTGGGGGCAGTCAGACAACTTACAACTTGCAGGACTGTTTTTTTCCTTCTACCATGTGGATCCTGGGAATCAAAATCATGTCTTCAGGCTTGACAAGTGCTTTTTTTTTTTTTCTGAGCTATCTTGCTAGCCTCAAAAGGATGACATTTAAAGATCATTTTTACACGTGAAACCCCCAAAGAGATAATTTTCGCAGCCTGATCTTCCATTGTCTTCCTCAGACCCTTTCTGCATTCAGCCCTGCCGGCTCCTCTGAGTCCTTCCAGAATGGACTTAGGAATGCTGCAAGTTCCAGGTTTTCTGGATAATTGGCACTTTGCCACATCAGATACAACCCACATCCTCAAGGGTGGACCACGTGGCCTTGTTGCCAGCTGTGTTTGCCCCTGTGGGTTGCAGCAGTGGATAGAGGTGGTGGTTCCTGGCTAGGCTTAGAGCTGTCATACTTTTCCAGAGTTCGATCAATGAGACCAGCTTCAACAAGCTTGTGGGACAGCTTTCTCTGAAGGCAGGGTGGGGCCTCTGACCCCATGTTCCCTGGGGGCACTCAAGCTCTTATAGCAAGGAGTGCCTACTGTGTTTTGGCTGCTGAGTCCCGATCACAACATGATCCTCTGCTTGCTGGCCATGTGAGTTGCTACAGAGCCAGGTGACTCTTATCCCTGGCTCAGGGTTTTAGTATCCAGACAAAGTAGCTAGAGATTAGGCTGAATTATTGGTGTTTGAATTTTTTCCTTTTGTTGATTGGATCCTCTTTCCCAAGTGAAATCTTGAGGGGAATCCTAACATTTGAGTGAAGAGAGGAACCACTGTGCTTGAGTAGGGGGTGGGACCTCTTCCTTTTCTCTTTCTAATAGTCCTCAGGGATGTCCTAGAACCTTAGGGGTCAGAGCAAGGGTCTGGCTACCAGGACTCCATGTGTTCTTTGGTAACTCAGAGTTTGGCATGTTGTGTTTCCTTAACAAGTTCTTTAGGCAACAACTCTGTGTTGGTGCTGTATCCTCAGTGCCCAAGATGTGACAACACACAACAGAGGCTGTGTAGTGATTCCCTGGCCCTAGGTGACATCTTTTGATGGGACAACAATCTCTTTTTTTAAATTTATTTATTTTCGTATGTGTATGAATGTATTGTCTGCATGGTTTGTGTACCTGTATCATGCAATGCCACGGAGGTCAGAAGAGGGTGTCAGATTCCCCTGGAACTGGAGTTAAAGATGGTTTTCAGCCGCCATATGGGTGCTGGGGATTGAACCCAGGTCCTCTGCAAGAGCAGTCGGTGCTCTTATCCGCTAGGTCATCTCTCCAGCCCCGGGACAACAATCTCTTATTTCTGTCCCACTCAAGGTACAAGGGTGTTCTCAGAGCCCTTGCCGCTGACAGAAGTCAAGCTAGTGAGCTGCTTACAAGGCGGAAGCCTGGGAGGTGTTCCCAGAGAGGACATCTGTCTCCAAGGGCCGATGTCGCCCAGACCCCTGGGCACTGTTGTTCTGACTACTACTCAGAGACCTTTGTAGAGCCCTGTCCCAAGTGACCCTGGGGTATTGCCAGTCCACTTAGAAGCTTAATTTCTTTCTTGGATTCTAATTGTGTTTTCACATTAATATCGTTGATGAAGGGATACTATATTTAAAAGGGTATAGGTCAGTTGATTATTGTGAGGTAACATTAATTTCTGTTTACAAACATATTCCATTCTCAGAGATATGTCATTGGGAAGAATACAAAATATTTGTATTTGGAATCGCCTTTTCTCTTTTTGAGACAGGGTCTCACTATGTAACCCTGGCTGGCCTAGAACTTTCTATGTAGACCAAGCTGGCCTTTAACTCACAGACATCTCCCTCTGGAGTGCTGGGATTAAAGGCATGCGATATCATGTCTGATGGAATTTTTTTTAAACAATTCAAGAAGAGTAACAATATTGTGTCTAGGTGACATCATCAGTGACTGTTTTTCACTATTTTATGACATTTTTTTGATTCATACCCCTAACTGCTTTTGTTGTTTGGCAGCAAATAACATGTTATTTAAAGCAAATACTATTTATGATGTAAATATTATTTTGAAGTAACCAGTCTGGGCTACATAGTGAGTTCTAGGCTGGCTGGGGCTACAGGGAGACCCTGTCTCAACCCTTTCCCCCCAAATATGCTGCATGATATTTTATGTACTGTAGCAAATCAGTGTTCTATCTCACTTGTCAAGTTTCCTGTAAAAGTTTGGGGTAACTGACAGTTGTTTACTTTTCTTTCAGATTTAATTTTCCCGCACCCAAATCTGTCTGCTGAAAAAGCCAGAAGCGTCCTGGCTGTGGAGATGGTCCCTGGAGAGCTGGTGGGAGGACAGGCTGCCCATCAGCCAGCTCCGGGGCATGGGAATCCCATTAACTTCTCTCTGAAGCAGTGGGGTAATGATCTCAAGTGAGTTTGGGGAGAAACATTTGACATTGAAGATGGGTTCTTTCTGATCATAGATGTTATTATATGAGTACATGCTTATATAGAGAAGTATGAAACCACTTTACATTTATGAAGGGTCCATGTGCTTTGCATTGTACTTTACTTTTTCTTTCTTTCTTTCTTTTTCTGGTATTTTGGAAACAGGGTCTCCCTGTAGCCCCAGCTGGCCTGGAACTCTGTAGACCCGGGTGACCTTGGACTCATAGAGATCCACCTGCTTCTGCCTGTTGAGTACTGGGATTAAAAGCATGTGCCACCATACCCAGCTACTTTTTTTTTTTTAATTGGTCTTTTTGAGACAGGGTCTCCTGTAGCTCCACCTGGCCTGGAACTGGCTCTGTAGACCAGGCTGGCCTTTTAAACTTGCAGAGATCTGTCTGCCTCTGCCTTGTGACTGCTAGGATTAAAGGTGTGCACCACCATGCCTGACTAGCATCGTCCTTTTTCTATAGGTCATTTTTTAAACTTGTGGAGTGTTTGATTCAGCACATCACATTAAGGGTTTCATCTGTTTGCTTGAATCTGTGAGGCAGACCAAATGGTTGACATTTTATAGAGCCTGAAACTGGCTAAAAGAGAGTGTGTGGCTAAGGTCACACATTCTAGGTCCAGATTCTAGGTCCGTCCCACAGTTACACTGTGGCTTCTCTTCTCTGCCTGTGTGGGAGCCAGTGAGAATAGAGGTGGGGTTTTTGTTTTTTGAATCTGTTAATTTTTTGGGGGGGGTCTTTTTGAGACAGGGTCTCCCTGTAGTTCCAGCTGTCCTAGAGATCACTATGTAGACCAGGCTGGTCTTGAACTCACAAAGATCCACCAACCTCTGCCTCCCGAATGCTGGGATTAAAGGCATGTGCCCCTATGCCTGGCTTGTTTTGTTTTTTGATAAAGAATCTTGGTATATGGCCAATGCTGGTCTTAAATTTTCAACAGTGCTCCTGTTTCAGCTTCCTTGTCTGGGATTACAGGTGTGGGCTGTGGTTTAATCTTAGAACATTTCCATCACCCTCAAAACACAGTGTGCAGTTGGTTTCTATCTCCCCTGCCCCTTTCCCTTCCTTCTGCCTTCAGCCCTGAGCAACTACTACTTTCTGTCTGTGGATTTGTTTATTCCGACCCTTCATATACAGAGAATTGCAGAACATGAGCTCCTTTGTGTGTGGCTTTCTTCACTTAGCACAGTGTTTTTAGGGTTTATCTGTGTTGTACCACATATAGTACTTGAACTCTTAGGGTCAAATAATGATCCCTGTATGGTGTCGTTTCCCTTCCTGTTGCTGTGGTAAAGCACCCTGACAAAGCAGCTTTTTTTTTTTTTTTGAGGCAGGATCTTCCTGTAGCCCCAGCTGGCCTGGAACTCACGCTGTAGACCAGGCTGGCCTTGAACTCTGCCTCCCGAGTGCTGGGATTAAAGGCGTGCATCACCACACCGTGCCTGGCTTAAAGACGGTTCTTAGCCGGAATTGAACCCAGTCCTCTGCAAGAGCAGTCAGCGCTCTTAACTTCTGAGCCATGTCTCCAGCCCCTCAAGGCAGCTTTAAGGGAGAAAGGTTCGTTTAGTTTATAATTCCATTGTGAGAAATTCAAGGCAGCAGGAACTTGAAGCAGCCAGTCACAGCCAGTCAGGAACAGTGGGAGAATGGGTGGGTGCATGCATGCATGTGCTCCTACTTTATACAGTAACAGGACTCAAACCATGAGATGGTGCCATCCACTTTGAGGCTAGAGCTTTCCACATCAATTAATGTAATCAAGATAGTCCCCTGGGCCAGCCTGATGCAAACCCCACATCCAGACTCTCTTCCCAGCTGATTCTGAATTGTGCCAAGTTGGCAGTTAAAATGAACGATCAGATATGGATAAGGCATGTTTTTCTTATTAATTGTTGAATGTGTTTCTTTTTTTTTTCCACTCTTATGACAAATGCCGCTACAAACACTTATGTATAAGTCTTTGTGAGGACATAATTTGGCTAAATACCTAGAATTGCTGACATATGGTAAATACGCATAACCCTTTGAGGAGCTGCTAGACTGTGTTCCAGTTGTTCCATTTGACATCCCTGCTAGAATTATATGAGAGTTCACCTCATTTCCAGAACAATTCCTCCTCTTCCTCCTCTACCTCTTCTTCTTCCTCTTGCCCCTCTTCCTCCTCTTCTTCCTCTTCCCCTTTCTCCTCTTCCTCTTCATTCTCATCTTCCTCTTCTTCCTCCTCTTCCTCTTCCTTTTCTTCCTCTTTTTCTCCTCTTCTTCCTTCTCTCCTCTTCTTCTTCCTCCTCTTCCTCCTCTTCCTTCTCCTCCTTCTCTTCCTTCTCCTTCTCTTCCTCCTCCTCCTCCTCCCCTTTCTCTTCCTCTTTACCATCTTCCTTGTTTTTCTTTATTGGTGTATGTATGGCATATGCACAGGTGTGTGTGTGTAGGTGTGTGTGTGTGTGTGTGTGTACAGTTCTGTGCAATCATGCACAGATATCAGGTACCCCGCTGTATCTTTCTCTGCTTTATTCCCTTGAGGGAGGCTCTCTCACTGAACCTGGAACTGGATTGGGAGCCAGCAAGCCCCAGTGATACTCCTGAATCCTCCCTTGCCCCCAGCATTGAGGTTACAGGCATACGCATCACCACACCTGTTTTTTTGAGAGATAGTGTCTCTCTATACCCCCAGCTGGCCTGGAACTCACTCTGTAGACCAGACTGGCCTTGAACTTACAGAGATCTGCCTGCCTCTGCCTCCCAAATGCTGGGATTAAAGGCATGTGCCACCATGCCTGCTGCCAACAAGCACTCTTACCTGCTGACATATCTCCTAGCCCTTATCTCCTTTGGGCCTAACCATCCTGCTCATGGAACTGATCTATGTCTTGTTGTGGTTTTGCTTTTTACTCCCCTAATGACTAAGGATGTTGAGCAACATTTCCTGTGTGAATTGGCCATTCATGTATCTTCTTTAGAGCAGTGTTATATTGGATCTGTTCAAATCCTTTGCTTGTTTTAAATTGCATTGGCTTTTTATTATTGTGTTCTTTGAGTGGAGGTGATTTACTCTCCTCACAGCAATCCACTTTGTGGCCACACCCTCAGAAGTCTTGGGTTCATTTAGACATGTGGATTAGCAGAAAGGTAGATTGTGTACATGCATCTGTGGGAGACCCCAAAGCTTTTGCTCTTCTGTAGGGCCCAAGCCATGGCTAGCAGTCAGCCAGCGGTGCCTCAGCCGCCCCTCTGGATGTTCAGAACAGGAGGGGGCAGCCCTAAAGGCTCTGTTGTAAGGATACACTGTGTCAGTAAGTGTCCTCCCTGCCCCTGCTTTCTATATGCCTTTGTGGTTATTCTTTAGACATAGCTTTGTATTAGAACTGAACAGCTTGTGCCAAGAGTCTTCAGACCTCAGAAGACCAGCTCTAGTGAGGGAGATCACTGTGCAGCTCTGTCCCCAGTTTGGCCTGGGCAGCACTCCTGCCTCCTGACATGCTCTGCTGGTCCCATCCACATTCGGCTTGTGTGACACTATCTCTTTGGGCATCTGTTTTCCCACGTTCTCACTCCCTGATCCTGTCTGTTCTGGCCATTTCCTTCCTTCCTGGAGAGGTTCCCAGAACCTCTGCTCACCACCTTACCTACCTATCTACATGGAGGGCCTGCTCTTTCTGTCCATGGAGTCCCACTGGCCCACCTTGTGAACATCTGCCTGATCTAATGTAGCCCCACCCCTCTCCTAACCCTCAGGGGAAGGAGGCAAGGGTGGAGCTGCCTCCCCAGAGTTCTTCACAGCTGGAGCCGTGTTTTCCTTTCTCCTCCTATCTGGCTTCTCAGTGAAGAGAGGGTTCTGTGACCCTAAAATGGCAAGAAACCACAGAGACTCTTGCTTCATTTTGCAGGTTAAAAAGCTGAGGCTTAGAGAGGCAAAGCGACTGGCTTATAGCTGAGTCACAGCAGTGGCAGCACTGAGAGGCATGCTAGGCCCCTTCACTGGAGACTTGGTACTACTACTCCTTTTACCTTTCAGGATAACATATCTGAAAGGCAGCAGGCTGATGTCAGCTGGAATTCCAGCATGCTCACGAAGAGGAGACAGGAGGTCTGCAAGTTCCAGGCCAGCCTGGGTTGTATGGCAAAGCACTACCTCAGCAAAACAGGAATATATGTGGAGGGTTATTAATTTGCCAGTGCTTATAGCTGAGGATCCCCCTCCATCCCCAGTCTGCCCTAAGTTAGACAGTGGAATGAGGTGGAGAAGCCTTGTGATACTGGATGCTTCCCATGTGATTATTGAGTGCCCTACCTGGGAAAGTGAGCACGTAGCACTTGCATATATGATAGCTGTCAGAGCAAGTTTGGAGTTAATGCTAGCAGGACGTCAGGGGTGCCCTTGCAGTGTCACATGGTGGTAGGAGGTAGAGACTCCCAGCTAATTCTCAGCTCTGCCCCTTTGTAGCCAGCTGCTTTGAGCAGGTTAATTAACATGCCGTGCTCTCATTTCTCATTGGAAATGAGAATAGTCATCATAGATAACTTCATGAGATTGGCTGGGCAACAATAAGCTGATATGAGCTTAGAACTTAGAACATGCCTGGTGCTTAGTAAGTTTTAAGAACTGGCTCTGTCTCCAGGCGTTGATAAGCCACTCTCCATGGAGGTTGGCAGGACTGTCTGGTGCTCAGACAGCTCTCAGCTGCTATGGGTTTTGCTTTGCTTTTGTCTTTTTACTTGTGGATAAAATGATGTCTGTGCATACAGAGCCTTTTTTTTGGGGGGGGGGTCTTTTTGAGACGGGGTCTCCCTTTAGTCCCAGCTGGCTTGGAGCTCACTGGCCTCGGATCAGGCTGGCATTGAAATCACAGAGATCTGCCTGCCTCTGCCTCCTGAGTGCTGGAATTAAAGGCATGCACCACCACGCCCGGTTTAGAGATCCTTTTTTTTATGGTTCTGGGAATCAGAACATGCTAAATAAGCTCTTGGGCTCTGAGCTATCCTTTGTCTGGAGGAATTTAATGATCTTAGAAATAATAAAAGTGTCTTCCTTGTGTTATAAATGAATTACTCAAAATAATATTTTTTATTTTATGTGTATGAGTTTATTGCCTGTATGTATTGTAAATGCACCATGTCATGCAGTGCCCATGGAGGTCAGAAGAGGGTGTTGGATTTCCTGGGAACTGGAGTTACAGATGGTTGTTAGCTGTCATGTGAGTGCTGGGAACCAAACCCAGGTCCTCTGAAAGAGCAGCCAGTGAGCCATCTCGCCAGCCTCAAAAGTTGTATTTTTTTTGATGGACTCAAAATGATACCAAAATTGTGGTGAGGACTGAGAGGATTATCAGTGCTTGCTTGTATGCTGATTATATTCATTAGTACCTTGATGCTCTGTTATGATGCACCCCCATGAACTCATAGTTTAAATTTTCTCTGGAGAACCATGGTCCACACTGTCACACAAGACTAGGGGGGTCCTGTGCTCTGCTCCTTTGCCCCCCTCCACAGAGCTGCAGACTTGCAGAGCTGTGTAGTTGCTTATTGTACTTGTTCCTGTGTTACGTGATTGGATTAAGTATTTTTTTTTGTACTAAAAGCATCCTTTTAAGGATTAAGTATTTTGTAATCCCACAAAATATAAGAGATGTATTTCTATGAAAAATAAGTCAGATGCTGTGGGGAAAATTGACAAAGGTGATCATGCCACTAAATACCATTGAGAGGATGTGGGTGACTGTGGTTGTGAAGATTAAAAAAAAAAAACCATTAAGAGCCTATAAGATTCTGTGCTTATATTGTCACTGTAGTCTAGTTTTCCTTCAGTTGCTGTGACAAAACACTCTGACCAAAACCAACTTGGGGAGGAAAGGGTTTATTGCTCACATCTCCTGGGTCACAATTCATCACTAAGGGATTCCAAACTAGGAACTGAGGGCAGGAACCTGAAGGCAGGGCCCAGATCTGAAGCACAGAGCATGGAGGAATGTTGCTTACTGGCTTGCTCCCCTGGCTTATGCTCAGCCAGCTTTCTATACAACAACCTGCCCCTGGGTGGCACCACTCACAATGGGCTGGACTCTCCCACATTGCTCCACAATCAGAACAGTACTCCAAAGCTGTGGCCACAGGCCAGTCCAATGAAGCCAATTCCCCAATTGAGGCTCCCTCAACCCAGGTGTGTCAAGTTGACACTAATGCTATCCAGCACACACTGTAAATCCTTGTTCCTTTTTTTTTTTTTTTTTAAGAAAGCAGCAAAACAAAACAATTGGAAAAGTCAGGTGACATCTTAACAGTGATCTATCAAAGCAACATAGACTGCAACCTGTCTCCCTAGACTCAGAGCAGAGACTCATGAGCATCCTGGCAGGCAAGTTTACACGCTCCTTCATAGGTTCCTCTGTTGTATAATATCAGGTAAAGGAGCTAAATCACTTGTGAAATTTTGGCAGGGCTGTGCATAAGTTGATTGTGTGTATTGAGGAGTAGGAGTAGGTGAGCAGTGTGAGCAGGCCGTTTGCCAGGAGCCTGCATGGCAGTTGGGCACATTGCGTGCTTGGCGGGGGTCGGTGTTGGGCTGCAGCTTTGCAGATGGCAGCAGTGGGCAGCTGTGTGGCCCTGGGCTGTGAAACTATCTCTGGGTCCTGGACTATGCCTGGTGCATGGCTGGTGGCTCTTGTCTACGAGAGAGGGTCAGCCATGGCTAATGTTCTCTGTATTCAGTCTGGGCTTTAGACTCCTAGGCCTCCTAGGAAGCTGTGTGATATGGACCATTTGTTTCTCTGACCTTTATTTTCTTTCTTAATAGATGGTGTGTGTAAATAAGCCTTACACAGATGGGGGCTGATCTTTAGTGCTCAGCCAGTGATGGCTACAAGATCTAGTGTATGAGAACACTGAGCCCGGTGGGAAGGTGTGCTCTCTTCTCTAACTTTGCCTCTGATGGGTCTTCCATGAACTCTGGGTGGCTGTGTTCTAACCCTTTGTTTCTGCATTTCTCCTAGCCCGATAGCAGTGTTAGTTGTGTGCATGACTCAGGCTCCAGGAATCTGCTTGTAGTTTTGCCGTCTAGGACCCTGCCTGGTGACTCGTCTCTCTTCTTCACCAGTGCAAAGCAGAGGGCCAACCCACTCCAAAGCCAGTGCCCAGATATTTGGTGTGTTTAGGGAAGTTGCTCATGTGTGTAGCTGTGTGGCACTTGTTTATATCTTCCTTGTTGTAAAGGCAGAGTTCAGCTTTTGCCAAGGCGAGGCATGGAGTCATGTGCTTCTAGGCCTCTAGAGGGGAACATGGACGAAGTGCTTCGGAGCTGCTGCAGTCGCAGTGGTGGGGGAAGTCGGCCAGGCTGTGTGTCGTGGCATTAGTACCCAGTCTTCTTGGCCAGCTTCCTGGAGCGTGAAGTTGCACCTAGCCCTTCTTGCCAGCAGTCCTCTCCGATCTCAATTCTGCCCTTGCATTTCTAGGGCCGGTTCATCACTGTAGCACTAGCAAAGTCGTGGCTGTGGCTTCAGTCTGGGAGACCTTACCATAGCTGTACTGACAAGGAATGTCTGCCTTGTCTGAGGCTGTCAAGGAGACACTGGCCTCAGAGTTGGAGGCTGGGGAAGCAGGCCATATCCTCTGCTGGTCCTGTCCACTCATTGCAGAGGCCCAGTTCTCAGAGGCCTGGATCAATTCATTCTGCTACTTATCCTTTAAAAGTCTTCTAATTGCTGCAGGATGAAGGCCATGTGGCCTTCGAGGTCTAGTGCACCCTGGCCTCTGCCGCCACTTGTGTTGAGGGTACTCTTGGCTTCTGTCAGGTCTAACTGTGCTGTCTCTCTGCAGAGCCCTCAGGGGCCCTGGGCTCTGGTTCCCAAGGGGAGGCCTTCTCTGTCCTTCTGTCCCTCCCACCATTTGTGTCATCTACTCTGCAAGATTGGGAGTTTCATGACCAGAGACCCTATCCCCCTTGTCCCTGGGGTTTCCCCAGAACCTCACACAGTGCCTGGCACATGGTGGGTTCCAGAACCACCCTGACCAAGAAGTAGGCTCAGACCCTTGTGTGGATTCTCTGTCCTCTGCCCCAAGCACATGTGGGGTGCGTTACCACTTGCCTTGTTCCGTGTTCCTATCAGGGCTGCAGGGCCTGCTGGGCCTCTTGGGAAGGGCCTTCTAACACAGCACTATTTACATTTGTGCCATATCACCTACAGTATAAGTAACATCCACATAAAAAATATGCACATATAACTGAAAGAAAATTTTACTGCTACATTTAGTGAAACTACTATTTTCTTTTGTCAGTCTCAAATTAGCAACAACAAAGTTCATTAAGACCCTCAAAATCAAGTTCAGCAGGTAAAGGCACTTGCTACTAAGCCTAAAATCTTGAGGTTGATTCCCAAGACTCACTTGGTAGGAGAGAACCAACTCCTGCACGCTGTCTTCTGACCTGCACAGGTGCATTGTGGCATGTACACACCCACACCCACCCACACAGACATCTGCCTACATACACAAGTAAATGTCATAATAAATTTAATCAAGACCCTCAAAAAAAGAGCCAGGCATGCTGGTGCATACCTTTAACCCCAGCACTTGGGAGTCAAAGGCAGGTGAGGCCAGCCTGGTGTATATGTCTAGTTCTAGAACAGCTGTGCCCACAGGGAGACTCTGCCTCAAAACAGAAACAAGAAAAACAATAAAAACCCACAGAGAGTGGGGGTGCTGCCTTTAATGCCAGCAGTCGGGAGGCAGAGGCAGGTGGATCTCAGAGATCAAGGCCAGCCTGGTCTACATAGTGAGTTCCAGGCCAGCTAGAGCTATAGGGAGACCCTTTCTCAAAAAGACCCAAAACCCAAACAAAACAGCAACAAACCCCATCAAAATTGATTCCGTGATGTCTTGTGTTGACACTGTGGCTCCTTCATGTGTCACCACACAGAATTTGAGGAGCTAGCCTGGCACTCCCTCCTGTCCTGTCCAGTCACCATCACACCTTCATCTCCCCTTATTCTGTTACCAGGTCAAAGTCTTAAGTCCAGCAAGCCAGGACCTCATGTGGTGCACCAGGGAAGGGGCAGTAGGGACGAGGCTAGGGGCAGCTGGGGAGGAGAGGCTTTACTGCGGAGAGCAGCTGGTGCTGAGTCAGAGATGGGGAAGAAGCCACCAGAGGGCAAGGTAAGGAGCTGGAAGAGGCTGTGCTGCATGGAAGAGGCTGTGCTGCGTGTGTGCGTGCATGCGTGCGTGTGTGTGTGTGCACTCACTGTCTGCCTACTAAGAGCTGGGATTAAAGGCATGTGCCATCATGCTTAGCTTTTTTTCTTTTTTTTGGTCTCTTGGTGACAGGGTCTCCCTGTAGCCCCAGCTGTCCTGGATGTACACCAGGCAGGCCTTGAACTCACAGAGATCCACCTGCCTCTGCCTCTGCCCCTCTGCCCCCTCTGCCCCCTCTCTGCCCCTCTCTGCCCCTCTGCCTCTGCCTCTGCCTCCTGAATGCTGAGATTAAAGGCATGTGCCACCACACTCAGTAGTTAAATATTTTTAATTACATTTATTTCAGGGACATTGTGTGTAGACTTGGAGAGACTTTTTTTAGTGTTGACAGATTCCTGGTTGATTTGGGGAAAGTCCAGGCTAACGCTGCTGCCACCCAGGTGCCAGCTCGCTGCTTGGTAGGACCTAATTCCTGCTTCAGGTCACAGTGGTGCAGTGTTTCTCCGGTAGAGCAGCCGCTAGTGCCAAGCAGGAAAGGACATTCAGGGCCTCTTAAAGACCTGTCAGATGAGAGTGAGGTCTTTGCCAAGCAGGCAGTGTTGGAGAACAACTTTGCACATTACCCAAAGAACCTCATACAAGCAAGCCAATGGCTCCACATTGCAGTGCACAAGCCAGATGTATGGTCACCACTGAGACCTCTGCTGGCCATTGCAGCACCACAGATGTGTTGAAATGACCTCTGTGTTGCACAATCAAGGATTGGGTTCCGCCAGGAACAAGCTCACCCAGTGTTTGGTTAAGGTGCTTCAGCTTAGAGACTGCTTTGAGCCGATCTCGTTTCTCCATTATTCAGCCTTGGCAGGTGGCACAGCACACTCGAGGCTGTTCCTCAGCTGCAGGGGGCTTGCAGCAGACTGGAAACTGGAACCGTGGTGGGGGAAGCAGAGTATGTGGAAGTTCAGTTGGTGGAAGGCGTTTCTTCCTTCCCAGGGAGGCTTTGGGCCTTCTCTGCTCTCAGTTCTCCTTTTTCTGTTCATGCTAGAACAGGAGAGGGGGGCAGGCAGGACTCCAGTTGTGCATGGCCCAGTGCTCTGTGCAGGGTGCTCGGCACTGCTCTTCAAAAAATGAAGCCAAAGCAGATGGCTAGGAGATTTTAATTCCTAAACCTCTCCAGAGAGTCCTCGGTCTGGAAAGGCCACCAACACTGGTGTGGCGGAACCCCAGGTGCCAGTGCTTAGCAAAAGTTAGGTATCTTTAAGGGATTGCCTTTTCTCCCAGAGCAACTAATTTGAATTCTTTTTTTTTTTTTTTTATAATTATTTATTTATTTTTGTATGTGTATGAATGTATTGTCTGCATGCAGGTCTGTGCACACGTGTCGTGCAATGCCGCAGAGGTCAGAAGAGGGTCTCGGATTCCCCTGGAACTGGAGTTCTCCTGGAATTGGAGTTACAGACGGTTCTTAGCCACCATGTGGGTGCTGGGGATCGAACCCGGGTCCTCTGCAAGAGCGTCGGTGCTCTTAACCGCTAGGCTATCTCTCCAGCCCCTAATTTGAATTCTTTTTCTCCACAATGTTGGTGGTTATAAAGACAGAGTACCACAGTAATACCTTGCTTATTAAGTACCCCGAGGCGCTGACAGAACCCCATGTGCAGCTCCTGCTGGTGTATAGCACTGAGCTAGGCACTAGAAGGAGTATGCAGTCAGTAGCACCTGGAAAGTGCCCATATATTGTTTATATGCCTCTTGGTCCTAAGTAAATAACTATAAGAAAGCACCTGTCAGGTCTTATCCAGGTGTGATCACTGGGTTCTGTGAACTCCCTATTAAAGCAGCATATAAAAAAAGTATGTGTGTGTGTGTGTGTGTGTGTGTGTGTGTGTGTGTGTGTGTCTATGTAGCTTCAAAAATTATTTCTGGGCCAGGTGTGGTGGCACTTAGCACTTGGCAGGCAGAGACAGGTGGATTTCTGTAAGTTTAAGGCCAACCTGGTCTACATAGAGAGTTCCAAGCCAGCTGGGGCTACAGGGAGACCTGTCTCAAACAAAACAAAACAAAACAAAAAAATTGCTGGGCATGGTGGCTCATGCCTTTAATCCCAGCATTTGGGGGGCAGAGATAGGTGGATCTCTGTGAGGTCAAGGCCACCCTGGTCTACATAGTGAGTTCCAGGACAGCTGGAGTTATAGGGAGACCCTGTCTCAAAAAGACAAAACAAACAAACAAAAAACCCAAGACCTAAATAAATAAATAAATAAATAAATAAATAAATAAATAAAATTGTTTAAATTATTTAAATTACTTATTTTTCCAGGTAGGGTCTCACTGTGTAGCCCTGACTGGCCTGTAATTTTCTGTATAGACCAAGCTAACTCTAGTTCAGAGAGTTCCTCCTGCCTCTGCCTCCCATGTGCTGGGATTAAAGTCGTGTGCCACCATGCCCTGCTGTACCTGTTCATGTGTTTTTTTTTTTAATTTTTATTTATTTTGTATGTGTATGAATGTACTGTCTGCATGTATGTTTGTGCACCCATGTCGTGCAATGCCTCAGAGGTAAGAAGAGGGTGTCATATTCCCCTGGAACTGGAGTTAAAGACAGTTCTCAGCCGCCATGTGGGTGCTGGGGAACCTGGGTCCTCTGCGAGAGCAGTTGGCGCTCTTAACTGCTAGGCCACCTCTCCAGCCCTGTTCATGTATTTTTACAGCAAGATGAGAACATTACCATGTTAAGTAATTTCTTCGTATTTCCCCAAAGTTTTTAATTATTTTAATGAAGTTCAAATAAAAAGGGGAAACCAAGCAGGACATGGTAGCACACATACCTTTTATCCCAGAATTTAAGAGGCAGAGGCAGGCAAATCTCTGTGAGCTTGAGGCCATCTTGGTCTACATAATGAGTTCTAGGCCAGCTGGGGCTACAGGGAAACCCTCTCTCAAAAAAAAAAAGTGGGTGAAAAAAATTGGGGGGGGGCATGCTTTAACCACATGAATATGAGTGGATAGGGAAATGGCTCAGTGGGTAAAGTGCTTTCTGCTCAAGCATGCGGCCCTGAGTTCAGACTCCAGCTGGATGTGGCAGTGCACATTTGTAGATTCAGGGCTGAGGAGCAGATCCTGAGGGCTTACTGACCTTACCCAAATGGTGAGCTGCAGGGTCATTGAGAGACCCTGCCCCAAAAATAAAATGGAGAAGGCTGTTGAGATGGCTCAGCATACACAAGTGTTTGCAGCCAAACCTGATGACCTTGTTTTGATGCCTGGGACACATACAGCAAGGTTGTCCTCTGAGTTCCAGGTGTGCATCATGGTGCCCTCACACATACACCCACACACACATGCACTCACATGGTAAGTAAAATGTAATAAAATTTTAAATAAGTAGAATAGAGTGGAGAGCCAGGCATGGTGGCACATCCCTCTGCACTTGGGAGGTAGAGGCATGCCTCTGTGAGTTCAAGGCCAGCCTGGTCTACATAGTGAGTTCTAGGCCAGCTGGGGCCATATCTTAGAGTAGTTATTTGTCATCAATTAAAAAAAAATGTACTGGGGGCTGGATGATGGGTCTGGATGAGCACAATAGCTGCCCTCACAGAAGACTCAGGTTCAGTTTCCAGCACCCATGTGGTGACTAACAGCTGTCCACAATTCCAATTCTAGGAGATCCAACCCCTTCTTCTGGCCTCCACAGGTATTGCACGCATGGATGTACTTACATGCAGGCAAAGCACTCATGCACATAAAAAAATGTGGAGAGTGATAGTGCACACACACATATACACATACACTTATGTACAGGAAAACATACCTTCACACATGTACCCACACATGTATGTACAGGAGGGTACACACACATATGCCCAGGAGAGCACAGGTATATACACATGTATAGGAGAGCACATATGTACACATATGTATTCACATGAGCATACACACATATATACACATACGCATATGTATAGGAGAGTTTACCTATACATGTGTCCACATACACACATGTGCACAGGAGAGAGTATCCTCACACAGGTACACATAAGCATGTGTACAGAAGAGCACACCCGCATACATATATTTGTACACATATGTATAGGAAAGGGTATCTACATATGTGTATACATGCATGTATGCACAGGAGGGTGCACTGACTACATGTATACATACACACACTGTACAGGAAAGTGCACTTGCACACAAATACACACACAACTCACACCAAATAGTACAGAGGCATGGCTTTACATGAGATTATTGTGATAAGGCACCTCAAAATTGCCCATAGCTGTGCCATTACTATGCACCTTAGCTGAGCCTAGTAGTTAAAACTTAACTCAAAGTATGGGAATAAAAGAAAAGGTTAATTCAATTGAACTGGGACAGGAGTTTTCAGAACAGGTCAGCACGTACCTGGTTGCTTAGAAACTAACTCATTTCGCATGGTGTGCTGGATAGATTTAGTGTCAACTTGACACACCTGGGTTGAGGGAACCTCATTTGGGGAATTGGCTCCATTGGATTGGCCTGTGGCCACATCTGTGGAGTATTGTCTTGATGGTCGAGCAGTGTGGGAGGGCCCAGCCCACAATGAGTAGTGCCACCCTGGGCAGGTTGTTGTGTACTGTATAAGAAGGCGGGTTGGCAAGCCAGAGAGCAAGCCAGTGAACAGCATTCCTCCATGGCTTGTGCTTCAGCTTCTGCTTACAGGTTCCTGCCTTGAGTTCTTGCCTTGGGCTCCCTGAGTGAGAATTGTGACCCAGGGATGTAAGCTGAATAAACCTTTCCTCCCAAGTTGGTGTTGGTCGGATGTTTTGTCACAGCAATGGGAAGACAAACTAGGACACATGGCTTCTGTACTTTATGCTTTGCTTGCTTTTAGAGAATAGAATAGGGGCTTACCACCCTAAGCTTGGAAACTTAAACTTTTAACCCCTGGATATGGTTTTTCCTTATAAAATGGCTCTCCAACTGTGACTGGCTGTACACACCCTGGACTGAGGGTCTGGTGTGTAGTAGTTGAAAGGCTTCTCCACCCACACAGTAAATCCAAATCAAGCCAAATCAAGGAGTATAAAAGTAGGTTTATTGGGAGTATCTCCCAGTCTGGGGGAGGGAGGCGGGGATAAGGGGCCAGGGAAATCGCACCAGGACCCAAGATGGAGGAGGCCTTTTATAGTTCTAGGCAGGGGAGGAGATGAGATGTCAGCCAGGAGTTGGACCACCTAGCTGACATGTCATGATCCGATGGGGCAGGGCAGTCATTTGGGGGGGAGCTGTCAAAGGGCAGAATTGCCTCAGACACCATTACTTGGTGTTAGCACCATCCGGTTGTCCAAGCCTTTCCAGTGCAGGTGGGACTAGGGTGCGCTACAGTGGACTGGGGATTCCTAGGGTGGGTGGGGCTAGGGGATTCCCCACGAGGACCTTTCCTGGCCTTAGCAGTGAGCCCAGGGCTCTGGCCAAACATCCCTGCCTCTTAGGGGTATATGGCCCTTATTAGTCACTTCTCTGTTGCGTGATAAAACACAATGACCGGGGAACTTAAAAGGAAGAGTTTATTGAGCTTAGATTGATGGTTCAGGGAATTAGAGTCCATTGTGGCAGGCGGCGTGGCGGTGGAGCTGAGCAGAAAGCTGAAGTTCCACATCTCCTGACACAGGAAGCCAAAGGAGAGCACTGGAGAGCAAGGTTGTTTAAAATCACGTAAGCCCACCCCCAGTGACTACTTCCTCAGCATGGCCACAACTTCTTTAAGACTTCCCAAACAGTGCCACCAACTGGGGACAAAAATATCTGACTACTTGAAGCCTAGGGGACATTCTCATTCAAACCACAACAGGGAGCCAGGTGTGGTGGCGCACACCCTTAATCCTACACTTGGAAGACAGAGGCAGGTGGATCTTTGTGAGATCCAGACCAGCCTGGTCTACATAGCAAGTTCCAGTTCCAGGACAGCCAGAACCACAGGGAAACCCTGTTTCAAAACAACAACAACAAAAAAACCACCCCCCCCCACAAAATTCAACCCCCCCCCAAAAAAAAAAAACCCATCACAGGGCCGCAGCTCAGATCTGGCTACTTCCTGCTGACTAGGGACAAAGTGGGGAGTTGGGAGTTGGCAGGCCCATGCTCAGAGGGGTGTATACGTAGGCGCAGAATCATCTGGTTGACCATCACCCTGGAAACCTCGTGAATCTGTTCATGGAGGAAGTGGAGGAAGCAGGGAGCTAAGAGAAAAATAAACAAATGAGGAGGAGAGGTCCCATGATTGGGGCTAATCAGGCAAATAAGGAAGATTGCCACCATGATAGGGATGGAGGGAGAGGCTGGCTACAGAGTCTGAGATCCTCTCCCAGATTTTGGAGTGACTCAGTTAGGGTTTCTACCAGACCAGACTTATTGATACAGTAGCAGCATGCCTCTCCCAGGAACAAACAGGTGCCACCTTTGTCAGCAGTAAGGTGGTCGAGAGCCCTGCCATTCTGCAGAGCCACCTGAACTACTGAGGAAATCTGATATTGGGAGAGGCGAGTAAGGTGGCTGGATCCTTGATGTCCTCCTGAAATTGCTTTGAGAGCTTGGCCGTTGAGGTGACCGTGTGAGTTAGGGCACCATGCTTGGCCATTGCAGTGACCGTGTGAGTTAGGACACCGTGCTTAAGCCTGTTGAGGGGACCTTGTGAGTTAGGGCACCGTGCTTAAGCCTGTTGAGGGGACCTTGTGAGTTAGGGCACCGTGCTTAAGCCTGTTGAGGGGACCTTGTGAGTTAGGGCACCGTGCTTAAGCCTGTTGAGGGGACCTTGTGAGTTAGGGCACCGTGCTTAAGCCTGTTGAGGGGACCTTGTGAGTTAGGGCACCGTGCTTGGGTGAGTTGTAATTGATGATTCCTTTGGCTATCTCAGCCTTTCCTGATGACTGTGGTCAGTCGGGATGTGTCATTTGCAGGAGATGCCTAGAGCCCAAGACACAAGTTTGACCACCTTGAAGGCACTGTGCTTAGGGCCATGGCCACTAGAAAGGAGGCCAGGGAGATACCCACCATGAGTGGGAGAAAAGCTGCTAGTCAGGCTGAAGTCAGGGAAAGGGGAGGACAGCATGCCAAATTCTGCCTGTCCGTAAAGTTTTAGCTGTGGTCATTGGGAGACAAAAGGTGTTATCTGGGAGAGGGGTAAAGAGGTCTTTTGTGATTGTGCCATTGCATGAAGAACCCCTGGGGGGCAAGCAAGGTATGGTTGGTGATGTTACATCCTGAGGCCAGTCCTGAGTAACAGAAAGGGAGATGTACGTCCCTGAAAAGAGACCCCTTGAATAGGTGGCATGTTGGGTGGGGGGGTGTCGAGGTGAGGGAGGCCTGGAAAGGGAGAAGCATGGGAACTGTGGCTAGAGGGGGAAGACCCAAGGTGGCACAAAAAAAGCAGTTACTGATATTAGACAATCCTGAGAGGTCGAGGAGAGCCGCCCCCTCCTGCATTAGATCCGGGAGAAGGGCTTCCCCCTGGTTTGCCCATTTCTCATTTCTATTTGAGTCTGCATTATCTCCTCCTAACTTTTGATTATTTCCGTGAGATCTGAGGAAGCCCAGATGTAGAATCAGAAAATTTTGATTTCTCTGCAGGGGTAAGACGCCTGTGTGCTTGAGTAAACTTCCTCTCACCCCCTTGGCCCACTGTGCATCCCAAGGGTCATTGATGTTGAAATAGTAGAACAATTTGCCATTTGATGTCAGGAGGTTCAGGTCCTGACAGTTCTTTTGCCACTGGTCATTGCTCATTGTGGTCATTGTGGTCATTGTGGCAACCATCTGGGGTGCCAGCTTGACTTCCAATGCCTGTATGTTTCCACCATGGCAAAGTTGATTGTGCATACTTGCCAGGGACAGCCCTCATTTTCCTTGACCTTTTGGGTACAGCAATCCTCCCTACTTTGGTCATATGTGAAGCACATCATTGGGAAATGATAATCAAAGAAGAGATTCCCAGGGATCATGACCTAGGGGCACAGTTGAAATCTGGTATGGGATGGAAACCTGGGTATTGCAGCCCTGGGGGCTACAGTCTGCCTAACCAGAGAGACTCGGGCTGGACTGTGCTCCACTTTCCCTTGTCTGGTAGATGTAAAATCGCCCCCATTAAGCAGAGGCGGTTTCAGGTTAGGGTTGACCAATGGAGTATGAGAACAGTGTCATTAGCAGCCCCCCTAGTGAACCTGAGGGAAGTCAGTCCCATTTATTGGGTGGTCCAGTCGTCCTGGATGTGGGGCCTCTTGAAGTGAGACAGCATGGCTGTCCCAGGAGTTTGGCTGCTGAGGGGGTGGTGAGGACTGTGGTGTAGGGTCCCATCCACCAGGGCTCTAGAAACTTAAGAGATAAATGTTTGAAGAGTACCAGTCCCCAAGGGAGAAAGGGGTGGGTTTGTTTGCCACCAGGCCTGCTGACATGGGGGCAGGGAGAGATAACTGTCAGTGTGTGGAGGAGGGACTGTAGGAGGGAGAGGTAGGGTAGGTAGCCAGCCAGCAAAGGAGTCAGGGCTGGCAGGTGGTGTATAGGAGCTCAGAGGGTCTAAGGCCTAATGGGGAGCGTGGGGTAGCTTGGAGGTGGGTTAGGGCAACGGGGAGGAGGGAAGGCCAAGATAACCTGAGCTCAGGAGACAGCTTGGTGAGTTGTAATTGATGAGTCTGTTGGCTACCTCAACCTTTCCTGATGACTATGGTCAGTAGGGGATGTGTCATCCCCAGGAGATGCCTAGAGCCCTAGACACAAGTTTGACCACCTTGAAGGCAAAAGCTGGGCCGTTGTCAGTCTGGATGGTTTGTGTAGCTGGAATCAGGGGATGATGTGTTCCAGGAAAGTCCGGGCTACCACGTCCTCTGTTTCCATGGGGGTGGGGAATGCCTCAATCCACCCTGTAAAAGGGTCAACAAGGGTTAGGAGATAGCAGAGCTTCTTGTAGGTTGGCACGTGGATGAAGTCAATTTGCCTGTGTTCACCAGGTTGGTATCCTTGGAGCTGATGCTGGGGCTGGTGTATCTGGAGAGCCCCCTGTGGGTTGGTCTTGGCACACATCTGGCATGAAGAATGAGCCTGTAAAATATGGGCTCAGAGGTTGGTGGGGTTGAAGAGGGCCTCTAGAAATTGAATTAGAGCCTTGGGGCCAATGTGTGGGCTCTGGTAAATATCAGAAATGATGGAAGGCGCCTGGTTCTGGGGAAGAATGAGGTATTATTCAGATAAAACCATCCATCCTTTGCCTGTGCAGTCCCTTTGTCGAGGAGCTTGTTTCTTTCCTCCAGTTGGTATTCAGGCCTGTAGGAGGGTGTTAGAAAGAGGATGTGACCTGTGGGCTTGGAGGAATTGGAGGTCAGTCCCCAGGCCACTGAATTGGCCCTGGCATTACCCAGGGCTACTGAGTCCACCGAGGTCTGGTGCCCCAGCAGTGGGTTATGGCTACCTCTTTCAGTAGTTGGAGGCCTTCCAAGAGTTTGGCTATAAGGTGACCATTGACAATGGGAGTGCCCTTGGTGGTGAGGAAGCTCCTTCCCTTCCATAGACAGAGGAGTATGATCTATCAAAAAGGCATACGTAGAGTCAGTGTAGATGTTAGCCCATCGTTTTTTGGCAATATGGAGTGCAATTAATTTGGCCTTTTGCGAAGAGGTCTCTCCCTACCAGGAGGTGATTTGCCTCAACTGTCTCCGTTGAGGTGACCACTGCATAGGCTGCTTGGTGGTTTCCTGATCCATCTGTGGGGGAGCTTCCATCCATAAAGAGGGTAAGTTGAGGATCTGGAAGAGGTTGGTCTAGAACACTAGGCCGAGGTGAACACAAGGCCTCCACGGCCTCTGGGAAGGAGTGAGGGGGGCATCAGAGAAGGGTGAGGCAGGGAGGAGAGTTGCCAGGTTTAGAGCAGGGCTACAGGCCAACATGATTGGGGGTTTTTCTAGAAACAACAGATGGAAAGTCTGGACCCATGATGGTCCAAGGAGGGAAAGAGAGGAATAGCTCAGGAGATCCACGAGGTGACAGGTGAAGGACACAGTGATGGGCTGGAACAAAGTGATCTCGAGGCCTCCTGGGTGAGTTCCCTCAGACATGGCTGCCATCTGCACATGGTGGGGTCCAGTTGTTTGGATGAAAAGGCCTTAGACCAGTGTGAGGGCCCAGTGGGTGGGCAGAACCCTGGGAGCCACTCCCATCCTTTCATCAGTATGGAGGTGATAAGGTTGAGTAGGGTCTGGGAGGACCAAAACTGGAGCTGTTAAGAGGGTGTCTCTCTGCAAAGAAAAATGACAGTGGACCATGGCTGGGTGTGTTTCTTTAGGTGCTCGGTACAGGGGCTTGGCTGTAATGGCAAAGTTGTGAATCCAGTGGCAGAAAAACCCCATCAGGCCCCAAAATGAAAGGATCTGTTTTGCAGTAGTTGAAGGCTGTAAGTCCCTCAGGGCTTGGATCCAGTCAGAGGTGAGAGTATTAGAGCCTGGGCTGGTCTACAGATCTAGGTAAACAATAGTAGGTGAGCGCAATTGGGCCTTTGAGGGGAAACATGGTATCCCGGGGAGCCAAGAAGTTTAGGAGGAGGGAAGTGGCTTTCTGGGACAGGGACAGGGAGGGGTTGCAAAGCAAGAAGTCATCCATGTACTGAAGTAGGGTGCTAGGGCTGAAGTCAAGAAGTCATCCATGTACTGAAGTAGGGTGCTAGGGCCGAAGTCAAGAAGTCATCCATGTACTGAAGTAGGGTGCTAGGGCCGAAGTCAAGAAGTCATCCATGTACTGAAGTAGGGTGCTAGGGCCGAAGTCAAGAAGTCATCCATGTACTGAAGTAGGGTGCTAGGGCCGAAGTCAAGAAGTCATCCATGTACTGAAGTAGGGTGCTAGGGCCGAAGTCAAGAAGTCATCCATGTACTGAAGTAGGGTGCTAGGGCCGAAGTCAAGAAGTCATCCATGTACTGAAGTAGGGTGCTAGGGCCGAAGTCAAGAAGTCATCCATGTACTGAAGTAGGGTGCTAGGGCTGAAGTCAAGAAGTCATCCATGTACTGAAGTAGGGTGCTAGGGCCGAAGTCAAGAAGTCATCCATGGACTGAAGTAGGGTGCTAGGGCCAAAGTCGAGGGAGGAGAGGTCCAGAGCCAAGGCCTGGCCAAAGAAGTAGGGACTGTCCTGAGGCCCTGAGGGAGTACTGTCCACATGAGGTGTCTTCACAGACCTGGTGTCGGGGTCCTCTCAGGCGAAAGCAAAGAGGAAATATAAGTCAGGGTATAGAGGGACCGTAAAGAAATTGTTCTTTGCCGGGCTGGTGGCGCATGCCTTTAATCCTAGCACTTAGGAGGCAGAGGCAGGCGGATCTTTGTGAGTTCAAGGCCAGCCTGGTGTACAGAGCAAATCCCAGGACAGCTGGGGCTACAGGGAGACCCTGTCTCGAAAAGACCAAAAAAAAAAAAGAAAGAAATTGTTCTTCAGGTCCAGGACAGTAAGTGGGAAGTAGTGGGAGGAACATTAGAGAGGAGGATATAGGGCTTGGGATCACAGGGTGTACAGGAATGACTACTTCATTAATGAGGCAGAGGTCCTGGACTAAGTGATAGGCTCCAGAGGGCTTGTGCACTAGGAGGATAGGGGTGTTGCAGGCTGATGAGACAGAATGCCCTGGAACAGCCAGGCGTGGTGGCGCACGCCTTTAATCCTAGCACTTGGGAGGCAGAGGCAGGCGGATCTTTGTGAGTTCAAGGCTAGCCTGGTCTACAGAGTGAGTTCCAGGACAGCTGGAGCTACAGGGAGATCCTGTCTCGAAAAGACCAAAAAAAAAAAGAATGCCCTGGAACAGAAAGCAGCTAATGATGGGCATAAGGCCGGGACGGTGTGTGATAGGAAATTGAGGTCACAAAGGGAAGGTGCAGGGGTCCCTAAGTCAAACTAGGACCAGCTGCTGGTGAATAGCAATTAGGTAAAGACGTCACAAACTTGGGGGCCAACGGGGGGTAGGAGTAGGGGAGTCTGAGGTAGGGGCGTAGGAGGTAAGGGGAGAAGCAAGTGAGGCAATGGGGAAGAAAGAGAAAGTGGCCCCCAAATGGGTTAGGATATCGTGGCCAAGTAAAAGCATCGGACAGACAGGCATGACCAAGACGGAATGTGAGGAAAAATTGTCTGGCAAGGATACATGGCAGGGCAGAGTTCTGAGTGGAAAGGAGGGGTCCCATCCACCCCTGTAACAGACTGGTGAGGGGCCAAAGTTTGAGGTCAGAGCCAGGAAGGCTCTGGAGCATTACCCCAGGCTCAGATTGGGTAATTGGAGTCTCCAAGTTTGGGAGCCGTCAGTGCTATCCCAGGCCAAGGATCTCCAGGGCCGAAGGGGTCCGGGGTGCTGGCAGTGGTGGTGCTGATCCCACGCTGGGGCACTTCATCCAGTGGCCACACAGCCGACGGGGCATGGCTTGGTTGGCAGCCAGGGATTAGGGCAGGTGTGGGGCCAGTGGCCTTCCTGACCACACCGGAAACAGGCCCCTGCTGGGACCGACTTTGGCTGTGCCCTGGCAGGATGGGGTCTTGGAGATCTCCCCTCCCCCTCCTGCCCCCTCGGGAATACCGTTGGCTTTAGGGCTGCTGCTAGGGCTTGAGCATGGTGGGTAAGGTTCTGTCACATCCAAGTCTGTTGGGAAGACTTGGCCACCTCTTTTCGGGTGTTAAAGATCTTGAAGACCATCCTCACCAGTTCCTGAATGGGGGTTTGGGGACTATCCTCAGCCTTTCTGAGCTTTTTCTGTATCTCTGGGGCTGACTGAGAATAAAGTGAGACATCAGAACCACTGCCCCTGCTGGAGAGGTCAGGTATAGACAACCATAGCCTCCTGTAACTTGTTGAGAAAAATGGCTGGATTCTCATCAGCCTGCTGTGTGACCTCGTGGAGTTTATCACAATTAACTACTTTGTTGAAACTGCCTTCATGACCTCCAGTAGACATCAGACCATAATGCCCTCCTCTACACCCATCCTGGCCCTGCTGGTAGTCCCAGTTGGGTTCCTGGTATGGCACTGCCTCATTACCTGGTATGGTATTGGACCATAATGTCCTCCTCTACACCCATCCTGGCCTGCTGGTAGTCCCAGTCAGGTTCCTGGTATGGCACTGCCTCATTACCTGGTATGGCATTGGACCATAATGCCCTCCTCTGCACCCATCCTGGCCCTACTGGTAGTCCCAGTTGGGTTCCTGGTATGGCACTGCCTCATTACCTGGTATGGCATTGGACCATAATGCCCTCCTCTGCACCCATCCTGGCCTGCTGGTAGTCCCAGTCGGGTTCTTGGTATGGCACTGCCTCATTATCCACCAAGTGAGTCTGGTCTGCATACTGTCTGGCTGCTTCCTGGACCATCTCATGCTCCTCACAAGTAAGAGTAGAGGACTGTATAACATAGAGATCTTGCCAGGGTAAGTCATAGGCTTGGGTTAAGTTACAGAACTCCCTTATGTAGCCAGGGGTTAGTGGAAAAAGAGCGTAATCATTTTTCAGTGTTGGCAAGCTCCTGGAGGGAGAAGGGGACATGAACCCAAATGACACCCTCAACTTCAGCCACCTGCCTGAGGAGGTAGAGGTGGGCAGGTTCCTGCTGGGACCAAATATGAGAGGCCACAGGAGAAGTCTCAAGGGGAAGGGGCCATTTCATGGCTGGGGACCAGGAAGGCGGGAGCCCAGGAGGTAAAGATCGTGGGGGGGGGCAGTAGGCCAGTGGGCTGGGCCTCTGGTGGAAGAGAGGGAGGGGCCGGAACCTTTGGAGAAAGAGGGAGGGGCAGGAACCTGTGACTAAAGAGAGGGAGGGGTGGGAGCAGGAGGAGAAGTGTGAGGGGGAGAAAACGGATCCTTAGCTTTTGACTCCAGAAGAAGTGGAGGGTACAGTAGTTTGGGTTGGCCACTAGGTTGAGTGGGTGGTGGCGGGGTAGGCAGAGTAGGGGAGGGAGTAGGAGATGGGACAGGCAGAGGTCTGGGTTGGGTTGCCAGAGACTTAGGTGGCTCAGTCAGAGCGGAAGACTCACGGTCTATCTCTCCAGGTGAGAGTGCATCTGGAAGTGCCTTAACCCTGGTCAGTAGGACCAGAGCCATTGAGCACTGGCTACAGAGGGAGGAGTGAGAGCGCACATCCCAAAAGCCCTGGACATAGGACAACTCAGACCATTTTCCTGTGTGCTTACAAAAATTTTCTAGATCAGGGAGAACGTTAAAGCCAAGGGTGCCCCCCACTGGCTACTTGGATCCATTACCCAGAGTGTACTGTGGCCAAGCCACAGAGCAGAGGAAAATTAAGCATTTTGGGTGTATGGTCTGAGACAGCCCCAATTTAGACAAATTTCATAACAGAAACCCTGGGGTGACTGAGGATTGGTTTTTGACCCAGAGTTGCCCATCCCCTAGCCTGCACTGAGGACAGTAGGCAAGGGCAAGATGTCCCTTGTAGTAGCCTGGCATCGGATTAACAGAATGGGGAGGTCTCAGGCAGGATGTCTCCCAGACTAGCAAGACTCCCCAGAACAAAGATTGTCTTTGCTCCAGCTTGGGCTTGCCCTGGCTCGGCTGAGACTCTTGGCCAGGGGATCTGGGGGCTTGGACCCATAGAGGCACCTGGTGCCTTCTCAGTTGCAGTTAAAGGGAAAAGGCAACTTACTTGAACCAAAAGCTGATCACATCAGGCAGAGTGAGAACGGACACAAGTGAGAATGGAGGAGAGGAGTGGTCCCCGAGCAGCAATCTCAACTCCTCCCCCTATGGGCCACCAGATGAAAGTCTTCTCCACTTAGGCAGTAAATCTGAATCAGGCCAAATCAAGGAGTGGAGTGTAAAAGCAGGTTTACTGGGAGCAGCTCCCTGGTGAGTTTACCAGTCCCCGAGTAACGGACATCCCAGGGAAGTTATGCCCGGGACCCAAGATGGAGGCCTTTTATAGGTCTAGGCAGGGGAGGAGATGACATGTCAGACAGGAGTTGGACCACCTAGCTGATGTGTCATGGTCCAATTGCGAGGGGAGATGAGGTGTCAGCTAGGAGCTGTCAAAGGGCTGTATTGCCTCAGATACCAGGAACTTGGTGTTAGTGCTATCAAGGTGTCCAAGACTTTCTAAGGTGAGGGGGGCTAGGGGATTCCCCAAGTGGGCTTTTCCCAGGCCCCTGCAGTAGTCATCAGGTGATTAAAGCCTTTCTATTGGCTGTATTTTGTGTCTGAGTGGTCTTCTCTGGAGAAATTACCCTATTACAGTATTACCTGTCTGGTTCAAATAGAGATGAAATCACCTCTCCTTACTCTCATTTGTCCCAGAAAACACCAGCAACACACAGTTCTTCCTGTCTGTATTAATAGCAATATTGAGCAGTGGTTTACTTATAAAATCACATATTTTAAGTACACAGGATTGTGATTTTTGGAAATTACGCCTAGTCATATAAACACCTCCTTATCAAGATGGAATGTGTTTCATTTAACCTCAAGTGTTTCCTCATGAGCCCTCCCCTTATCCCTGGCCTTAAATAACCTCCAAGCCAACCAGGTTGGCCTCAGCTCACAGATATCTGCCTCCCTCATGCTGGGATTAAAGGCCTGAGCTACCACACCCAGCTCTGTACTCTTATATTTGTCTTTTATTTAGCACAGTCCTTTGGAGAGCCATCTACCCCATGGTATTTCATACATTTCACCCTGTTATGTTGCTGAGTGTTGTGCTGCTTTCCAAGGTAGCTGCAGGTTTTTTTTTTTTTTGATGCTTTGGGTATTTCATACATCATTTTCCAATTCAGTTCAGGCATATTTCCCCTTCCCTTCCCCCCACCCCACCCAACCTCCTCCCGATCATCAGTCGGCCATAAAACGTCCCCTGCATCTTTTCGCTCATTTTTTTCATTTTTTTAGACAAAAGTGAGTAATGTTATGAGTACTAGCATCTTTCACATAAAACCAATTTGCAGATCAGTTTATGCCCAAACACAACCCTTGTCCCACCATCCAGCAGGGGGGCGTGTATTTAGTCAGGTTGATCAAATGAGTGTCCAGGCTATATGTGCTGTAGTGTATCTCACTCAACATATCACACACAACAAATTCAGCCCCATTACCTACATTCTAATTCTACCAGCCCCCTCTTCACGCAGATTGTTCCCTTAGGCGTAAGAAAAGGGGCACAGGGGGATGAAAGCAAAACAGTCACTTTCCTGAGCTGTTTGTCTTGGACTGCTGGTCAATTCCGGCTGTTTTCCTTCATGGGCTGAAGTTTGTCCAGGAATAACCAACCTTTCAATCCTACTAATTGAAGCACAAGCAATTAGGATTAATTAGGGTAAAATTTAAACCAGTACTAATTGTATCATTAGGTTACTTTGGTATAGACACATATGTTTGGATAGTATGTTAATCTATGAATTACATTTTTTTCGTTAAATAATGACAGGGTCTTACTTGAGGCTTATAACATCTCCTGACCATTTAGAGGATGTAAAGCTCATGTGGCATCAGCCATGGTATTCCCCAAGGAGAGAGCCAATAGCCAATTAGATATGGATATACAGATATGGCTCCTCTGAGAACAGTATTTCCAGGAAGGGAGTGAAAAGACACCTAGTATCACGTTAGATGGTGCTGACGGTGGAGTTTGCTTGACTCAAGGAGACCCATATTTGCTTTATTTGGTTAAGTGGCCTTTGGTAACACTCTCTGTGTATCAGAGACACATCTGTACACTTGTCTGTGTGGTCTCAATACATCCTTTTCCTATGTTAAACGTCAGGTCTCTGACAGCAGGGCCTTCATCACCTGCTCTTCTTGCAGGTATCCCAGTTTAGAGCAAGGAGCCTTTACCTTTTGTGGGGGCTTGAATCCCCTGGCCAAAATCTCCCTTGGGGTAGAACAATCAGTTGCTGATGTCAGAGCTCCTATATTATATTTTGCTTAAGTGCATAGCTTATGGACTTTAGTATTATATTTTTGGTTCTGAATAGAGGAATAATAACCTTTCACAGTTCCTATGACTATTAGTCTATGGCAAGAGGCAGTTTTACTGGTTTTTTATCAAGAGATACCTCTATAATAGTTGTCCCAATTTACAGTTGGAGAACGACTCATCATCATCATATTTTCTCCTTGTTCTATGGGGAGAGTTAAGAAAGTGTCTCTCGTATTTAAAACCTTTGCCAGCACCTAGAAGGTAAGTTTCGTTAGACCATTATAAAATAGTTGTTACAAGTAGGATCCAAAGAGAGGTTTGATGTTTGTACAATCTGAGGCTTTTCTTCCTTTCAAAGTTCAGACAGGCCAACCTTTCTGTTGGCACTTTCTGGTACATCCTATTCGATGCAAAGCTGTATCTTTTATTTCTCAGCCCACCAGCTGTGGGCCAATTCCAGTTGTTCCACATTCCCCCAAACACTTGGAATTAGCATTGTTTTTAACTTTGAGTACTGTTAAGTATGATGCACCAGAGTTTTGTGCTTCTGGTAACTAGCAGTGTTATCTTTTTTGTGCTTATTTGCCAGTCATACACAAGTGCTACCCAACTTAGGACACAGTTATGTTAACTGGGTTAAAGCTCAGTAAATCCAGCATAAGCTGAAAATACTGAAAGCCCAGAATGTATTTTACCTCACGCAGGGAACATTAGGGAATAGCTATATATACCAGTGGAATAAGTTCACATTGAATCTGTACATCAATTCTAGAAGGATTGTACTTTTTTTTTTTTTTTTTTTTTGGTCTTTTTGAGACAGGGTCTCCCTGTAGCCCCAGCTGTCCTGGAACTCACTCTGTAGACCAGGCTGGCCTTGAACTCACAGAGATCCGCCTGCCTCTGCCTCCCAAGTGCTAGGATTAAAGGCATGCACCACCATGCCTGGCAGGATTGTATCTTAACACTGTGAAGTTTTCCCATTTAGGAGCACACCTCTTCCTTCATATTTAGGTTTTATTAATTGGTTTCTACTGTCTTGTACATTGTAGCGTATGGGGCTTGAATTCATTTTTCAGTATTTTTTAAATTGTTTTAAATGTTTTTATTTATGTGTATTAATGTACTGTCTGCATGTAGGTTTGTGCACCCGTGTCGTGCAATGCCTCGGAGGTCAGAGGAGGGTGTCAGATTCCCCTGGAACTAGAGTTCTCCTGGAATTGGAGTTGCAGACGGTTCTCAGCCACCATGTGGGTGCTGGGGATCGAACCCAGGTCCTCTGTAAGAGCGGTCGGTGCTCTTAACCACTAGGCCATCTCTCCAGTCCCCTCTTCAGTATTTTTATAGTTATAAATTTATATTAAAATATGTTCATTGCTATTATGTAAAAGAGTAGTTGATTTTTGTATACTGACCTTGTGTCCTAGAATTTTATTATTTACTTATAGTAGCTTTTTTATATACCTTTTTAGAATTTCCTAAGTATATGAACATGTCATTGCAAATAGAGCTTTATGTTTTCCTTTTCAATATTTATGAATCTTTTCTACTCTGACTGCAGTGGCCAGAACCTCTGCAGTGCTGAGTAAAGATGGCATGCATGAACATCTTCACTTTGTTCCCACATCACACAATAGAAAATACTCCTATGCCAGGCATGGTGGTGCACGCCTTTATTCCCCGTACTCGGGAGGCAGAGGCAGGCGGATCTTTGTGAGTTCAAGGCCAGCCTGGTCTACAGAGAAAGTTCCAGGACAGCTGGGTCTACAGGGAGACCTTGTCTTGAAAAGACAACAACAACAACAAAAAACTTTATAAACTTGGTTACAAGATAGTTCAATGGAGAAAATGCCCCAGTTGAGGCTCCCTCAACTTTTGGTGTGTCAAGTTGACACTATAGCTATCCAGCACAGTAACAAAGCATTGTTTTCACGGTGGAGGTGACTTAGCTGTTGGTGTCTGTAGATACCCATAACCAAATTTCTCCTCAGTTTAACTACAGCTCAGACCACAGCCCCCACACCTCAGTAAAAAGCTGGGTGCAGCAGAACAAAAGGGATTCTTGCTCAGAGCCCATCTGGGAGCAGAGCCTTTCTTGTCCTGTATAAGGAGAATGTGTTTGCTTGCCCTTGGAGTCTGAGCCATATCTCACCAACCAGCCGTGTTCACAAAGGCCATCTGTGCATGGTTTTTATCTGAAAATGGGCATGGTGAGTCCATGTTGCAGTGGTGACACATGCCTTTAATCCCAGCACTCAGGAGGCAAAGGAAGGCAATTCTCTGTGAGTTCAAAGGCAGCCTGGTTTCCATAGCAAGTTCCAAACCAGCTGGTTATTGGAAACTGAACTCAAGTCCTCTACAAGAGCAGTATGCCCTCTTAACTACTGAGCCATCTCTGTAGCCATCTGGGTCTGTTCTATTGATTGATTGTGTTTTCTACTTTTTGCAAACCTAGTAGCTTTAATGTGAATTTTACCTTTTTTATGCACTGGAGTTTTTCTCCTCAAGAATACTTACTGTTGAGCTTTGCTCTTAGACATAATGAAAGTACTCAAAGCTCCCTTCTTTTGAAGTTTGCTTCTAAGCTTTGTTAGGTAGGATGGAGTAGCGCTAAGTCTACGGATTATGCAGTAGTCCTTCTGAGCATCCATGTGAGTTCTGGTGATTTCCACTCTCGACTGGCAGGAGTAGGCGGTTTTCAGCCCTGTGCGAGCCTTAAGCCTTGGGCCAGTTCCCGTTGCTCCTCTCAGGCGGTTCTTCCTAGTCCTCCAATATCTTCTCCATCAAACCCTGATCTGTACTCAGTTGAGGAGCACAGGGACACCCAAGCCTCTGCCTGCCCTCTACCTGCACTCTGCCCACCCAAGCCTCTGCGTGCCCTCTACCTACACTCTGCCCACTCAAGCCTCTGCATTTTCAGTGCTGCCTCTTGATGATAGGAATATGTTCTAGCTTACCTCCTCTCTGTGGGCAGGTGTTTGGGTGGTTTTACCTTTTCTAATCAACACGAATAGTGCTGTGAATGTTGGTCTTCTTGTGTTCATATGTAGGAATTTCTTTTAGGAATTGCTGGGATCTTATAAGTACCTAATTTTGTATTGTTGGATTACTGTCCATGGCATTAGAATTGATGTATACTCACATTAACAATGTATAGAATCTGTTTCTCCATATACTCAACAACATTTTGTATGAACAAATCTTCATTTTCCCTGCTCCAGTATGTATTTATGTTTTATTTGCTTTTCTTAGTTTTTAAATAACACATTTTTTTTCTTCAATAGAAATTCAATGTCGTCTTTCCGTCCTGGGAGAGGGCACAGTGAGAGTCGGAGGACTGTGTTCTATACCAATGAAGAGTGGGAACTTCTAGACCCGCCTCCTAAGGACCTGGAGGAGTCACTGGTGCTGGAGGACCAGAAGAAGCAGATGCCTGAGGGCAGCAAAGGTACCGAATGTGCTGGCTCTGTGCTGGCCTCCCTGCCTTTTGATGTCTCGGGGCTGCGGGAGGCAATCAGGAGAGTTTCTACAGGTATGCAGTGCAGAGGGGCCTTAAGCTCTCTGGTGGACCATAATTCATAAAGGTTTGCAAGGTAGCCTGCTGCAAGAAATAATGTCTTTTGGATCCAGTGGCTGCTAAGCTTTGTCAGAATACTTCGTCCATAGTATTGGAGGTCTTGCTGCTGTGCTTCATAGAAATGTGAACTTAAGAAATTTTATTAGACTGGCCATGGTGGCGCATGCTTTTAATCCCAGCAGTCAGGAGGCAGAGGCAGGTGAATCTCTACGAGTTCAAGGCTGGCCTGATCTACATAGCAAGTTCTAGGCCAGCTGAGGCTACACTATGGCAAAGGTGAATGTGCTCAGTTGCCTGGTGTGTGGCATAGTCAGTTAGAATCAAGGGGAGCTCATTGTTAACTGGGATACTTTCCTAGAAAGGCAGAATTTGGATTATTTAGAATGAGCAGTTTTGGTTTGACTTCTAGTAGAAAGGGTGAGAGGCTCTTGTACCACTGGACAGTGTTTCTTGGCTAATGACAGCTCACCTAGTTTGTGCCTAGCAATGACCCTCCTTGACAGGGAATGTGTGTGGAAGACAGCAATGTCTCTGTATTTTGTTCATGGGCAGTGCCTCCAAGAATCAACTCATCAACTTATCCATGTTATTTGCAAGAGGTGAACTACTCTTCTTTGCTTTTTCCTCCTTAATATATTTAAGTGTATAAGCATTTTGTCTGCATGTATGTAAGTGCATTACGTCTGTGCAGTGCCGTCAGAGGTCAGAAGAAGGTGTCAGATTCACTGAAACTGAAGTTAAGGATGGTGTTAGCCATCATGTGGGTGCTGGGAACTGAACCCAGGTCCTATGCAAGAGTAGCCAGTGCCCTTAACTGCTGAGCCATCTCTCCAAGCCCCCTCCCTCTTACTTATAAATAAAGTTTGATTGAAGTATAATCCTCAGAAAAGTCCCCAAGTCAGAAACATGTGGTTCAGTGAGTTGTCATGAAGCAAGCACACCAGGTAGCCAGAGCCACTTAGGTGCCAGATGCTGTCAGCCCCCTTTCAGGCTCTGCCTGACCTCAGGGGACTCCTGTGTTGCTGCAGAATAAACGCCTTTGTACCTTCCCTAGCCTTATAGAAGCCAAAACTACATAGTCTAGGCAGGACATTTTGGCTCATGCCTTTAATCTCAACGCTCAGAAGCAGAGTTAGGTAGATCTTTGTGAGTTCAAGGCCAGCCTGGTCTATACAGAGAGTTCAAGGCCATCCAGGGATACATAGTAAGACCCTATCTCAAAAACAAAAATCAAAAGAGCTACATAGTGTGCTGTGTGGCACTTTTGTGTCTCCTGTTTGTGTTTTGAGTATATAGTTGAAGCCATTTACACTAGCGTTTATTCAAATCCTATAGTATGTAAAGTTATGCTTAAATTATTTTTATTATCTTTTAAATTTATTTCTCTTTTGTGTATGAGTATTTTGCCTGCACATATGTAAGTGCACTCATGTTGCGCAATGCCTGTAGAGACTAAAAGAGGATGTTAGATTCCCCTGGAACTGCAATTACAGTTGTTAGCTACCATGTGGGTGCTGGGAACCAAATCTGGGTCTTCTGTAAAAATAGTCAGTGATCTTAACTGCTAAGCCATCTCTTCAGCCCCTATTTTTTTTCAGCCCCTAGTTATTAACTTTTAAAAAAGATTTATTTGCCAGGTGTGGTGGTACACACCTTTAGTCCCAGCACTTGGGAGGCAGAAGCAGGTAGATCTCTGTGAGTTCAAGGCCAGCCTGGTCTAGATAGTGAGTTCCAGGCCAGCTGAAACTGTCTCAAAAAGACAAAAAAAAAAATATTTGATGTGTATGAGTGTTTAGCCTGTTTGTATGTAAGTATCCCACATACCTTCCTGGAGCCATAGAGGCCAAGAGAGAGCATCAGACAGGGCCCTGTGAATGGAGTTGCAGGTGGCTGTGAACTATCATGTGGGTGGTGAGAACTGAACCTCAGTGCTCTGGATAAATCCCTGCATTTATCTGTTTTTATTTTATGAGTATATATGAGTGTCTGTGTGTATGTATGTATGTACACTACCTGCCTGGTGCCCACAGAACCTAGAAGAGGGCATTGGTTCTCCTGGAACTGGAGTTACAAATTGTTTTGAGCCACTGTTTGGGTGCTAGGAACTGAACCTATGTCTTCTGCCACAGCAGCAAGTGTTTGTAACTTCTAAGCCATCTCTGCAGCCCCTATAATGGTCAGAATGCAGCCCCCATCAATTTTGGCTTTTTTTGTTTTTAAAATTTATTAAATCTTAAAATCTGTTTTTTATTTTATATGCATGGTTTGTTTGCATGTATGTGTTTACACTACGTGCATGTGCGGTGCCTGCAGAGTCCAAAGAGGGTGTCAGATCCCCTGGAACTGGAGTTACAGGTATTTGTGAGCTACCATGTAGGTACTAGGAACTGAGCCCAGGTCCCGTGCAGTAATGGCAAGTGCTCTTTATGATTGAGCCATCTCTTCAGCTCCTTGTTTTTATTTTGTTTTTAGCTAAAAACAGCAGAGCAAAAGCAAGAAGCCAAGGACTCCTTCTGTACATCTTAGCTTTTGTTAAAGTGATCGCACAGCAGGCTTTGAAGGCATGGTCCAGTGGGGGAGTGTTGCTGGGTTTAGACTGTTGATTATTCCCTAGAATGCAGTGGGGAGGGAAACACCCAGGTCACCTTGCATTCTTCTTTGGGTGATGAATACCACCCACTTGGAGGATGGTTTGTAAGAAGAAAGTTTGATTTTCTTGGAAAAAACAAGTTTTATTTTTATAGTAGTCACTAGCTCAGGATTCCCCTTCGAGTTTGGACGGAACCCCTACAAAGGAAAGCGCCCTTTGAAAGACATAATTGGGTCGTACAGAAATCGTCATAGCAGTGCTGACCCGTCGAGTGAGGCGTCAAGCAGTGGATGTGTCAGTAGGCCAGCCTCCGAGCTGCAGCCGTGGAGCCAGAGCCAGCAGGCGGAGCTGGAACGGCTCAGGAAGGACCTGTCCAGTCAGAAGGTAACTGTCCCCTTCTGACCTCTTGTCCTAAGCTGCGCCAGTGTTTGTCCAAAGACCTTGGAATCTAATGGGAAGGAAGGTCCCTTGCATGAGGTTGCTCAACTTGCTCTCTGCACCCACTCCTAGCTCTGCCTGAGATTAATTCAAAACACAGCTTCAGCCCAAAATTATCTGTCAGTCATTAAAAAAAGAGGTTCCCTATCCTGTCAAACAGCAGTGTATTTCTGAGCTGATCAGACCTACTTTTTCCAAATTGCTTGGCAGTTTAGTGACTCTTAGAGCCTGGATTTTTCTTTTCTCCTTATTTTTAAAAGATTTTTTTCTTTTTTTACTTCTTATGTGTATGAGTGTACTGCCTGCATGTTGGTAGGTGCACCTATGTTGTGCAATGCTTTGGAGGTCAGAAGAGGGCATTGGATTCCCCTGAAACTGGAGTTAAAGACAGTTCTTAGCTGCCATGTGGGTGCTGGGAATCAGATCCAGGTCCTCTGCAACAGTAGTCAGTGCTCTTAACTGCTGAGCCATCTCTCCATCTCCTTCATTTTTAATTATGTGTATACATGTATGTAAATAACAGAAGAGGGTGTCAGATCCCCTGGAGTTGGAGATACAGGTGGTTGTGAGCTGCCCAATGTGGTTGCTGGGAACTAAACTTGAGTTCTCTGGAAGAATAGTACGTGCTCTTTTGGGGGGGTATTTTGGAGACAGGGTCTCCCTTTAGTCCCAACTGGCCTGGAGCTTGCTCTGTAGACCAGGCTGGCCTTGAAGTCACAGAGAGCCCCCTGCCTTTGCCTCCTGAGTGCTGGGATTAAAGGCATGCGCCACCATGCCCAGCACTAAAGATTGTTTTTATCTGCCATGTGGGTGCTGGGAATTGAACCCAGGTCCTCTGCAAGAGCAGTCAGTGCTCTTAACCATTGAGCCACCTCTCAAGCTCCAGTATGTGCTCTTAAATACTGAGTCATCTCTCCAGCCTATCCCTACCCCCCTCCCCTTTTTTTCTGAGGCAGGGGCTCACTATGTAGTCCATCCTGGTCTGTAACTCTTAATCTTCTTTCTGGGACTACAGGCATGTGACCTCATCCTGACTTTGCAGATCATTTAGCACTGATAAATATGTACCAGGAACCATTGCTAATTACAGCGTCCACTTCCATTATTTCCAGTTTCCTATTATTGTTCTTTTCAGGCAGTATTTGTGGAATAAGTTCTTCCTCCTCTCTATTTTTGAGATCTTTCAAGGGGAAGTTGAGTATTAAAATGTTTCCAGTAAAGCTTGTTTCTGTGTTCCCTGACATTCCAGTGATGGAGTTTCACATAACACTGTCCTGGTTTCTGCTTTTTCTCCCTCTCCCTTCACTCCATCCGTCTCTTGGCTCCCAGGAGCTCATTCGGCTGCTCCAGCAGACAGTGAGGTCATCACAGTATGACAAATACTTCACGAGCCACCAGATCAGCCAGGGGGTCCCCAGGGACACTCTGGAGCTTCTCCACCAGAAGGATGATCAGATCCTGGGCCTCAGCAGCCAGCTGGAGAAGTTCAGCCTGGAGAAGGAGAGTCTGCAGCAGGAAGTGAAGACCCTGAAGAGCAAGGTGGGAGAGCTCAATGAGCAGCTGGGGATGCTGATGGAGACCATCCAAGCCAAGGACGAGGTCATCATCAAGCTCAGTGAGTGCGAGGGCAGTGTGACTTCCCCCGCCTTGGGGCCCAGCTCTCCTCTGGCTGCCCCTGCCAACCGGGACCAGCTGGAACTAGACAGGCTAAAGGTAAGTGCAGTCTGGGCTGGTTACTAGGACAGAAATCTAAAACTCAGTTATCTCTGTCAGCATCCATCCCTAGAGATACTGCTTTCATGAGCTAATTTAGTGAGAGAGCAGAGCAGCTGTGCCACATATTAATGGGGGGGAGAATATATGTGTGTGTATGTGTCAAGTGTAACAAGTTTTGCAGTCAGATGGGCTTTTTTTTTTCTTGGTTTTTTTTTTTTTTTTTTTTTTTTTGGTCTGTTTGAGACGGTCTCCTGAGCCCCAGCTGTCCTGGAACTCGGCTCTGAGTAGACCAGGCTGCCTTGAAGCTCGCAAAGAAGCCGCCTGCACTGCCTCGCCTCGCTCCCAAGTACTAGAATTGAAAAGTGTGCACACCGATGCCGGTCAATGTTAGGCTGTTCTAAGCAGCTTCCTGGAAGCACTTCCATGCTGTTTCCATTGCTTGAAACACCGTCAGATTGTCTCCCCTCTCGCTTTTGGTAACCCAAACCTCCCTTTCTATTTATCCCACACTCAAGACTTCATGATTCCATGGAATAGATGGAGGCTGTCAGTTGCTGCTTCCGTGTACATGAATGCAACACAAACTTAGTCTGCCTAGCCTCCCACAGGCCTGGGGTGGGGGCCTTGTCCTCAATAGCCAGATAAAGTCTAGCAGGGAAGGCAGACCTGCAAAGAACCCTGTCAGGGCCAGTATCCAGGGTAGGACACTGTTCTGCTGTTCATGTGTGCAGTGTGTGCATATATATATTCTGGTGCTCATGTGTGCGTATGTATTCTGATGCTCATGTGTGGCATATGTGCATATGTGTTCTGGTGCTTGTGTGTGTGGTGTGTGCATATATATATATTCTGGTGCTGATGTGTGCATATGTATTCTGATGCTCATGTGTGGCATGTTTGCATATATGTTCTGGTCTTCATGTGTGTAGATGTATTCTGGTGCTCATGTGTGGCATGTGTGCATATGTGTTCTGGTGTGTGTGTGGTGTGTGCATATATATATTCTGGAGCTCGTGTGTGGCATGTTTGCATATATGTTCTGGTCCTCATGTGTGTATATGTATTCTGGTGCTCATGTGTGGCATGTTTGCATATATGTTCTGGTCCTCATGTGTGTATATGTATTTGGTTGCTCAGTGTGGCATGTTGCAAAATGTCTTGGACGTGTGTATAGTATCGGTTGCTAGGTTGGACTTGCTTAATTTATGGTCTATGAACAGGCAGGCTCATGCAGGTGGAGGCCAAGGGTTCACACTGGCTTCTCATCCTCTCTCCCTTTCCATCTCATTTGCTGAGGCTGGGTCTCTGATGAACCCAGCGCTCTGCAGTTGGCTGGACTTAACCTGCTGAGTCATCTTCCCACCCTCAGCTGGATTTATTAAAATGAGATCAACATACAAAAAAATACCTCATTATAATAATAAAACAGATAACAAATGAGGGCTGAAGAGATGGCTTAGCCACTGAGAGCACTGCTGCTCTTGTGGAGGGACCTGGCTTTGATTCCCAGCACCCACATGGTGGCTGCCAACCTTCTATAACTTGAATTCCAGGGGAACCGACACTTTCTTTTGATCTCTGCGGGCATTGCACAACATGGGTGCACTTATATATATGTAGACAACACTCATACACCTAAAAAATAATAAAATGTTAAAATGGCATTGATTGCTTGATTGAGTTTGATCGATCGATCAATTGAAGGTCTCATGCTCTTCTAGTCTGTCTTCCATTGCTGTGACAAAACACTCTGACACCAACTTGGGGAGGAAAGGGTTTATTCAGCTTACATCTCCTGGGTCACAGTTCATCACTCAGGGAGCCCAGGGCAGGAACCTGGAGGCAGGAGCTGAAGCACAGGCCATGGAGGAATGCTGTTCACTGGCTTGCTCCCCTGGCTCATGCCCAGCCTGCCTTCTTATACAGTACACAACAACCTGCCCATTGTGGCAGTACTCATTGTGGGCTGGGCCCTCCCACATTGCCTGACAATCAAGACAATACTCCACAGACGTGGCCACAGGCCAATCCAATGGAGCCAATTCCCCAGTTGAGGCTCCCTCAACCCAGGTGTGTCAAGTTGACACTAAGGCTATCCAGCACACATGCCATAGTTCAAGCTGACCTGGAATTCACTGTAGCCCAGACTGGCCTCAAACTCAAGATAATCTTTCATCTCAGCCTCCTGAATGCTGGAATTATAGGTGTGAGCTACCATGCCTGGCTGCCTTTTTTTCTTTTCTTCTTTTTTTTCTTTTCTTTCTTTTCTTTTTCTTTTTCTTTTTCTTCCTTTTTCCTTTCCTCTTCTCCTCCTCTCTTCCTCTCTTCCTCTCCTCTTCTCCTCCTCTCCTCCCCTCCTCCCTTCCTCCCCTCCTCCCCTCTCCTCCCCTCTCCTCCCCTCCCCTCCCCTCTCCTCTTCTTTTGAGTTCTTAATTTTGCCAGTAGAAGTCAAGTCAGTTTTGTTCATATACCCAACCTTGAATATTCCTGACCTTTAGTGTACATCTCAGCAGCAGTCCACTGGAGTGCATGTTTTGTGGGCATATCTGGTTTGTTGAGGTTTTTGCATGAGCTTTCCAGACGGTGATGATTGTGCTTCACAGTAGAGAAATGTGTGGCCCACATTTTCCCAGGGAGCTTGGCCCGGGTGTGAGAACGGGCCACATGGCTGCCCTGACCTCAGCCCCTTAGAAACTGATAACTTCCCTGAGCCAAGTGGACAGACCTTCTCCTCCTATTTCCTTGTATAGCTTGGGTGGTTCTGAGTGTGTCTCCTCCTATTTCCTTGTATAGCTTGGGTGGTTCTGAGTGTGTCATGAGGATCTTTTCTCTAACTTTTCACAAGTATTTGAAAGCTCTGACTCCAAAGCCTACACAGTGAAGCCCAGTAGGGACACTTTATAAGCGGCAGGTGGTTGTGAGGTGCATTCCTAGTGGAACAGGGGCATTCCCCCAGGTCAAGACCTCATACTTTCTGGCATTGCTCTGCCTAAGCTTGTTACTGCCAGCAGGGTCTGTTCCTCCCCATGAGCAAAAACCCTGCTGTTGTAAACACTGGGAAGGAAGAGGATGTGGAAGTGTGCGTGGCTTGCATTGAGCTCAGCTGGGTACAAAAACAGCTTTACACTGTGAACTCTGATGGTGAGCCATGACTCAAGTCTCTGCCGCATCTATGAAACAGTGCTCCTCAGAGGATATTATGAGGGTTAAAGTCCACATCTAGGCCTGCACCTTGTGGGATCTTTACTGCCAGTTATTTTTATGATTATCCATAGCATTCTCAGCATACATAGGATAAATGGTCAGGACTTACTTAGACTATAATCCAAATTTTAGGCTAAAGCTTTAACTGTGCAGCCAATGGTGACCCACCTCCTATCACTCAGTCTTTGTCCCTCATAGTATATTTAGTTTTTCTGCAGCCAACCTTCTTTGACCTGCCTTTTAGTGACATGTTTGTTCATTGTTTCCAAATATGGAATTTTTTTAAATATATATTTTTAATTATTTTTTATGTGTATGAATGTACTGTCTGCATGAAGGTTGGTGCATCCATGTCGTACAATGCTGCGGAGGTCAGAAGTGGGTGTCGGATTCCCCTGGAACTGGAGTTAAAGATGGTTCTTAGCCGCCATGTGGGTTCTGGGAATCGAACCCGGGTCCTCTGGAAGAGCATTCAGTGCTCTTAACTGCTGAGCCATCTCTCCAACCCCGGAATTTTTAAGGTGCCAGGAGATACCATGATTTGGGCAAGAAACGGACATTTTTGGACCTTCGTTTGGGCCTGGAATTTGTACCTCAAGTCCTGAGTGCTTAGCCTGCCAAAACTAAGCAGGTGTGGTGCAGGGGTGTGTAGGTGTGATGGGGTTCAGTGCCCAGGGCTAAGAGCCTTCAGCCTGGCCCTCAGAACTCAGAATCCTGTTTCCTAATGCACCACTGGCCTCCCTGGCTTCCTGAGACTTAGGTTTAAGCCAGATCAGGATGCTCGCAGGCCTAGCAAGTCTCCCTTGCATTAAAGGAAGACTACTCAAATGCTCTCAGTTCTGCATTTTATAGGGAAATTCTGTACCTTTGAGGTTTCCTAAGTGTAGAGATGGAGAATGTATGGAGAAATACTTAGAAATGGTCAGGGTGAGAGGGAGGACATATTTATAAAAGGTAGAATTTATAAAGCGTCTTTGGACCATGGACTCAAAGGTGGTTCTAATTTCACCTCTTTAGAAGCTTCTTCACTTTATCATTGAAAGTAATTGTAGGGGCTGGAGAGATAGCCTAGCAGTTAAGAGCACCGACTGCTCTTGCAGAGGACCCGGGTACGATCCCCAGCACCCACATGGCAGCTGAGAACCGTCTGTAACTCCAGTTCCAGGAGAACTCCTGTTCCAGGGGAATCCAAGACCCTCTTCTGACCTCCGAGGCATTGCACGACACTGGTGCACAAACCTACATGCAGACAGTACATTCATACACATGCAAAAATAAAAAAAATAAAAAAAGAAAGTAATTATAAACTCTTTTCAGAGCATTTACATGAGAGCTTTCTTACCTCCCTTGGCTGTTGCTGGTTCCTTTATTTTTTGCTCAGAGCTTCAGGAACTTAAGCCAAGATACACACCTGCCTCAGCCACACCTGTGCTTTAAGTGGAACTTAGCAAAATTTGTTACATTCTCTCAAGGATAAAGAGACAGAAGTTAAGGAGTACTGTGATCTTTAATTTGAGTACTGGGGATTGGTCCCCAGGGCTGTATGCCTGCCAGGAAGTACTTGACCACTGAGCTGCACCCCCAGGCCTGTTGCACTTTTCTTTCAGTTTTTCCATAATTTAGAAACTTTCCAGGTGAGGAAGTTGAGAAACATGTTTTCTTAGGTGACTATACATCTTGAGTTGTGGTTATTCATTGTTCCAATGTCATTCTCAGGTAAGGGCTTTTGTATATTTGATAGCTCTGTGTGTATGTGTGTGTGTGTGTGTGTGTGTGTGTGTGTGTGTGTGTGTGTTTTTGAGACAGGGTGTCCCTGCATTCCCTGCAGGCCTTGAACTCACAGAGATCTGCCTGCCTCTGCCTCCTAAGTGCTGGGATTAAAGGCATGTACCACCATGTCCAACATTTATAGCCTTTTTATAGAAGCTGAATAGATAAAAATGAGAACCTCCAAAGGATATTTTCAGTTTCTCTGGTTTAAAAAAAAGAGGTCTCAGTGCACTGGTCCCCTGCACATCCCACAACTTCTTCCCACTACTCCTCACAGACTGCAGCGGAGGAGTGCGCTGGTATTCTCTGGCTGCTGGCTGTGCGGGCGACCAATTTTCGAGGATCCCCCCAATTCACACACCCTCTGCCCTCCTGCCCTCCTGCCCTCCTGCCCTCCTGCCCCTCCTCCTCCTCCTGCCCTCAGTTGGGTGGCCACGAGGCCCTGGCCGCGTTGTCCTGGCCTGGAGGCTTCAGCCATGTTGCAGGGGCCAGAGGAGGTGAACTGGCTCATGGAGAACACATACCGGGCCATGTGGATAGGGATAGATCCATGTGAGTCTGTACACCATTCTGCATGACCTTTACAGAAATAATTCTGCGTAAACCAAAACCTGGGTTGTGGATGAAGAATGGAAAGGAGGGAAAACAGTGTTGAAGTCATAGTAAATGTTGATAATTTTTTTGTGCTTATTTGTTGTGGGAATGGCACACACATGCCATCACGAACGTGTCGATGTCAGAGGCCAGCTTATGAGAGCTGGTCTCACCTTCCACCAGGTAGATCCTATGGACCAAATTCAGATAATTGAACTCAGGCTTGGTGGCAAGAGCCTTTACCCAAGTGTTATGGAACAGTTTAATCCTTGACTACAAAATTTAATAAACCTTGGAAAAAATTATGAAAAAGCTGTCAATGCTATGATCCTGGAAGGAAAAGCCTATTACAATGGAGTGGTCAAGATAGGAGAGTTTGCCACTGGGTCCCCTGTGTCAATGGAGCTGGGTCACATCCTCATAGAGATTTCTAGTACCCACAAGAAGCTTAATGAGACTCTGTATGAAAATTTCAAAAAATTCCATAAGGAGATTATCCATGAGCTGGAGAAGAAGACAGAGCTTGAGGTAAAGTATATGAATGCTACTCTCAAAAGATACCAAACAGAACACAAGAGTAAGTTAGATTCTCTGGAGAAATCTCAAGCAGAATTGAAGAAGATCAGAAGAAAAAGTCAAGGAGGACAAAATGCACTCAAATATGAACACAAAGAGAGTGAGTTTGTAGAGACCATTACTTCCCACCAGAGTGAAGTCCAGAAGTTCATCACAGATGGCTGCAAAGACGCCCTTCTGGAAGAAAAGAGGTGCTTCTACGTCCTGGTGGACAAGTGCACCACAAACGAGAGAGCAGATGCTGCCAAGACTACTTCCACCTTCAGAGCCCCAGTGTCCAGGCCAGACACTATATCCACATTTCAGAATGATGCAAATGGGACTGCAAATCCTCCTTTTCTCAGTGGAGAAAACCCCTTTGCTACTGTGAAACTCCGGCCAACAGTCACAAATAATCGAATAGCACCAGTCATTCAATGAAGATACCAAGGAGTCTGGGTTTCTCTAACGCTGAGTTCTCACCACAAGATGATAGGTATATGTTGCTGGACATGCTGGACTGTTAAAGCTTCCAAGGGTACCTGATTTCAATGAATCCCACTCAAGCAAATCAGTGCATTGTCTCAGTTTAATATAGGCTGGGTTTACACCTTTCTGTCTTTAGGATAAGTAACATCATAGTGGGTAGCCCATTTAAAATATTTTCTTCTTTTTCTATTCAAAAGAACAGTAAATTTGGTTCCAGTTCTTAAAAAAAAAAAAAAAAAAGGCGCTCGCCTTTAATCCTAGCACTTGGGAGGCAGAGGCAGGCAGATCTCTGTGAGTTCAAGGCCAGCCTGGGCTACAGAGTGAGTTCCAGGACAGCCAGAGCTACAGGGAGACCCTGTCTCAGAACGGCCAAAAAAAAAAAATTGTTAAGATCATGATTTTTTTTTTCTTGGAACTACTTTAATAAGTAGTATAAGTATAAGAAAGTATATATTTACTTCTCTTGTCATTGGTTAAAACAATGATCACAGTTAAGTAAATGTTTTTCGATCTCCTTCATCACAGCACCATTCCCATTCTCCTTCTCCTGCCACGAAGGCCAAAAAATTAACCAGAAAGTTCCTTTTAACCTCTTCTAATTTCTTTAAAACTTGCTCTCACTTAGCAGGACTAGTTGATGAGGTGAAAGATGCTAATTAATGGGATAATTAGTCAACATGCATCTCATATTGGTAAACTTTCACCCCCACAGGATAATCTACAGGGATACAAAACCCAAAATAAATTTCTAAATAAGGAAATTTTGGAACTCTCAGCTCTTCGAAGAAATGCAGAAAGAAGAGAAAGGGATCTGATGGCAAAGGTGGGTCAGGATGGGTAAATTTTATTATCTGATGGGAGGGAAGCTTAAGAAACCATATTTAAGTGTATGCACTTTACAACCTGTTCAACCACCATGTTTAGAGAAATATGGCTACTAGAATCAAAATATGTATACATATATAAAGTATATATATAATATATAGTACATTTTCTTTGTTGATGACAAAGAAATACTGTTAGGTAGGACCTGCTTCATATGTATATATTTTTAATCATGCTTGGGGGGGATGAAGTACATGTATAAGAATCCCCAAATTAAAATTATTTTTTTTGTTTATTCTGTTGAGTTCCAGTTTCATGTGTGTAAAATGGGGATGTAAGATATTTCCATCTCTGTAAACACAGTAGGGGGTATGGCTTTAAGGGCTTTGTGCAGTGCAAGGGACCGTAGACATCCCAGTTGTAATCAAATGTGGTACAGCCCCACACTTGTCCACAGCTGTTGTATACCTTATATACTGTTTTTGAGCAGCCTTCAAAGCATGTTTCCAACTTTATTCCTACATATTTACCAGGGTGAAGCTAGGTTTATTTTTGTTTTTTACCAGGTAGCAGATGGAAACTAGTCCTAGTCACAGTGTCCTAAGAAAGTTGGTTGTATGGGGTGGCTACTCATGGGCATATGCCAAGTGGGATTATCTTTGGCCTTAATAGTTGGCTCATGACCCAGTTTCTGTTAAGAGCTAAGGCTTGTGTTGGTACCCAGCCTTTGGTTACGGGCACCCCATCTGTGTGAAACTCTTAGAAGAAGGAGCCCCAGGAGGCCTTTTTTTGTTTGTTTGTTTTTTGGTCTTTTCGAGACAGGGTCTCCCTGTAGCCCCAGCTGGCTTGGAACTTGCTCTGTAGACCAGTGTGGTCTTGAACTCACAAAGATCTGCCTGCTACTGCTTCCCAAGTGCTAGGATTAAAGGTGTGTGCCACCATGCCTGGCATAGGAGGCCATTTTTAAACCTGAAAGTGCCCATACTTGGTGTTCATTAGTCTTTTTTTTTTATTTATTTTTGTATGTATATGAATGTACTGTCTGCATGTAGATTTGTGCACCCGTGTCGTGCAATGCCACGGAGGTCAGAAGAGGGTGTCGGATCCCCCTGGAACTGGAGTTCTCCTGGAATTGGAGTTACAGACGGTTCTTAGCAGCCATGTGGGTGCTGGGGATCGAACCCAGGTCCTCTGCAAGAGCAGTCGGTACTCTTAACTGCTAGGCTATCTCTCCAGCCCCTTCATTAGTTTTTTTTTTTTTTTTACCTGTGTTACAGTCTGAGTCTAACTCACTTCCTAATGGTTTTGGGTGTGTTGGTTTGGCTCATTGGTCACCTAAGGTACCAAAGGATTGCTTTTCTCAGAGTCTCTGGATGGAGATAACCCCTACATTCTCTGCAGTATTGTAGCCTGGAAGCCAAGCTCTGCCAGGTAGAAAGTAAATACTTGATCCTACTTCAAGAAGTGAAGACACCGGTTTGCTCAGAAGAGCAGGGGCCTGCCCGAGATGTCATAGCCCAGTTGTTGGAGGATGCCCTGCAGGTTGAGAGCCAAGAGCAGCCAGAGCAAGCATTCATTAAACCTCATCTGGTCAGGTAACTGTGCTTGGGCGTGCTGGGGGCAGTCTTCCCATTTCTGAATCTAACAGCAGTAACCATTCCCGCATACTTTACACAGCTCAATGTGTGTCTCAATTGGCATTCGTCCCAAGTGCTGTCAGGCTATCAAAACACACAATTCCATTCTCCCCCAGGAATCAATTGATAGAGTCTGGAATCTGTCCAGGCTTGTTGGTTGCATGACTACATCAACATAGCTCACTTTCCAGGACACACTTCTGCAGGAGCCACTTTTCCAAGGAATAGGGATCTTCCTGAGACACAATGGCTCCATCCTCAGGGGATTTGAAAGCAAAGGGCCCATGATGGGAAGAATTTTCTTAGTATGGGAAAGCAGTTACCAAACCTGATTAAGAGGGAGGATCATAGGATCTGGAAGCACATGGTGGATCCTGAATTAAAAGCCCATTTCATTCCAGGCATGGTGGCACATGCCTTTAATCCCAGCACTTGGGAGGCAGGCAGGAGGATCTCTGTGAATTCAAGACCACCCTGGTCTACATAGAGAGTTCCAGGACAGCTAGGACTAAAGGGCTAAAGGGAGATCCTGTCTCAAAAAGACCAAAAAAATAAAAATAAAAGCTCATGTCACCTATCTTCTGAAAAACCAGTCTCAGAATGTTGAAGCTAGGAGAAGTCTGCAGGTTCACTGGGGTAACCTCTTCTGTTCTTGACATGAAGATACAGCACTGTTTCTGGGCCTCGCTCACTGTAGTCTTCTCACTACCCTGCCTTCCCCATCCTGAGATGAAGCCTCCTTTACTATTTTTTTTTTTTGGTCTTTTTGAGACAGGGTCTCCCTGTAGCTCTGGCTATCCTGGAACTCACTCTAGACCAGGCTGGCCTTGAACTCACAGAGATCTGCCTGCCTCTGCCTCCTAAGTACTAGGATTAAAGGCGTGCACCACCACGCCCAGCTACTTTTTTTTTTTTATGTGTATGAGTGTACTGTCTGCATGTAGGTTGGTACACCCGTGTCATGCAATGCCACGGAGGTCAGAAGAGGGTGTTGGATTCCCCTGGAACTGGAGTTAAAGACGGTTATTAGCTGCTATGTGGGTGCTGGGAATCGAACCACGGTCCTCTGCAAGAGCAGTCAGTGCTCTTAACCACTAGGCCATCTCTCCAGCCCCCAACAATTTTTTTTTTTTTGGTCTTTTCGAGACAGGGTCTCCCTGTAGCCCCAACTGTCCTGGAATTCACTCTGTAGACCAGGCTGGCCTTGAACTCACAAAGAGATCTGCCTGCCTCTGCCTCCCAAGTGCTAGGATTAAAGGTGTGCCACCACGCCCGGCTTCTACTTTGATGTGCTTGGTCCCTTCATAAAGCATACAGCACCTACTAGGATTATCTAGGCTGTTCACATGACAGAAATAGACTGTCAGAATGTGCCCAATGCCATTGTTAACAGAGCACTTTTTCAAGGTGTGCTGAGTGCAGGAACTGGGCTAAGTGGTTCATGTGCAGATTCAGATTTAATGCTCAGGAGTGTGTTTTTGTCCTTAGTTGGTAGGAAGTCTGGAGTTAGGAGGGTACGACATCCTGGGTCATGCAGCCTGTGAGTAGCATGGATGGGACCCCAGCCCAAGTGCCAGATTCTCACATTCAAGAGTACCACCCCCAGGGTGGTTGTCCATGGTGGTTGCTGACCTGAAGGTGTGTTGTGTTCTTCCCACATGCGTTTAGGGAGCTCCCGAGCACTCTCCTTACTTGCTTCCCAGAACTTCATGGGATGAATGGAACACTGGCTGATTGCCTCCCCTCATGGAGGGCACTTAGGATCTGACCAGTTTTCCTGGTTACAGACATGGTCCATGATCCTATGTGCCCAGGTAAGAGAGTTTCTCCAGGATGTAAAGGGAAATGAGGTTCTTGATATGGAAGAAAGGTACATCTTCAGTTATGCTAGATTCTGAAGTACCTGTATGAGTTCTACAAATTGATGTGTCAAAAGCATTTTCTAATGTTTGTTGTAATCAATCACAAACGTGGTAGCTTAAAACAACCCAAATTCATTATGTTACAGTTCATCAATCAGAAGAGCAACATGGATCTTAAACACCTTTCTGAATCTTCCAGGGCACAGTTCTTTTCCTTCATCACTGAAGATGTTGGCAGAATATAATTCCTGGCTAGATGTAAGGCTAGTCCTGTTTCCTTCCTAGCTTCTAGAGAAGCCTGGATTCCATTGCCCAGAACCCCTTCTGCTATTTTTTTTTTTTTTTGAGACAGGGTCTCCCTGTAGCTTGAACTATCTTGGAACTTGCTATGTAGGCCAGGCTGGCCTCCATCTCACAGAGATCCACTTGCCTCTGCCTTCTGAGTACTGAGATTAAGAACTTAAATTATGTCTTTTGAAGTATGAATTTGCTCTATGAGTATGTGTAATATGTATGCGTGTATGTACTGTATGTGTGTGTACTGTATACATGTATAATGTATGTACTATATGCGTGTGTGTAATGTATGTGTGTACTGTATGCACATGTGTAATGTATGTGTGTATGCTGTATGCATGTACGTACTGTATGTGTGTGTGTGCTGTATGCATGTATGTACTGTATGCATGTGTGTAATGTATCTGTGTAATATATGCGTGTGTGTACTGTGTGAGTACTGTGTGTATGTGCATGTGCGTGTGTGTACTGTGTGCGTGTGTGTAATGTATGTGTGTGTACTATGTGCGTGTGTACTATGTGAATGTGTGTACTGTGTGCATGTGTGTACATGTACTGTATACGTATGTGTACTGTGTGCATATGTGTACTGTGTGCGTGTGTGTGTAATGTGCATGTGTGTGATGTGTGTGTGTGTGTACTGTGTGCATGTGTGTATTGTGTGGGTGTGTGTAATGTATGGTGCACATTGGTATAGCCACATAAATCCCTTCTTTTTTCTTGTTTGGAGACAATGTCTTGGTAGACATACCTAGGGTGGCCTCAAACTCTTGATCCTCCCTCCTCAGCCTCCTGAGTGCTGAGATTAGTGATGTACACCATGCTTTTAATTTTTTAAAAACTTTATTTTATTTTAAAAAATTTTTATTTATTTTTTATGTGTATGAATGTGCTGTCTGCATATAGGTTAGTGCACCTGTGTCATGCAATGCCACGGAGGTCAGAAGAGGGCGTCAGATTCCCCTGGAACTGGAGTTAAAGACGGTTCTTAGCTGCCATGTGAGTGCTGGGGATCGAACTCCGGTCCTCTTCAAGAGCAGTCGGTGCTCTTAAATGCTGAGCCATCTCTCCAGCCCCAAACTTTATTTTATTTTATGTATATAAATGTTATGCCTTTATCTTTGTATGTAAGTGCGCCCATGTTGTTTGGTGCCCTTGGAAGTCAGAAGAGGGTGTCAGATCCCTTGGAATTGGACTTACAGATGGTTGTTATCTGCCATGTGGGTGCTGGATTTGAACCCAGCCAGTACCTTTAACAGCTGAGCCATCTCTCTAGCCCCTCTTCCATGTTTTTCATATTGCAAGTTCTAACCTATCTGAAAATGACTTTATTTTCCTGTGTATTCCCAAGAACACATCTTGTTTCATCTTTTTCACATAAACAGCCAGTTGTCCCAGCCTTGCTTTTTGAGTGGCTTGTTATTTGCTTGCTAGTTTTTAAAAAGTCTTGTTTATTTATTTTTCTTTTATATGTATAAGTGTTTGCCTACATGTATGTAAGTGCACCCACTCGTGAAATGCCAGTGGAGGCCAGAAGAGGGTGCCTGATTCCCTAGAACTAAAACCGCCATTTGGGTGCTGGGACCTGAACCCAGACTCTGTACAGTGAACTGGCACAGGTACAAGAACTGAGTCTGGGTCCTCTAGCCTGCTCCACTCCACCTTTGGCTAAAACCCTGCCATTTTCATTTTTGTTGTTGTTGTTGTTATTTATCCACAGTGAGTATGATATCTACGGCTTTAGGACAGTCCCTGATGATGATGAGGAAGAGAGGTTGGTCGCCAAGGTCCGAGCATTGGACCTAAAGACTTTGTACCTCACAGAAAACCAGGAAGTTTCCACTGGGGTCAAGTGGGAAAACTATTTTGCCAGCACAATGAACAGGGAGATGGTGTGTTCTCCAGAGCTGAAAAACCTGATCCGAGCAGGGATTCCCCATGAGCACCGCTCTAAGGTGTGGAAGTGGTGTGTGGACCGGCACACTAGGAAGTTCAAGGATAGCGTGGAGTCGGGCTACTTCCAGACCTTGCTTCAGAAGGCTCTGGAGAAACAGAACCCGGCCTCCAAGCAGATTGAGCTGGATCTCCTGCGGACCCTGCCCAACAACAAGCACTACTCCTGTCCCACCTCAGATGGCATCCAGAAACTGCGCAGTGTCCTGCTTGCCTTCTCCTGGCGGAATCCAGATATTGGCTACTGCCAGGGCCTGAACAGGTGGGTGTCACACTAGGCCCATTGCCAGTTAGAGAAGGTCTGGGCACCAGGCGCTACCTGGCAGATCCTTTCCCTCCTGGCTAAGAAGGCTGTATTTTAAAGGAAGGAAGGGATGACAACAAGAGTTTTAGTGATGCAATTTCCCCGGTTCTAGAATAACTCAGGGAAGTAACATGCTTTTCGGAAAGTACAAGGAGCACAGAAGCTGGCTGGGAGTCAACGTCAGTGGTTAAGTGTGTTCTTGGCACAAATGAGGCCCGCGTTCAATCTTCACCATCCAAATTAATAAGCACAAAAATCAGATTCTCCTGAAACAGCATGGGGTCCCATTCTTCCCTCCTTGCTTTTTTCTTCACATTTGGGTGTGTGTTTGTTTGTTTGTCTTTTTGAGACAGGGTTCTCCTTTAGTCCCAGCTGACCTGGAGCTCTCGATGCAGATGAGGCTGGCCTTTAACTCAGGGAGATCCACCTGTCTCTGCCTCCTGAGTGCTGGGATTAAAGGTGTGTGCCACCATGCCCAGCCACACTTGGATTTTAATCCTGACAGTCTGATTGCATTAGTTAATAGTTCACAGTGTAAACTTGTGTCACTTGTTTATGTAGGATCCTAAGCAGTTTTACAGCTCATTAAAGCTTAGCCCTTGAAGGATAACCTAAACTTTCTTTTTTTCTATTAAATTTCTTCTTAGTTTCACACATGGACACAGTGCATGCCCACTGCTCTCAGCCCCTCACCTTCTGCCCCCCGTCCCTGTCCACTCCTCCTCCCTGTCCCTGTCCACTCCTCCTCCCCATCCCTGTCCACTCCTCCTCCCCGTCCCTGTCTACTCCTCCTCCCCGTGGTTTTCTTGCTCTCATGTGTGTCTATTTGTTTTGTTTTGTAACCCACTGAGCTGACTCTGAAGGGTCTCGAGCACTTCCTTATTTCTACAAGCAGAGAACACTCAGGCCTCTCACCTTTTGTTCATGATACAGGCTTGTCATGCAAGCTGTCCTGGCCCAGGACAGGGCCTTGGGAGTACAAGGCCTTCTGCTCCCCAGCCTCTTCCCAGCACTAGACACTGGGCGATACATTTCCTATTACTTCTGCCTTCTGCTGTTGTGGCAGCTGGCGTATTTATATTCCTTGCTAGGTAGGGATGGTGGCTAATCAAGTTCTTAGAAAGATTAAAAAAATAGAAATGAAGATGCCAAGTGGGTAAGCTTGAATCTAGAATGCTTGCATTTCGTTTGGCTACCCAGATGCCATTTGCGCTTAACCTGTGCAAGGTGCTGACCTCAAGTAAGCTGTGTCTGAAAGGAGAGTATGTAGGGGGTAAGGTCTAACCTGTGCAAGGTGCTGACCTCAGGTAAGCTGTGTCTGAAAGGAGAGTATGTAGGGGGTAAGGTCTAACCTGTGCAAGGTGCTGACCTCAGGTAAGCTGTGTCTGAAAGGAGAGTATGTAGGGGGTAAGGTCTAACCTGTGCAAGGTGCTGACCTCAGGTAAGCTCTGTCTGAAAGAAAGAGTATTGCAGGAGGTAAGGTTTAAAACTGGACTGCTACTTCATTAGGACCCAGATGAAGCCATCAGGAAGCTGCGACCTCCATGGTGGGGAGGAAGGGTGGGCTCTCTCTGCCCTTGGATGATTAACAAGGACTTCAGCTGCTCCTAGACAGTCTCTGTTACAAACAAAACAAAACACCCTGCCTGAAGTAGTCTGTTTACTTAAAGCCAGAATTCATGTTACATACTTAGTTCAAAACTTGTAGAAGCCGAAAACCTCTGAGTGCAGGGGACCCCTGCTGAAGACTTGCTTCTTGGGTTTAGTCGCATTCCACTTGCCTAGTATTGTGCACTCAGTTCTGACATGAGCAAGCTTCCAGGTACTTAGAGCTCTCTGTCTCATTTTCATGTTTATTATGTAAAGTTTCTGAGTATTTTGTTTGTTTTTGTTTTAGTCTTTTGTCTTTTTGAAACAGGGTCTCCCTGTCACCCCAGCTGACCTGGAGCTCTCTTTGTAGACCAGACTGGCCTTGAACTCACAGAGATCTGCCTGCCTCTTGCCTCCTAAGTGCTGGAATTAAAGGCATGTGCCACCACACCGGCAAGTGTCTGAGCTTTACCTGGTGAGAATATGTACTACATGCCCATGTAGTAAGGCCTTCTGAGTACCTAGATCTTTATTTAGTAGAAGAACTCTGGCTTTTTCTTGTGACCCTCAATTTGTGATCCTCCTGCCTCATCCTCCTGGGTAATTGGGATTAACTATGTGTACCATGCCTGGCGGCAACCTTTGATTATGACAACATGGAGACATTTGAAGCCACATTTCTGTCATGAATGGCACAGAAGTGGGTACATGTGGGTCTCTTCTACTCCAAGTGCATACCTGGATAAGGCTGTTTTAGAAAGTCTCTCAGTGGAGTTCTTTCTCCAGTGTGGAATCAGAATGTATGGAATCAGGATGTTTTTAAACTACTCTGTACTTTGCTACTTACATTTACATTATTTTTGGAAACTGAAGGATTAATTAGAACCTATTAAGCAATGAACTCAAAGCATTAGCTACATTAGCAAAATGTTATGATGAAAACACTTTTTTAAAAAAGTAGGGCCAGCTGGAGAGATGGCTCAGTGGTTAAGAGCACCAACTGCTCTTCCAGAGGACTCGGGTTCGATTCCCAACACCCACATGGTGGCTATGAACCATCTTTAAGCCGGGCATGGTGGCACAAACCTTTAATCCCAGCACTTAGGAGGCAGAGGCAGGTGGATCTCTGTGAGTTCAAGGCCACCCTGGTCTACAGAGCAAGTTCTAGGATAGCTGGAGCTATAGGGAGATCCTGTCTCAAAATGACCAAAAAAAAAAAAAAAAAAGTAAGGCAAATGGGGCTGGAGAAATGGTTCACTGGTTAGACCACTGGCTGCTCTCGCAGAGTACCTGGTTCACTGGTTAGACCACTGGCTGCTCTCGAAAAGTATCTGGGTTTGGTTTCCAGCACCCACATGGTGACTAACAGCCATCTGTTAACTACAAGGGAATCTGATGCCCTCTTCTGGTCTCCGTAGCGATTGCACACCACCAATGTACTTACATGTAGACAAAACACTCATATACAGAAAAATTAAGAAATAATTAAATTCTTAAAAGTAAAAAATAAGGCAGATCATACAGAAGCAGTTTCATCGGAAAATAATTTCAACTTTGACTAAAAAATCAGCTGACAGGATCAGAGGGTGTGGCTTTGCTTCTCAAATGTTAGATGATCCTCACTTGTCTGGGAGTACTCACTCATTTTCTTCAGCAGATGTCATGGTGAAGACGGGCCCAAGGTCAACACTAACCCTGCTTCTGTTTGCTTGTAGGTTGGTGGCAGTGGCCCTTCTTTATTTGGAACAAGAAGATGCTTTCTGGTGTTTGGTCGCCATTGTGGAAGTCTTCATGCCCCGAGACTATTACACAAAGACTCTCTTAGGATCCCAGGTATTTAATTTTTTTTAATTTATTTTTATTTTATGTGTATGAGTATTGTGTATTGCCTGCATGTGTGTAAGTGCACTCATGTCGTACAATGCCTGCGGAAGACAGAAGAGGGTGTTGGATCCCATGGAAGCGGAGTTACGGATGTTAGCCACCATGTCGGTGTGGCAAGAACAGCCAATGCTCTTAACTGCTGCCATCTCGCCAACCCCAGGATTCCAGGGACATTTTAAAATACTGTGTCTTGGTCACCAGCTTGGAGAATTATAGCTGTCACCTGAGTTACCCTGTGGGGGAGGCGTGTGTTCCTGACTTCAGCAGCTGGTTTCTGCGGGTGGCAAAGCCCAGCTCAGGGTCTGTCAGCTCACTGTGTCCCTAGCACAGAGAGCTGTCCTGTCCTGCAGACCCGGTGCCACTTTCACTGCCCCATGCTCTTCCCTGGGCAGAGACCTCTCTGGCAGGCTGTCATAGACCAAGGGTGGTAAAGAAGCCTCATATGTTCTGTTGGGTCTGCCAGGATGCAGGTATCAGGTAGGAAGAGCTGCATCTGTGGGGGCCAGAGCTGCTGAGGAGGCTGGGAGCCTCCAGCAGGGCAAGGAAGGAATACTGGGGAGGAGTCCATAGAGAGAACCACAGGAGTGTTTCACCCTGCTGCCGCCAGGCTTCTGAGAACAGACGGTGGTAGCCCCGAGGAGCCGCAGTGGGGTTGGCAGTCACCTGTCACACCTGTCACAAGGGGTCTGAGTGGCACATGTCTCATTCCACACCTGGGGCCAGGGTCTGGTGGCATGGACTGGAGGAGGCCTAGCTCTGTCTCCTCCTGGGTGTGTGTCTGTGTGCCTCAGGCTTCTCCCTGGGCTGGGGCTGCGCACCACTGGCTGCTGTTCGGGCCCTTCCTCTGCTTAGGCTCTGCCTGGACCCTTGGTCTCCTCCTGTCCCAGCCACAGCCATGCCTGCTCTGCAGCTCCTTCCCTAGGTTGGCAGCAAACCTGGCCTGCCTTCCCGCACAGCATCTCCTCACCCTTTTGTTCCACTTGGGCTACCCCCGCCCCAAGGCTGCTGAGCAGTTCCCACCCACCTTGCTGCACAACACAGTGAAAGACAGATTATGTGTGGGGGTGTCCTCAGCTATAACACCATTCCTGGCTCCTCTGGAAAGCTCTAGATCAGCCCTAGCAGAAACAGCCTCCCCTCTACTATGCTGTCTTGACAGGGGAGCTGTCAGGGCTGCTTTGGTTCTCACCACTCCTGTGATGGCTGCTATCTACCTGGATTGCCCTTGCCTGTCTGCCTATCCTCCAGCTAATCAGTGGTACCTTCAGGGCCGCAGCTGTCTCCTTAGCCAAATGCTCTGCAGTCAGACCCTATGAGAGCTGCTGTTTGACCAAGAAAAGGAAACTGATATTTGGTTAGCCCCAGCCTTATCCAGCAGCTGTGCTCTAAGTAGTAGTAGGTAGAGGCCTTGTCCCATTTGACTCAGCAGAAATGGAGGGACAGAGATGCTGAACAAGAAGACGCAGGTATCTCAGGCCAGCCAGCCAGCCAGCGAGCTTGCTCAGTGGGTAAAAGCGCTTGCCTCCAAGTCTGACGCCCTGCGTTTGATCCCTGGAGCTTCCATGGTAGGAGAGAACTGACTCCTGTAAGTTGTCCTCTGACCTCCACGCATGTACTGTGGCACACTTACACATACACACACACACACACACACACACACCAAAATAAATGTTTAAAAGGAGGGGGCTGGTCAGATGGCGCAACAGGTAAAGGTGCTTCCTGCCAACCTGAGGACTTGAATTCAATCCCTGGGCCCCACATGGGGTAAGAACAGAACCATCTCCCACAGATTGTCTTCTACCCATGCTCATGCCATGGGGTACCCCCCTTACTTACACCCACACCCACACCCCCACACACACACACAAACACACACACACACACACACACACACACATAGTTGAGAGCATTATAAGCATAGCTGCAGGGGGTGGAGCTGGGATCCGGGCTGGATGCCGCAGCCCTGTATCTGAACTCACCCCTCCTCTTTCCACTCATAGTCACCGGAGCACGGCAAGACTGAGCTCCGGCCTTCCCAAATCCAGGTCCTCATCCCAGCTGCATGGATGTCCACAGATGCCAGGAGAAGCTTGCCTGGTCTCCTTGCCGTCACTTCACTTGCTAGCTAATCATGAACCTTTTCTGGATGTGGACAGCAATGGGACGAGGCAGTTGTCTCAGTCAGATGGGATTTAAAAAGCCGTAGATAAAGCTTTGTATGCCCAGCCCCTGAAAACTATTGCCCCAGAGGCTCCAATTAGAAGTTTCAGTATTTGTGGGCCTTGCTTCCCAGCACCCACATGGCAGCTAACAACCATCCGTAACTCCAGTTCCAGGGGATTTGATGCCCTCTTCTAATCGCTGTAGGCATTGCCTGACACAGGTGCACTTACAAGCCTGAAGGCAATACACTCATATACATAAAATTTAAAAATATTAGGCTGGGCATGGTGGCACACGCCTTTAATTCCAGTACTCAGGAGGCAGAGGCAGGCAGATCTCTGTGAGTTCAAGGCCAGCCTGGTCTACATAGTGAGCTCCAGGACAGCTGGGACTAAAGGGAGACCCTGTCTCAATAATAATAATAATAATAATAATAATAATCATTTTTAAAATCTCATTGTTTTGGAATAAGAAAAACAAAGCATTACTGCCCCTGACCCACTGTGTGCTATGGTGTCTGTTATGCTGCCCCTGACCCACTGTGTGCTGTGGTGTCTGTTATGCTGCCTCCGACCCACTGTGTGCTGTGGTGTCTGTTATGCTGCCTCCGACCCACTGTGTGCTGCGGTGTCTGTCATGCTGCCCCTGACCCACTGTGTGCTGTGGTGTCTGTCATGTTGCCTCTGACCCACTGTGTGCTGTGGTGTCTGTCATGCTGCCCCTGACCCACTGTGTGCTGCGGTGTCTGTCATGCTGCCCCTGACCCACTGTGTGCTGCAGTGTCTGTTATACTGCCTCTGACCCACTGTGTGCTGTGGTGTCTGTTATGCTTCCCCTGACCCACTGTGTGCTGTGGTGTCTGTTATACTGCCCCTGACCCACTGTGTGCTGCAGTGTCTGTCATGCTGCCTCTGACCCACTGTGTGCTGCAGTGTCTGTCGTGCTGCCTCTGACCCACTGGGTGCTGTGGTGTCTGTTATGTTTCCCCTGACCCACTGTGTGCTGCGGTGTCTGTTATACTGCCTCTGACCCACTGTGTGCTGCAGTGTCTGTCATGCTGCCTCTGACCCACTGTGTGCTGTGGTGTCTGTTATGCTTCCCCTGACCCACTGTGTGCTGTGGTGTCTGTTATACTGCCCCTGACCCACTGTGTGCTGCAGTGTCTGTCATGCTGCCCCTGACCCACTGTGTGCTGCAGTGTCTGTCGTGCTGCCTCTGACCCACTGGGTGCTGTGGTGTCTGTTATGCTTCCCCTGACCCACTGTGTGCTGTGGTGTCTGTTATACTGCCTCTGACCCACTGTGTGCTGCAGTGTCTGTCATGCTGCCTCTGACGCACTGTGTGCTGTGGTGTCTGTTATGTTTCCCCTGACCCACTGTGTGCTGCGGTGTCTGTTATACTGCCTCTGACCCACTGTGTGCTGCAGTGTCTGTCATGCTGCCTCTGACCCACTGTGTGCTGTGGTGTCTGTTATGCTTCCCCTGACCCACTGTGTGCTGTGGTATCTGTTATACTGCCCCTGACCCACTGTGTGCTGCAGTGTCTGTCATGCTGCCTCTGACCCACTGTGTGCTGTGGTATCTGTCATGCTGCCCCTGACCCACTGTGTGCTGTGGTATCTGTCATGCTGCCCCTGACTTACTGTGTGCTGTGGTATCTGTCATGCTGCCCGTGACCCACTGTGTTCTATGGTGTCTGTCATATTATTTCTTTACCCTGATGTTTGGTGCCCATTTTCTTCCCCCAGCAGATGTAGATGACATAAACATTCTGCACCTTAATGTGCTGCTTCTAAGATGGGGGTGGCTTTGGGTGTGCCATCGGCCCCAGTGCTGGCTTTGCCAGAACCTCACGCCGGATGTCCACTGCTGCTCTAGCCAGACTGCTCACCAGCTTCCCATTCTTGCCGTCCTTGAAGTACATGCTGTGTGCCAGGACCTTGCCAGGCGGTGCAGATACAAGAGCTGAATGACACAGTTATTCATGGCTTCCAGTGCTCAGTGGAGGAGGGGTGAAACAGGCCTGGGCAAACATCCCCTGGCAGCCTGCACCATGCCCAGCCCTCTGCCAAGCCCTCAGCAGCCTCAAGTAAGACGTCGTCTGCCACCCAGTTGGGAGTCTGGAGATCGGTACACAGATCACTTCAGGGCCTCACAGATGGCACTCCACCATCAGACTAAGTCCCATACAGCCACTTGCTCTCATGGCCAGCTGTCCATATCTCATTCCTTTTACAACTTCTTCAACACCTGGTCCCCATTGCCAGGGCCTTGAGGTATTGGCAGATATGTCATCATCACTTGAGTGTGGAAAGATGAAGTAACCAGCCGAAAGCATATAGTCTGCCCACCCAGGGATGGTGCTCAATGGGGCAGGGAAGGAGCAGACCTTCCAGGTGATTAATGCCAGGCCTGGTTTGACTGCTTAGGTACCTGGTGGGCACCATGGGATAGTCTGGCAGCCTTAGAGAGAGCTATCAGTAGTTTACCACTTACCCAGGTTTGACAGGGGCAAGTAGACATAAGTGAGTTAAGGTGGGGCTTTATAGCCTTTGGTTTTATTTCACCTGATTTTTTGTTTTGTTTGTTTTTGAGACTGTAGCCCCAGCTAGCCTGGAACTTGCTATGTAGACCAGGCTGGCCTTGAATTCACAGAGATCCACCTGCTTCTGTCTCTTGAGTGCTGGGATTAAAGGTGTGCACCACTACCGCCAGCTATGTCAGCTAATTTGTATGTTTGATTTTTGTCTCTTGTTCTTAGGCATTTTGCAGTCCCTAATTACTGTTTTCATTATCCTTTGTCCACTCTAGTGTCCATTTATAACTTTTTAGAATCATCTTCATGTATAAAAATATGCAGTGTTTTTAGTTATTTGTTTATTCATTTATTTTTGAATTTTTGAGGCAGGGTCTTGCTTGTAGCTGGCTCTCCTGGAGCTGCACCTCCTCCCAGGTGCAAGGATTATGGGTATATGCCACCATAATGGCAGTTTTTAGCTTTACCTTTTTAAATTTTATGTGTATAAGTGTATTGTCTGCATGTGTGTAAATGCACCAGTATCATGCAGTGGCCTCGGAAAACAGAAGAGGGTGCTGTATCCCCTGAAACTGAAGTTATAGACAGTCGTTAACCACCATCTGGCTGCTGGGATTCAAGACTGGTTCTTCTGCAAGAACAGCCATCTCTCCAGCACCCTTAAATTTCAACCAGCAGTTCCTACTTGAACCATTTAACTGTGCTTTCCAAAACAAAAAGCAAGAACATATTTTATTTTTATGGTTTCTATTTAAAGGAAAATAAAAGTTCCAATAAACAGTTAACATCTTAAAAGTTTTGAATAATAACATTATTCCTTTAAAATATTTTATCATTCAACTAGACTGCTTCCAGTTAGTATTCCAGTAATCCCAGAAATGCTCACACCTGCTGCCCTCACCTTACTGGAGTGCAATTGAAAGTTTTGCAGCTGAGTTAGGGGTGCACTCGCTGGTAGGCATGTTCTCTATCTGAGCCCCTTCAGTGTCTACATGTCTCCCACACCACCTTTATTCCTGGGCTCTGGCATCAGGGGGCCCTGCCACTGCTCTTTGGGTTCCCTGCTCAGAAGCTGTGTATTCTGGGCACTTTTTCTTACCTCTCAGCAAAGGCAGATTACATCCCATAGCAGTCACCTTCACATAGTCTGAGGTCTGGTGCACCCTCCTGCCTCTCTTGGGATCGGAAGGGGTCCCATTTTCATCAGTTTGTCCAGCGCCCATAGCAGGGCTTTTAGCTGGGCACCTTGGCCAACACATCTTTCCTCCCAGGCTGGCCTCCTTGTTGCAGGTAGAGGGATGGACCTAGAGAGCAGGCCCAGCTGTGTTGGCCTCCTGCTGAAGGCCTTAAGGTGCTTTTCCTTCCCTCCCTGCTGTGTTTTTTAATTGATGATGGAGAAATTTTTTTTAATTTTTATTTTATTGTATGAGTGTACTGCCTGCATGTTCATTAGTGCACCCGTGTTGTACATTGTTCACATGGGTCAGAAGAGGGTGTTGGATCCCCTGGAACTGGAGTTATAGACAGTTGTTAGCTACCATGTGGGTGCTGGGAACTGAACCCCAGTCCTTTATAAGAGCAGTCAATGCTCTTAACCACTGACCCATCTCTCCAGCCCTCAGAAATTAGTTTTATAAATTGGTGCTAACCTTGTGTATCAAGTAAAATTGATTAGACTGGAACTGAGCCCCCACACTGTTTTGTGAAGCTTTTATTTCTGTTTTGGACACATGCACACACATTCACATGGTTGAAGTCAGGGGTTTTGTGTGGGATACACACAAAGCAGAGAGGTCTCTTGGTGTCAGAATCACCTCTTACTGGCCTCCCAACCCTCTTCCGAAGGAGCCTGAGGCCTGGCCATCTGTGCTGTGTGTTCTGCAGGGTCCCTGGGACCTTCCCACCATTAAGATAGTCCCCGCGTCCAGGTGCCCTAGTCTTCTCTTACATCCTGGAGGTCATCCTTGAACCCTGTTCAGCCTTCTGCCCAGCACTGGCTGACTTAATACCAACAGCTATGGCTTGTCTGTCTTGCTAATAGACAGTTTACATGTCCCTTAACTCTCACAAGAGCCCAGTGTGTAAGAGAGACGTCATTAACTGTCTTCAGGATGAGGTGCAAACCTGTTTAGTACGTCATTTATAGCGTGCGGACACAGAAGTGTTGGAGCTGAGATCCACACAGGACTCTCCAACTCTAGACTTCTTGCTACCCACCCTGCTCTGTTGGGCCTGCAAAATATTCATTGCATAAGCATAGAGGGCGACAGAAGAGGCATCTTGCTATGTACATGCCCAAGACTTGGGCTTACGGCCCTTTGGATCCTCTCTGTCTATATTCACAGGTGGGTTAGCAAGGTTGACAACATCCTGGCCGCTCTGCAGCAGCTTTCCCCTGAGATGTTGAGCACAGGGACTGGTTTCAGGCTGCAGACCCCCCTCACCTGCCCATGCCCTATGGAGGATGTGTCACATAGCAGTTCCACAGGGTTTGAGGTCAGCTGTCTCGGGCCATGGAGCAGCCTGGCTGTGTGCTGAGCCCTGCAGCGTACATTCGAATTGGCTGGGTCGCCGCAGGTTCCACTGTGATCTCAGGTGGAGCATCTGTTCTGATTTTTGCTTATCTTGTGCACAGAAGACTTCAGACCCTTGTCCCCTTTGTTCCTTCTCCAGGTGGACCAGAGGGTATTCAGAGACCTCCTGAGTGAGAAGCTGCCTCGACTGCATGCTCACTTTGAACAGTACAAAGTGGACTATACCCTCATCACCTTCAACTGGTTTCTGGTAGTATTTGTGGACAGTGTTGTCAGCGACATCCTTTTTAAGATATGGGACTCTTTCCTTTATGAGGGACCAAAGGTGAGTATACCCGGATTCTCTCAGATACACATATTTGACAGACTGTGGCAGGCAGTGTTGTGCTGGCTGGTTCACCAGGAACCTGTGAGGTTACCACAGCACCAAAGTGATCTTAGTGGGTGTGCTGCTGCAGGCCTCGGGAAATAGCATTCATTTGTTCATCCATCCAAAACTTCAGTGTGGAGGCCGGAGATGGCCCAGCAGTTAAGAGTGCCTGCTCTTCCAAAGAACCTGGATAGTGTTCCCGGCACCCACATGGTGCTAACAACCATTAGTAACCCCAGTTCCAGGGGATGACACCCTTGTCTGGTCTGGGTGGGAATTGCATGCACAGGTATGCTTACATACATGCAGGCAGAACACATAGCATATTAAATGATTGATTGATTGATAGATAGATGATAGATAGATAGGGAATTGCATGCACACGTATACTTACATACATGCAGGCAGAACACATAGCATATTAAATGATAGATAGATAGATAAATAGATAGATAGACAGACAGACAGACAGACAGACAGACAATTTCAGCCTTTGGGCATAGAGAAACCTTGTCTCACAACAAAGTAGCAGAAGACCCAGTCTGGGGCTCATTAGCTTAGTGGTAGAGTGCTCATTTTGTTCTCTTTCTGTTTATGGGTGTTTTGCCTGCATTTTTGTATGCACACCATGCCATGCAATGCCTATGGAGGTATTGGATCCCCTGAAACTAAGAACAATCAATCTCTTAATTGCTGAGCCATCTGCCTGGCCCATTTCTTTTTAATTTTCAAATTTGCATGTAAGTAAAACTATAAACAAACAGAGTACATGATAGAAAGACATTCTCTCCTCCCGATGTTCTGTTGCCTTTTCCTCAGTTTATTCTACATTCTCCTCTAGGTATTTTAGGAACATCTAAAATATGTCTTTTTAAAATTTTCCATATCTTAGAGATAGTTGTGTATCAAGGCATACAGGACCTATTTATAAGACTGTATGTAGTATTTCCTTGTACAGATGAGGCAGAAATGTATGTAGCAGTCCCTGATGGATACTTGGGTTTCTAATCTCTTGCCACTTGAGACTGCTGACTCTCCTGAGACTTTTGTCTTTACATGTGTGCCTAGAAGTATAGGGTCAGGGGCTGTCTTTATACATGTAGCCTAGAAATATAGGGTCAGGGGTCAGTCCATCCGTAGCATTGGGTACTGCCAGACTGCCCTTCAGAAAGGCCTCAGAAGGTCACACTCAGCAGCAGAATTGTGTTTTACTCCATGCTCAAACTGCCCAGCATGGAACATTGGGTCTTTTATAGTCTAATTTATCATTACTGCGAATAATTCTTTTTTTAGCTTTTATTTATTTATTTTTCTTTTTTTATTATATATATTTTTTTGTACAAGATTATGTTACTAATCAAATCTAGATCCGTGTCCCCCACCCTACCCCCCTACCCCACCAGAGCTCATGCATTCTGCCAAACATGCTTTTCATCTCGTTCTCAGCCTTTCTCAAAATTCTCCATGTGGAAGTTTGCTGTTTTGAGCAGAAGTTCACCATTTCAGTCAGTTCTTTGATGCAGTCATTTCTGTTGTTGTTGTGGTTTCCAATATGCATCACTCTCAACAACTTGGATAAAAGCTCAAGGGGCTGTGCACAAAAAATACTTACAACTATGTAATTGGCACTAGCATCCACAGATGAGGGATACCATTCATCATTTGTTTTTCTGGGACTTTGTTACTTCACTCAGCATGATGTCTTCTAGCTCCAGCCATTTTCCTGCAAAGCTCATGATGTCATCTTTCTTTACTGCTGCATAGAACTCCATTGTGTAGATGTGCCACATTTTCTCTATCCACTCATCAGTTGAGGGGCATTTGGGTTGGTTCCAGCTCCTTGCTATTGTGAAGACAGCTGAAATAAACATGGCCATGCATGTATCTCTGCGGTGGGGTGAGTCTTGGGGGTACATGCCTAGGAGTGGTATGGCTGGGTCGGGTGGCAAATTCATTCCAAGTCTTCCAAGGGTTCTCCACACTGCTTTCCATAGTGGCTGTACGAGTTTACATTCCCACCAGCAGTGGATGAGTGTTCCCCTTTCCCCACAACCTCTCCAGCACTTGGTATCATTTGTTTTCTTGATCCTAGCCAGTCTTATTGGAGTAAGATGATATCTTAAAGTGGTTTTGATTTGCATTTCCTTAATGATTAGTGATGTTGAACACTTCTTTGAGGGTTTTCTCAGCACATCTCTAACTCCTCACTTGTGAAGTCTCGATGTTCACATCTTTGTCCATCTATTGGAGTGGGTCATTTTTTTTTTGTTTTTTTCTTTCTGTTTGTTTTTGATTAGGTTTATATATTCTGGGATCAGTGCTTTGTCAGATGTATGCTGCAATGCAGGTTCCGTCCCACTCTGTGGATTTCTACTCACTTCCTGATTGTGTCTTTTGATGTACAGAAGCTTTTGAGTTTAGATAGGCTCCATTTGTCAATTGTCGAACCTTAATTACTGTGCAGGCTGCTGTCTGATTTAGGAATTCTTTCCTACCCCTTATCTGTAGGCTGCTGCAGAGTTTTCTTCATGCCTCAGATTTTGGGGTTTCACGTGAGTCTTTAATTCCATCTGGGGTTGACTTTGTACAGGACAAGAGGTGAGGGGTTTAATTCATGGTCTTTTTTTTTTAATTTTTTAATAATTTATTTTATTTCTGTATGTTGTATGAATGTATTGTCTGGCATGAGGCTGTGCACCCGTTGTCGTGCATGCCGCGGCAGGTAAGAAGAGGGTCTCAGCATTCCCCTGAACTGGAGTTCTCTGAATTGGAGTTTCAGACGTTTCTCAGCCGCCATGTGGTGCTGGGGATTCGAACCCGGGTCCTCTGGTAAGACGGTTGGGCACTCTTAACTGCTAGGCTATCTCTCAGCCCGCTAATTTCATTCTTCTACAAGTGGTGATCCAGTTTTGCCAACACCACTTGCTGAATATGCTGTCTGTTTCCTCCATTTGTGTCTTCTTGGCCCCCTTGTCAAATTGAGATGGTGAAATTGTAATGTGCTCATGATTTGATCTTAGTTTTTGTTCCGATTGGTCACGAGGCTGTTTTTTATATGCCGTACCCATGACTTGTTTTTATGGACCTATAGCCCTGTAGTGTTTAGTGTTGAAGTCTGGTATAGAGATCCCACCTGTGGTGCCGTGTTGCTCTTTTCACTCAGGGTGGTTTTGGCTATTCGGGGTCTTTTTGTTTTTTCCAATGAAGATTAGGACTTTTTTGTTCCAAGCCTGTGAAGAAACTCTGGGGATTTTAATTGGGATTGCGTTAAATCTGATATAAGAGTTTGGTAGAATGAACATTTTTTACTATATTAATTTTCCCAATCCATGAGCATGGAGGTTTTTCCATCTTCTGATTGTCTTTTCAAATTCTTTTCTTTAAGGTTTCAAAATTTTTGTTAGAGATCTTGGTGCTTGGTTAGGTTTGTTCCTAGGTATTTTATTGTTTTTGAGCTAGTTGTGAGTGGGAAGGTCCCTTGACATTCCGTTCCTCAGTGCTTGTTTGTTGTGTTGTAAGAAGGCTACTGATTTTTTAGGTTAATTTGTATTCTGCCACTTTGCTGAAGCTGTTAATCATTTCTAGGGAGTTTTCTCGTGGAGTTTTTAGCACCTTAAGTAAACAATCATTCAAGCAAATAGGGATAGCTTGACTTCCTCTTTTTCCAATTAGCACTCCTTTAATTTCCTTTTTTTTGCCTTATTGCCCTAGCAAGGGTTTCAAGCACTATATTGAAGAGGGAGTGGTGACAGGGGGCAGCCTTGCCAAGTTCCTACCTTTAAAGGGAATGTTTCTGCGTTTCCCATTTAGGAATGATATTGGCTGTGGATTTCCTGTATATGACTTTGAGTTACATTGAGGAAATGATCCCTCCAATCCAATTCCCTTCTAGGACTTTAAGCACGAGGGATGCTGGATTTTGTCAAGAGCTTTTTCAGCATCAGTTGAGAGATGTGGTGGTGGTTTTTTGTCTTTCAGTCCATTTATATGCTTGATATTTATTGATTTTCATATGTTAGCAACCATCCTGTGCATCCTGGTTGAATCCAACTTGGTGATGATGGATGATCTTCTTGATGTGGGGTTGTGAAATGGGCGATGTTTGGCGCAGTCTCCCTATTTCAGAAATTTTGGCATCTGTGTTCATTAGGGAGATGGGTCTATAGTTCTCCTTTTTGGTTGTATCTTTGCCTGGTTTTGGTAATAGAGTGATGCTGGCTTCATAGAAGGAATTTGGGAGAATTCCCTCTGTTTTTATCCTTCTAAACAATTTCAGTAATAATGGTTGTAAGTCTTTTGGAAATGTTTTATAGAATTCTGCCAGGAAACCATCTGGGCCTGGGCTTTATTTAGTTGGGAGGTTTCTTATTACATCTTCAATTTCTTTCATATATTATGGGTCTGTTTAAGCTGTCAATCTCTTCTTGGTTGAGTTTTAGTGATTCCCAGGATTTCAGATATTGATCCATTTCTTCTAGGTTTTCAAACTTTTCTAATATCTATGTCCTGGGCCATCCCCCGGGGGGTTCCACTGTAGGAATCTTCCACAGGGTTGGTAGAGCTTGGTGTGGGATTATCCTGCACCTTTCCCATGTTGTCTCTTCTTCATGTCCCTGGCATATGGGCTTCTCCTTGCCTGCATTCTAATGTGAATCCCAAATGCCTCTTCACTGTGTTGAAGGCTTGCTTTGCTTGCCTCCTTCAGATGCCTTCGTCGTTGTTTGTCTGATTGATTAATTTTTCTCCTTTACTCCTCGCTTATGGAGTGTTGACTTCTCTAAGCTCTAGCCTTTCTATTGGAAGTCCAACCCACTCTTCACTTTCTGTTCTGAAGGTTCTCCAAAGAATCATCTTGGACACTCCTTCCTTCGGTAATCCCAGTTGGGGGAGGGGGTGCTCTTTAGCCCGTACCTGTGCTTCAGGTGGTCTTGGGAGATCTCTGATCACAAATAATTCTTAACTAAAACATAAACACTGCTCCTCCTGCCCCATAGGTAGGTATGGAAGTCGTGACCAGTTTGATGATGCAGTGCAGGTTGGCAGCCACTCAGGGCCCTTAGGCAAGTAGCAGTTTTCTCCAAAACTGGCTGGAATTGCACGCTTTCAGGAGTCTGCCCCCTAGCCTCACCCAGAGTATCCCAAAGACAAGTAAAGTCCACTGATTTTTTTTTTCACCATATTCAAAAGTCAGCCAGACCCCTGTTTATCAGTGGAAATTAACACTACTTCTGGAGTTGACGCTATGCAAAACTTTCAGTCAGAAAAGCCCTGGGCTGGAGAGACCACCTAGAGACTACCTAGCGGTTAAGAGCCCTGACTGCTCTTGCAGAGGACCCAGGTTCAATCCTTGCACCTACATGGTGGCTGAGAACTGTCTTTAACTCCAGTTCCAGGGGAATCTGACTCCCTCTTCTGACCTCTGTGGCATTGCATGACATGCGTGCACAAACCTACATGCAGACAGTACATTCATACACATACAAAAAATAAATAAAATTTTTTTAAAAGCCCAAGTTTTGGTTTTATGTAAACTGATTTCTAGTTCCAAATTCTTTGTTGAATATAACAAACATCAGCTGAATGTGAAAGGATTCCACAGAAGTCTACTTAAGTTCATAGGGACATTTTTGGTTTGGGTGAAATTGTTGAAAGCCACAAGGCTTGTTTTCCTGTACTAAAGACCTTTGTCTAGTCCTAGGAATTGTCCCTCAGTTCCAGGCCCTGCCTGAAGGCAGAACTGTGAGGTACTTCTTCCAGCAGGCCCCAGAGAGACCTCCGGCTTCTGGCTGCAGAGTCCAGCCATGTGTCTTGATCCCGTGTCTCGGTAACAGATTGCCCTGGCTCTCCCACAGGTTATATTCCGTTTTGCCCTGGCACTTTTTAAATACAAGGAAGAGGAGATCCTCAAATTGCAAGATTCGATGTCCATATTCAAGTATCTTCGTTACTTTACTCGGACTATCCTTGATGCCAGGTGAGTCCTCGGGTTCTCAGCCTCAGCCATCTGGAGAGGGAATTTCCTGGGGAAAGTAATGGGAAGGGCTGTGGCCTTCCAAAGATTAGAGAGGACTAAGGTGCAGCTATTTGTCCTTTAATCCAACAAACAAGTCCCAACACTCCAAAGCAGTGGTTCCATGTCTACAGCATTTGCTGAAGCTCTGATATGGCAGAGCCTGTTTTAGGAATCGGGGGATGATAGAAAAGGAACAGCCCCTAAACTGGATCCCTGGAGAGAAGCAGACTTCTTTTAGTCCAGGTAGTGATGAGGAAGCCAGGTGGGGTAAGAACGAGGATGGGAAGGAATAATGAGAATTGTGCTTGGCAGAGGTGCCTCAGGTCAAGAAGTGTGACGCAAATACATTTAGGGACTGGTGTGATGCGAGTACGTTTAGGGACGGTGGGAGGAAGGCAGCCGACTGGTCCCAGGTACCTGGGCTCCTGGCCACAACCCAGAAAATCTGCTTGTCCTGGCTGCTGTAGGCTTCTCAGGACTTTGAGCTTCGTTCTAAAACTATTTGAGTTACCGAAGGATTAGACACAAGAAGCTTGGGGCAGTACCACCCACTAGACCAGTGGACAGTGGCTGTTAAGGTTTCCAGGGAAGAGAAGATGTGACCTCGGATTGAGAAGAGTGGGGTAGATGGAAGAGTGAAGGATTTGAGCTTGAAGGACCCTAAGTTTCTGGCTTGGGCAGCCGAGTATTTGTGAACCATTTTCTCTCGCTCCCAATCCCCAGGTTATTTCTGTCTGGGCCAACATTCTCTCTAGGTCCCAGACCACAGTTGGTGGCTACTCTGGCCCTGACAGCTGAAGTGGGCATGAGCAGTGGAAATGATGGGCATCCTAGCAGGCTTCTGGAAGGTCGCCATGTTCTTAGAATCTTTTGTGTGCAGAGTGAGTTTTCAAGGTAGATTTTAGGATTGTTACTAACACTAAAAGTGACCCGATTTTTGCCCACTCAGAAAGGGTACCTGAGAGTGTTAGCCTGTGAAAGGTTGATGCTGGTATTAGAATGAGCCTCAAGGGGTTTTGTTAACCTCACAATGAGTAAATGGGTTGTGGTGGCACATGCCCTTAATCCCAGCAGTTGGGAGGCAGAGGCAGGTGGATCTCTTCAGTTCAGGCCAGCTGGGGCTACAGGGATACCCTGTCTCAGAAAGACTGAAAAGAATGACTGAATGAAGCCAGGGGTAGGTGTGGTGGCGCACACCTTTAATCCCCGAACTCCAGAAGCAGAGGCTGATGGATCTCTGTGAGATGGAGGCCAGCTTGGTCTACATAGCAAGTTCCAGGCCCCCTGGGGATATAGGGAGACTCTGTGTCAAAACAAAACAAACAAAAGAATGTCTAAATGAATTCCCACATGACTGCTGCTATGTTGAGAGCATCTGACTGGACAGATTGGTCTGTTGGGCACTTGGCAGTCGTGTGCTGGATGTCAGGGCTGTCCACTTCCTGTCTCTGTTGGGCAGCTCCCAACTTACACAGTCCTACACTGCCACCTTGTGAATGGCTTGTGGAGCGTCCAGAGGAGTGCATGAGTTCCATCCGGCTTACTGGGATGTTGCTGAGGCTGTAAGAGCCCTGGCCCCACATCCATGCTGGAGCCTCCATGTTTCGGTGCGCCACCTGTCCTGAGAAGGAGGAGGCGACTCCGTAGCCAGGTGCATTTAGGAAACACTGGTGAAATGACATTGAACTGGTCTCTGTGGCGGTCTCTGGGAGTCCACGACAGGCTAAGCATACAAGGGCAGTGTCTGAGTTCCCCGTGTTCCACGGACTACAGCCTTGGCTTAGTAGGCTCCCCCTGGCTACAGGACTGTGTTGGTAATTTAGTAACCCCATGCTCTTTCTATAGCAAAGAACGAGGGCTCTGGTTTATGGAGCCTGTGGCTCTCGGCTACAGGTAAGAAAGGGCCAGTGGTGGGCTCCTGGTGTCCAGTCTCAGAATGCTCCCCAGCCAGATCAAGAAACTAAGCCTGACACTGCACCTTGACTTCTAGTGCTTGCCAGCCCCAGAACACAAGGAAGAACTTGGCCTTTAAGTAAAGCCAGTCTGTCTCACCCTTCACCCCTTGCAAGGAAGCAAAGCCCTGGGCCCGGCAGAGTCTGGGACTAGAAAGGGACCTCCTCTTTGGTACAGGACTCAGCTTCTCTGTGACACCCAGGGAGCATTGTGACTGACTCGTGAGTGCTGGAGAGCTAGGTCAGGCCTCCAGACAATTCTCCACCCCGCCCTGACCAGTGGTTAGAAGTGGCACAAACATAAGACATTTGTTGTAAGTGGGTGCCTTTTAGGTGGTGTCTTGGCACAGGTCACTGCTGAGGGACTCTGACATCGTCGCAATGTCCCATTATTGGTCCCCAGGACAGTCTTTCTTAGCGTCTGCTCTGGCCTCCTCAGGGAGGACTCCTGCTCCCCTCATCTGCTGCGACTGATCAAGTGCCAGGTGGTTGTTAGTGCCGACGTGTGGGAATCACATGGGAGGGGGGTGACGTAACAACTTGTTACCTCTAGTGTGCAGATAAGAAGTCAGGTCAGAGGGGATCTGAGCGGGCCTTTCCCTCAGCCACTGAGCCTCCTGCCTCTCCACAGGAGGCAGGCCTGGCCTTCCAGGGTGACATTCTACCACTGGACCCCAGCAGGAAACACGTACCCCTTCCTTCCTTGCTCTCGTCTCTTGAGTGTGCTGGCAACACGTGCCTGAGCTCTCTTGACACTTGCCTCTGCCCTCTGCCCCACCAGGAAGCTGATCAGCATCTCCTTTGGGGACCTGAACCCATTCCCTCTGCGTCAGATCCGGAACCGGCGAGCCTACCACTTGGAGAAGGTCCGGCTGGAGCTGACAGAGCTGGAGGCAATCCGAGAGGACTTCCTGCGTGAGCGGGACGCCAGCCCTGACAAGGGCGAGCTGGTCAGCGATGAGGAGGACAGTTGAGTAGACCCCACTTCTAAGGTGCCACTCTTCTTGCCTTTACAACCAAAAGTGCCATAAGGGTTAACTTCGGGCACATCGTTGGCCATTCAGCTTCCAGAATGGAACGCCTGTGGCCTCTGAGGATCTGCTGCTGGGCAGACATCCAAAGCTAGGCTGCACTTTCTCATCCCCCGCTTCAGGAGCAGAGGTCTGATCTGTTTACAGCCACCTCCATGTCATGGCATTTGGTTACATCACCGTCGATGTTTGCTTCCCGATTAGTGACTTGTCATGCAGTTACCAGTTGAGTGTTTCCAAGGGCCTGTTTACAGCATCCACCAGTTGTGTGGGTGTTTCACCCTACAAAAAAACCCCCAACTTAACTCCATACCTCCCTATGATCTTTCTTTTACTTCAAAGACAGCACTGTGGGGGATGCACACAGGGCTTCAGAGTGGCTGCTTCCAGGGCAGAACGTCATCATGAAAAGAGACTTAGAAAAGCAAGCACATCTCTTATTCAGAATCAGCCTCTAGAAAGCCCAGGAGCCCTCTTCCATTGGCTTCCCACTGGTGGCCACAGCTCCTCCTAGACCAGCCTTTGCCTTCATCCACAGCCTTTCAGACGGACTCCCACCCATCTCTGTACCCAGCCCTCACACTTCTCACTGCCCACCTGTTTGCCAGCTGCTGTGCCCCAGCTTACTGGGGGCCTGGCACATCTCGAGGAGCTTCTGTGGAAAGTTGTTCCTATCAGGGAGGTGACTTGCAGAAGCAGTTCTCTAAGGGTGGCTGGATTCGGTTCTAAGTAAACTGCATGGTGGGCCTACCCCTTACATATCGCCACTTGCGGGGCTTGGGAAACTGGGAGGCACTCCAGAGCAGTGGCTTGTGTCAGATGAGCCTTCTGGATGTCAGTAACCACAGCTTAAACAGTGGTCCTGGGCTCTGGTGTCTCCTTTGCGCAGCTGCTGGGTTGCGGGGATGGCAGGGATGGGGGCGTGAATGCCTGCCTGCCAACTTCCTGGGTCTGGAAGCACCTTTGCTTAAGTACAAGACAGTATGAGCTCTCCAGTCTCATCCTTGTCCTTTGCAGGGACCTGGGGGTCACGGGGACTGAGGACTTGGAACACTGCCTTCTCAAAGCCACACTAGGTGTGGTGGCGCACACCCGTGATCTCAGCACTTGGGAGGCAGAGGTGGGTAGAACACTGAGTTTGTGGCTAGCCAGAGCTAAATGGTGAGAGCCTGCCTCCAAAACTTAGTCCAGAGGGGTCTGAGGAAGGAAAGCTATACTCGTTACTCCTCTGAACTGCCCCTGATATATGGCTGTCTCGAGAGCATTTTCTAACACAGTATTATTGGACCACAAGGGAAACTGTCCTAAGTGGACTATTTTACACTACCTGAAAAAAAAAAATCTGAAATAATCCTTAACTAGTATAAACACACTCAGACTAAGAAGTGAAGCAAGGCAGTCCAAGAGTGCTTGTCCATGGCTGTCTGTCCTGGAGTGCTTGTCCATGGCTGGCTGTCCTGGAGTGCTTCTCCATGGCTGTCTGTCCTGCTGCTGTTTACTGTCAGCTTTCTAGCACATGAATAGGCAAGTTGAGTTTTCAGCATCTCGACCATGCTCAACTTCTCTTTAAGAGTTGCTTCATTTCTTAGTGTGTAAAAGGAGCTGGTCTCTATATTTAGCCAAAAGCCTTTGTCTCCTTTCAGCTATCCAAAATATGTGTCATTATGATGCCATGTTTGAGAGCAGCAGTTTGAGGCGGGGCTTCTTCAGGAAGCCATCCAGGAGCTGGCAGTTGTCTGGCTGCTGTTCTCAGGGCCACTGGGACCAATCGCTGGAGAAGACCGCATCTGCTCATCAGATACTGGCTGTCGCCTCAGGGACAGTGACTGAAGGTGCTGGGCTGGGACTGGAACCCCAGTCTGCCCAACTGCCCTCCAGTGTCAGTTGTTGAGTCAGTTTACCCCGGAAGATGACAGCCCACATGCACATTTGGCTAAAACGTTCCCTTACAGTGGACTCCTTTGTCCCAGCGTCCTATAAAGTTGCATCTTAAAAGGACATGATGGTAAAGTGCTTACCAGCCTATGAGGCCCTGGGTTCCATCCCCAGCAATGCCAGAACAGAAGCCCCTCAGGGGCTTGGTGGCTTGTTGTGCCATTCCCTGAGAGGCAGCAGTATGGACGCCCTCCTTCCTGGAATCAGGTGCTCAGCATTCGGAAGTTGACCTACTTCCCATCTGGGTACAGGATGGCATGGCTCCTCCCACAGCCGTAGCCCCCACTGCCTTGGGGCCTCCACCCCCGATCTCCTCATCACTGAAAGACCTTTCCCAGCCCTCTAGTGCCCAGGGTTCCCGACTTTCAGTTGCTGCCATGGCAAGTGCCTCTTCTGCCTCTTGCTGCTGTTCATCTGCACCTTGCCCAGTGTGTAGCTTGTGGCCCTACCTGTAAGCCTTGCAGGCTGAGAAACCCAAAGTGCAGCCTCCAGCCTGGGTCCAAATGTGTGTGCCTCGGAGGGGTGGGGCGGCACCCCCTCAGCACCCCATCTGATGGGAACTGTTAATGTTTCCATTGTTAATACTTTTATATTTTCACTACAATTTATATTTTTATAGGCTATTTTATTAAGGTTTTTCTAGATTCCGTACAACTGTTTTGTATAACAAGTTCTATTTTGTGTGCACAACTCCCCGTCTGTATTTATAGAAGCCTGAGCCTTCCCGTTTGCTTCTCCCTCCCGTGTCACCTTCTCCCCCTAGCCTTGGTCATCACCTCTGCTCACCCCAGGTAGCCGTGGGTGCTACTTGTAGCCATGGTGACAGCTCCACAGTAGCTGGGGACCATTAACTCTGTTAGCTGTGTTACATTGATACACGAAGTACTCTGGCAACACCCAGTCAGGTTTTAACTGTATTACTGCAGAAGCCCCCTCACTTTGTAGTGTCATCTTCCTGGTGTGCTGGGCAGCTGGGCTGGGCCAGGGAAGTCCTCATAGGGAAAGAACCTCACTGAGGTTCTACCTCTGGATGTGGGGCACAGTGCCAAGTGCTTGTCCTTCGATACCATAGCAGCTTCCTTGGTGATCTTCAACTTAAAGCTTGGAATTGTAAAGGGAGAAATAAACCAATTTGTGTAACATTCTGCCTTGAAATGTAGTTGTCATCACTTGTGACAAAGACCTCTGCATGGAAATGGAGTGTGGGGTGGGCTTCATGAAGGGCCGCTCCCATCATCTGCCAGTGTGCATGGACATGGAGTGTGGGTGGGCGTCATGAAGGGCCGCCCCCATCATCTGCCAGTGTGCATGGACATGGAGTGTGGGGTGGGCTTCATGAAGGGCCGCCCCCATCATCTGCCAGTCTGCATGGACATGGAGTGTGGGGTGGGCTTCATGAAGGGCCACCCCCATCATCTGCCAGTCTGCATGGACATGGAGTGTGGGTGGGCGTCATGAAGGGCCGCCCCCATCATCTGCCACTCTGCTGAGTTGGAGCATCCCTTCCCTTGGTTCCATTGGGGCAGGAACGACAGGAAGTTCCTGGCAGCCCTGGTCCGTAGCTCTGCTGTGGGCAAGGGCTGAGAATAGACGTGGGAGCCCCAAGTTGGATGCTGCTTGTGTTTGGAGAAACAAACCCCCATCCCTGCAGGAGACAAGAGGCGCATGCCCTGCCTGAGTCATGGCTTGTTTGCCTCCTGCCTGGGCTGACAGCTCAGACAGCTCAGCCCAGCTGCCGTAGGGAGCTTCCCCCCAGCCCCCACACCATCACCGGAAAAACTCAAGAATGATTAGGACCAAATGTCTTTCCAGCAAATGGGGGTGGGTAATGGGGTACAGCAAGATTCCATCCAAGCAGGCCTGGACCTAGTAAGTCGCTCTTTGGGGGACATGGGTTCAGGAAGGCTGGGAAGGCAAAGGCCAGCGCTGGGTCCGGAACCCTAGGACTGTGCCGGAGCACAGCTGTGGGTCAGGAGCAAGGGAGCGACCCCCCCCCCCAGCCTTTGTGAGGAGTTGCCATGGGAACTGGGCAGCTGTCGGACGCCATTACTCAGGGTCCCCAGGGCCTCTGTGGGCCAGCAGGGCTGCTTACAGACAGGCCAGAAGCAGGGCCATCACTCCTCAGTGTGGGGCGCTCGGATGCACAGCAGCCCCCAGTGACTGGTTTTCCTGAGTGATTCTGACAGACTGCCTGAAGAGGGGAAGCCATGTGTCAGCCTGCCTGGACCCCAGAACGAGAGATGGGGCGTGAGGCCGACACAACCAGGGTGTGCCCGTGGGCATCACTTCTTCCACTGAAGGTTTTTCACCTTGAAAACCCTTCATGTTCAGGATCAAATGGTGGGAGCACAGGGAACCTCAAAGCTAGGCACACATCTGAGCCCCTGCCCCTACCCTCTCCACCCCTTCCAGGTAGAGCAAGTCCTAAGACACACAGCACTGACCTGTGTATTATTTTACGCTGTCAGTCTCGAGGGATGACTTCCAGGCGCCCCACACTCCCAGCTCTTGTGCTGCCACATATACCTCAGCCGAGAATGAAATGCCCTCCCCTCTCTGGAGCTTGGCACCCCAGATTCAGAGAACGGGCCATAACGCCTTCCAGAAGGAGACAGGCTACAGCAGAAGGGCATAATGCCCTCCAGAAGGAGACAGGCTACAGCAGAAGGGCATAACGCCTTCCAGAAGGAGACAGGCTACAGCAGAAGGACATAATGCCCTCCTGAAGGAGACAGGCTACAGCAGAAGGACATAATGCCCTCCTGAAGGAGACAGGCTACAGCAGAAGGACATAATGCCTACCAGAAGGAGACAGGCTACAGCAGAAGGACATAACGCCCTACCAGAAGGAGACAGGCTACAGCAGAAGGACATAACGCCCTACCAGAAGGAGACAGGCTACAGCAGAAGGACATAACGCCTTCCTGAAGGAGACAGGCTACAGCAGGAGGACATAACGCCTTCCTGAAGGAGACAGGCTACAGCAGGAGGGCCAAGGCGAGGAGTCAGAAGGGGCAGATAGGGGCCAAGCCTGGGACAGGACAGTGTCTAACCCTTCCTGCCACTAGCCAGGGCCCAGAACCCCTTTCAGAGTACTTTCATGCTCATCTGCTCCCAAGCACCAGGCCTGGCATGTGCCCACAGGCATCCCAGCCTCATCACTTTTGTGCCATGGGGTAGTCCCTGTGGAAGAAAATCTGACCTTTCTGCATGACCCTAGTGCACATTGCTCCATCCTGGTGAAACACGGATCTCTGATGACCTTAATAAAAGACAGCAGGCAGGGGTGTGGGGAGCATACCTCTGCCAGGCTGTGCTCCCCAGGAAGAGGACTTCTGTCCCCTTTGCTAACCCTGTAGACCTCCTGTACGAGCCACTCTCCTCCCACTTCAGGCACCATTTTCAGCCTCCTTGTCTGCTGGCTCTGCTGATCTGTCTGTGGAGAAGCTGAGAGCTACACCCACCAAAGCTCCAGCAGGGACTGAAGAGCCCGGACAGTGGAGGCGGGAAGGGCCATGTTGGAGGATCCCCAAATCCAAGATAAGGCCAAACAGCTTTGAAATGGTATATTCATTTATGGAAAATAATAAACATGCAAACTGTTAAAATAAAAAAATACCTTTTCTGAAGAGGAGGGGGTCCCCAGCCTGCCAGCGGGCAGTGGTGGGGTTAGCACCGTTAGGACACGAGGAGCGGGGCTCCACCGCAGCCTGTGGTGGGGCGCTGAGGTCTGTGTGTCGTGGGTCGGTTTGTCTGTGCAGCCAGGCACACAGGTATTGGGCTGGGCATTTGATTAGCGGCGGGCTACCCGTTGATGTCCTCGGGAAGGGGCACCACGGCCAAGTGGGGGACAGGAGCGGCAGCACTGAGCGCGAATGGTGGGCAGCTGACAGCGGCCCAGCAGGCGCAGTGTCTCACAGAAACTGAAGGACAGGCGATCTCTCTCACAACCTGGGGATGAGAAGAGATGGGAAAGGGGCATGGCAAAGGCACAGCAGGATGGTTAGGGCCAGTGGGCCAGAACCACAGCTCACGATGCCAAGGCTTCTGTGGGACTTTTACCTGTGCCGCACACCCCAGTAGTCTTAAGTTGATCAGCCAACTGGAGCTCCCTAGAGTCAGACTCCAGGTCTCTAGCCACTGCCGTCCCTGTCCTACCTGTCCTTGGCCTACTGGCACTGTTGAACCAGGGTTCCAGAAGACTCTGAAACCCCACCCCTTAGCACCTCAGGAGCCATGAGCCTACCCAGAAGTAATGTCCACCCACGGCCCATCTTCATCCTTGTCACCTCTGGCACCTTACAGATCCTGGCCCACGACTGGGTCTCAGGCACTTGTATCAGTGTTAATCCACCCTGCTGTCTGCCCCCCACCATGGGCCATGCCTAGCTTCAGATTCTGGGTAGTGGTAAAGTCCAGAGAGGGCCTTGGCCAGGACCCAGAGGTCATCAGCGGACGCTAGAAGGCTGGGTATGTGTCCCAGGGACAGGGATGCTTCAGGCCCTGCTCGTCAAGAGCCGAGGCTTGGCTGGCTCCTCAGAGAGCTATTTTGAGAAGTGGCTTGCTTCCAGCCTCTGTAGGCCTAGAGCTGTTGCTGCTGCCGCGTCTGCCGCCACCCAGGCCCTGCTCAGTCCAGCAGACTCCCTGGGAAGCAGAGGCAGGAGGGCAACAGCGAGCCCTGGTCTGCGGCACCCCCAGGCTGGCAGAGGTTGTTAGGCAGCTCCAAACTGTACATCTGGGTGACTTCAGGCAGGCTTAACCACTTGGGTAGAGGTTTCTTTCTCTCCCCACCTCCACAGAGAAGAGGGTGTGACCAGGCAGTCAGCTGTGTCACCACAGTGACAGCATACCCTGGAGTTCCAGGATTTCCAAATGTCCCATATCAGTTCCACAAGTCACCAAAACATCCTGGAACCCTCAGGGTCTCAAGGTCCAGAATTCCAGCCTGGTCGGCTCCTTCACTGGGGGACAGGGAACTCCTCCTGAGGGTGGGCTTATTATTTAATACCCTAGCCACTCCCAGAAGCCCCTGCTGAGCCCATTCTCCAACCCCCACCCTGGGAGGCCTGGCAAGGCCGGAGTCTCCTGAGCTCTGTTCCTGCTGGGGCCTCAGTGCCTGCCCTCACCCCCAGCAGAATCCTAGTGACTCCCCAGCTCCCTCAGCTCATCCCTGAACTGGTGCGAGGCGCAGTGCAGCCATGGAGATGGGTGTGGGGAAAGGAGAAGGGCAGCTCAAGCGGGGCTGGTTGAGCATCCCGGGGTGCCATTGCCCCTGGGCCTTGAAGCAGCGGGACTCAGGACAGAATGCCATGGCAGTAGCTGCTCTAGTCGCAAGCCAGGGCCACCACGGGCCCACGGAGCAGGGAGAGAAGGCAGACTGGGGCTGACACCCAGAAGCCCTGTGCCTGCTTCATGGCCAGCCAACAGCCACAGGGTGTCCTGGGGCCAGGAGCAGCATGCCAGCATGTAAGCACTGCTCTTTGCTCACACAGTGCCAAGTGTCTGTGTTCTGTCTGCTGTCACAAGCAGCCTTCACCTCTCCTTGCCCTTGCAACGGATGACAGTGGCTACCACAGGGAAGAAAAGTCGCCTAGCCTGAGCTAAGCGTCTGCCCCGGCAGTAGTAGGCCCTTTACCCTCAGACCCACCAATGCACAGATGTGGGTGTCAAGCCCTTGATGTATGAGGAGATGATGGCCCAGGAGGAAAATGGAGTGCAAGGCCGCATAGCTTGGTGCTGCTGAGGCTGCAGGGAGGAAGGAGGTGGTATTTAGAGCCACTGCTGCCTCAGACTTTTCCTGTAGAAGGACCCAGGTGGCCAGGAAGCCCATAGTCACAGGAAGTGGCAGGACCCTGGCAGGAAGCTCTTTCCTGAGGTCTTTGCTTACTGCAGGAATCTTCCTTCTAGAGATGGGGGATCCACACGGCCCAAGGATGTCCCGGGCTCATTATGGGGACTGAGACCCCAAGGGAAAACGGCTTGCCCAAGCTACAACGGAGGGCTCTTTTCCTAAGTGTGTGTGTGGGATGCCTGTGTGTGGAGCTCCCCTTAGCTGACTACAACCTGTGTCCTCTTGGTTACCACGGCCGTGTGATTCAAGCCAACTACAGAGAGATCAGCCCCTGCTATTCAAGCAACATCTGGATGATCCTCCTGTTCCTGGTCAGCCTGCCCCTTTCCCACCGCAGTAGAGTCAGGGATGGGGACACTCACGTGGTGGCTCAATCAGCTCACAGTCCTCAGTACCACACAGCTGTGAGCTCTCGGGCCGAGCCTCATGGCCACACTGGTCACTGTCTTCCTCAGGTAACCCAGTCTGGGTGTTGACACACTTAACCAGGCGCCTTTGAACGCCACCACCACAGGGGGCTGAGCACTGCACAGGAGGGAGAAGAGAGAGTGTCTCCAGGGCCAGAAATCACAACAGAGAACATCCCCAGGCGGCACCACCCTCCCCAGGAACCATCCCGCCCCCTGGGGCCTGGTGCTGACTGTCAGCTTCTGCTCTTGTAGTAAGGACTGGACGAGAGGAACCAGGAATGTGAAACCTGCCCAAGATGCCTGGGCAGACAGGGCAGACACTTGGACAAGATGCCAAAGGGGCCGCAGGCCGTGGTGGAAGACATACAACAGCCCCTGAGCAGAGGGGAAGAGGTGGGATGCTCTTCGTCCGGGCCCTTCCCTGAGTCGGCCCTGTTCTCAAATGTAATCTGTGCCGACATCCACGCAGACCCTGTTTTGCTGCGCTGCTTGATTTAACTCTTCCGCCCCCTCCTTTTTATAGACAGGGAAACACTGTCTGAGCAAGGTAAAGCAACCTTCCCAGAGTCACTAAGTGGTCAAGGACTCAATGCAGGCCATGCTGAGTCTCCTGGTCCAGTCAGCTCCAGACAAGCCCAGCAGAGCTGCCCTGGCTGCACGAAGCTGCTCTTCAGCCCCCTCCTCTCCGAGCTGACCTTTGCCCCCCGAAGCTGGCTCCGGCCTCAGGACGTGACCTGCTGCTCTCTACCTCCCTCTCCTTGGCATCACTGACTCCTTTGAGTCTCAACCCAAAGTCCTTCTCAGAAGGTTTTACTTAACATCACAGCACGTCTTCCCTCCATCTCTTTCTCCCTCACAGAGTACGAAGGTCATTGCTATAATTGCAGTGACCACAGAGACACCAGGTAGCAACTCATCCAGCAGAGCCTAAGGACCGGGGGCCGCCTGCTGAGGGCTGCTCTGAGCCCTTCCCCTCGCTCTTCAGCACCCCGGGAGCCCTGCTCACCTGCCCCCAGGGTCCCACCACCCACTGTGTGCAGGGGTGGGTGTTGCAGGGCCTCGAGGTGTTGGGTCTCAGCGACTCCTCACAGAGGCCTGGCTCTGGGCACGTCACCAGACGCTGCTGTTCACCACCACCACAGGCTTCGGAACACTAGGCGAGCAGGGAGACATCAGGCACGGCCAGGGTCTGAGGGGGTCCACAGTCTCCACCCACATCCCAAGGCCTCACCTCCCTCCAGGAAGAGATGTACCAGCTGAGGCAAGGCTGGATCCCACAGAGCCGGCGGGTGGATGGCTTGGCAGGCCCGGGCTGGCAGTGGAAGGGCCGAAGGAGCCGAAGGCCCCGTGTGTCCACACACTGCACATCCCGAGTAGAGGAGCCTCCACCACAGCTACGGGAGCACTGTAGACCAAGGAGCATACATGTAGACACATTCCGTGTGCATGCGCACAGGACCTACTGAGGCTTACTGCAGGGCAGGGCATTAGACCTTCCAGTCGGAGGCAGAGCCCTGGAGAGAGGACCTGGGCATTGAGTGGCAACTTTACAGAATGGAGCAAATGGAATAAAGGTAGGTGGGTGAAAGAGACGTCCGATGGGGACGGGGTAGGAACTACAGCCACAGGCGCAGATGCCAGGCCAGGTCATGGCCAAGGAATCTAAGAGAGGTGAAGACAGGATAATGTGCAGACAGCAGCATGGGGTTTACCCTGCCCTGCTGGTCTCTGAACACCCCACGGGGTCCAGGGCACCCCCACCTTACTCCAGTTGCCCGTGTGCCAGGCAGCACAGGGCCTCAGATGGCAGTGGCGAGCAGGCTGTGGGCGGTTGGAAGGTGAGCAGTCCTCATCCCGGCCAGAGCTACAGCGTACCAGCCTCCAGACGGCACCTAGGCCACAGGTGGTGGAACACTGTGGGCCACACAGGCAGTGAGCGCCAGCAGATCCTCACCACGCCAGCCCCAGGGCCACCTCAGTGCATCCCATCACATCTCTATCTGCAAGACAGACTCCTCCAACTACCACCCCAGGAGCTTGCAAGTGACAAAGTCCAATGGAGGGCCCTGCAGGCCTACCCACTCTGCCATCCTGTGGCTGTTCAGTCACCAAGGAAAGCGTCTGGACCCTAATCCAAGCAGCTAAATGGGTGGGACTTCGGCCCATCTAGATGGGTGGGGCCTCAGCCTGTATAGATGGGTGGGACTTCAGCCCGTCTAGATGGGTGGGGCCTCAGCCTGTCTTTCCCACCACAAAATTAGGGATCTGAATAGAAACTGACTTCTCTTACAATGACAATCTGTGGACCTAGGAAGGGGGCACACATCAGCTTCCCTCCCCAGCAACTCAGCTATGGATCACTAACAAAAGAGGGGGAGTCGTTAAAGGGTGGCTAGGCCAGAACAGTGCCTGGCTATGCCCCAGCTAACCCTGCCAGGTCCTCCTGGGCAGTGCTGGGCCTGGGACCCACGGGAGGAGGCCTTCCTTAATCGACATGGCTAGCAGGGGTGAGCTGCCCATTCCTGAGGGCACTCAGGCCAGTATGAGAATAGCCCTCCTCACCACACTTCATAACCAGTACTGCCTTCTCAAAGCCCTGTGCTCCCAAGGAACGGGTCTCGGAAGACTTGAGGCTCAGGCAGATGGCCCCTGGCTTCAATTCCACTGCTCAGATGGGAAACTGAGGCCCAGACTGGCCTCACAGCTATGTGAGACGTGGATTACTGCTCTACTCTGTGCAGTCTCTGCCCTCCATGGCTGTTAGTTTGTTAAGCCCAGGAATCTTAGGGCCTCTCTTCCAGGGAGGCGGGATAGACAGGCCTGTGTCCTGCTGGATATGGAAATGGAGTCCCCAGGGCCTGCTCCAATGCCCACCCTCCCCGGTCCAGCAGCACTCGCCTGGCTCCAGTTGCCCACTTGCCAACTGGCATTCCTGGTGGGCAGCAGGTCGGGGGGGAAGCCATCTCCCGCCAGGCTGGGCTGCGAAGACTGGGCCTCCAGGTCCTGGTTGCTGTTGATGTGAGGGTCTTCATCTGCTGTAGGCAGGAGCCCAGGGCTCAGTGGCTTCTCAGAGCTGAGAGGCTGCGGTGGGCCCAGGGGTTCTGGGGTCAGGGTAGTCACCCTGGGCATGCGTCCTAGCTCTGTTGGTGCTGTCAGAAGGAAGGTTCCTGGCACTGGTGGAGTCTTTAGGTCCTGTGACCCCAGTCCTGGGGTAGAAAAGGTGTGTGTCCTTGGCTCCAAGTTGTCAGTGGCCACGGGAGGAAGTAGAGGTGTGGTCATCTCCACCTTGGGCCACAGCTCACCATGCATAGGCCCCAAGTCATCCTCCAACAGGGGGTTCCAGGCCACAATCCCTTCTGTCCACACTTCCACCAAGTCAGGACTAGGAGAGGCATGGGTAGGGATGACCGAGGGTGAAAGAGGCCAGGTGGGGCTGTGGCGTTTGGGCAGGTGGGGTGTTGAGTGAGCCACCACGTCCTCATCATCAGAAACCCTGTTCCTGTCCGACCATGGAGGGGGTGGCTCGCTCTGGCTGTCCTCCCTCACTAGCAACCCATCTGGACTTCTAGAAGCAGCAGGTGTCACCAAACCATCAGCTGAAGCAGGGGGCCAGGGCAGGCTGGGCAGCCCAAGGTCAAGGCCCCCCATTTCTTCTGACAAGAAATTGGCTAAGAGGTTTGCAGGGGTCTCCTCCAAAAATGGGGATGGGAAGTGGCCGGGCCAAGGGCTAGGGGACCACGTTCTCTGAATCCGATCCTCCTCTGTTCCAGAAGCCCTTGTGGTAGACGTGGGGATGTCTGAGGGGGGCTCGGTAGGACTGCTGTGTGGTGGGGCTGTCCGACCCATGGTATCTACTAGGTCTGGGTGGGATTCTTCAAAGGACCCGTAGGACAGGTCCTCGTGGAAGTTAATGAAATTGTAGTCATAGTAAAAATCATCCACAAACACAGGCCCTGGAGGGTCCGGTTCCAGGTCTTCCTCATCGATGGCATTGTTAACGCTGGCCAGCCCTGGTAGGGATGCAGGTGAAGGCTGTGGGGCTGGGGGCTGGGGGATGAAGTCAACCTCATTGAAGAGCTCAGGACTGGAGGAGCCACTGCCAGAGCCATCTGTGTCCAGCAGGTTCAGGGGCCACGGGCAGGGTGGCAGAAGACAGACAGCCTCACTCGCTGGTCGCTCAGCCTCATCGCAGGGGATGTCAGTGTCATTGATGCAGAGGACACTTCGGTGTTGAGTGCCAGCCCCACAGGTCACAGAACACTGCAGGGGAGGCCACAACTCAGGCCAGGACGGGGCTGTCCTACTGATGTCAGAGTGACAGTGGCCTCAGCTGGCCCTCTCCGACCCAGCCAAGCTCATGATGGTTTATGGCCATAGGATGCCTAGAGATTCCTGATTCCCAAGGCTTTGGGAACAATGCTGAACCAGGTTCCCTCCCACCCAAGATCCCAAGCAGCAAAGATTCCACAGGAGATTTGAGGCCAATGGTGGTAACAGGGGCAGGTCTATAGGGTCCCCTCCCCTTCCCACACTCACCTGAGACCAGTTCCCCACACCCCAGTTGGCAGGGCAAGGTACATGGCCGTTGCATTGGGTTTCGGCTGGGGGGCGGGGAAGGTGTTCACAGGCAGGCGGTTCCAGGGCGCGCTGCTCATCCAGTCCCACGCTTCGGACACAGAGCACAGCTCGGCGGGAGAGACCCCCAGGCCCACAAGATCGGGAACACAGCTGCCATTCCCCAGCCCACCACCTGGCCAGGGACACAGTGGCGACAGTGTGACATGAAACAGGCTGACAAACAAGGATGGCCTGGCAGGGTTCCAGGCTCTTGGGGTTCAAGCAGCGCTTAATCTGGAGAACAGAGACCCCAGAGAGAGCCAAGCCCAGGTCCTAGACATGACATAGCCCTTGTCACCCCTGCCACACTCACCCCAGAGACCTCAGCAAGGCGGCCAGGGACCTAAAGGGTGAGCAAGGACATCGGGGGCAGGGGACTGGGTACCCATGGACACCCCAAGGACATCGGGGGCGGGGGACTGGCTACCCATGGACACCCCAAGGACATCGGGGGCGGGGGACTGGGTACCCATGGACACCCCAAGGACATCAGGGGCGGGGGACTGGCTACCCATGGACACCCCAAGGACATCGGGGGCGGGGGACTGGCTACCCATGGACACCCCAAGGACATCGGGGGCGGGGGACTGGCTACCCATGGACACCCCAAGGACATCAGGGGTGGGGGACTGGCTACCCATGGACACCCCAGTCCCAAGCCAGGCCCAGGGATTGATGCCCCAGCTTTGGGAAGAGGCCACAAGCTACCCCCCTCTCCTCCCTGGGATCTCCGGGGTCCTGATACAGGGGCAGGCACAGGTCATCCAGAATTCGGGTAGGCATTGAGCTCACCTGGTGGGGCAGGGTTCCTCGCTGCACTTCCTCTGACGATCATCAGGCCGGTCTAGAAGGTCACAGTGTCCTTCATCCACAAGTCCTGCCTCCTCTTCCATGCAGTACGGGCTCTGCCTCTGCACACCTGGAGGCCATAGCAGCTCAGCCTGAGCCTGGCCACACCCTCTCTACCCATGCCCTCCCGCAACAGGGCGCTACTGACTGTCAGGGTGAAGGCAGACCTCCACAGCCTCCTCACTGACTGTCAGGGTGAAGGCAGACCACAGCCTCCTCGCTGACTGTCAGGGTGAAGGCAGACCACAGCCTCCTCGCTGACTGTCAGGGTGAAGGCAGACCACAGCCTCCTCGCTGACTGTCAGGGTGAAGGCAGACCACAACCTCCTCGCTGACTGTCAGGGTGAAGGCAGACCACAGCCTCCTCGCTGACTGTCAGGGTGAAGGCAGACCTCCACAGCCTCCTCACTGACTGTCAGGGTGAAGGCAGACCTCTACAGCCTCCTCACTGACTGTCAGGGTGAAGGCAGACCACAGCCTCCTCACTGACTGTCAGGGTGAAGGCAGACCACAGCCTCCTCACTGACTGTCAGGGTGAAGGCAGACCACAGCCTCCTCACTGACTGTCAGGGTGAAGGCAGACCACAGCCTCCTCACTGACTGTCAGGGTGAAGGCAGACCACAGCCTCCTCACTGACTGTCAGGGTGAAGGCAGACCACAGCCTCCTCACTGACTGTCAGGGTGAAGGCAGACCACAGCCTCCTCACTGACTGTCAGGGTGAAGGCAGACCACAGCCTCCTCACTGCCTTCTCAGCCTCCCGTTCCCTGAAATGGCAGCCTTCTTGCAGATGCTGTGCACTGGGCAGGCAGGAGAGAGGCTGTGGGCTTTGACCTATCGATTCCTAGCTGTGGCTTAGGGCAACTTACTTGGCCTCTTGGACTCAGCAAGCCGCACCTCAGATCTCTAGGATGACCATTACATGTGGTCACACATATGCAGGCTCAGCCTGTGCACTGAGACATGCTAAGGGCTCAGCCAATGTCTCACCTGTGCCACAGGTGACGGTGCACTTGCTCCAGGGCCCATAGTGCCAGGAGAACTCAGGCGGCCGGACATCAGACTCCCTATGGATGGTATACTCGTAGCGCACCCCGGGATTGCTCTCTTGGAACAGCAGCTAGGGTAGGCAGATGGGGGGCCTGTGAGTGGAGGGTTCCATCTGCCAAGGACCCACCCCAGAGTAAACATCCCTTAGGGGTCATCCCCAGCCACCCCTGTGAACTAGGCTGTGCCTAAGACCCACTCTGGAGACAGGAAAACTGAGGCAGAAGCCCCAGCAATAGACCCTAGCCCAGAACCAGGCTCTGACAACCCAAGGGCTTATCCCTTATACCTTGCCCTGGGGGTAGGGGAGCTGAGCTTTGTGGACCCCTCTTATTCCCCATCTCAGCCTTAAGGGGCAGGCACCTGGATCCAGACAGGCTCACTGGTGGGGCCTGGGGACGTGAGGTTCTCCCAGTTACCCATGCGTGCATAGGTGAAGGTGGTACCAGCCACTTGGTAGTCCCCATTCCACTGGATAGTCCAGCCGCCATTGAGGAAGTACTTATCTGGGTCCTCACTCCGCAGAGCCAGGAAGTTGGCAGCCTCAGCCACCTCCTCGATGAGGATCTTGCGGGCTCCAGCTGGGATCAGCCCCACGTCCACGTACCCTGTTGGAAGGGGTGGTGCAGAGGTTGGGCCCTGGTGCAGAGGCCAAAGATTGCATTGTTAGCTCAGGATTCTGTCTTCCCAAGGGCAGGTGCTTGATCTACCAGGGACCTCCAGGCCTCAGAAATGCCCCACAAATGCTGCTCCCATGGTGCGCAGGCCAGCACTGATCTCCTGAGGTCTGAACTAACTGGACTTTGCAACAGCCTGATCCATCTTCCTTCTTGTTCTGGAAAGCCAAAATGCCTGGGCCCTGCTCCTCCTCCCTGCACGGCCTGGCTTCCCTGTTTCCTCTGAGGAACGCCCCTCATGGTCTGGCTCTGCTCTCTGCACCGCTGTGGGAACTCAGAGGGAACAAGTCTGTGACACAGGCACAACTGTTAGCCCTACTTTACTGATGAGGGAACCGAGGCACTAAATGGTGAGGAGCTTATGCGGGGATCCTGCTAGGATATGGTTCTAACCCCAGGCCGAGCTGCGGCGCCTGGAGGAAATGCAGGCTGCTGAGCCCAGCATGGCAGCCCGAAGCTTACCTGCTTTCCAGGGCCAGGCTGAGCATTCACCATCTTGCCTTCAGCCTCTGCTACAAGCTTTTCTCCAGCTGGGGTACCCCTCCTCCCATCTCCTGAGTCATCTATCATCCGGTTCAGTCTCACCTACTATGGGAAATCTTCCCTGCTCCCAGGTCAGGACCTCCCTCCTTTGTATTTCCATCTCCCTCTGGGAGAACCTACTACATTGGTCACAAAGGAGGTTGTGTCACCCTGGAAGCTCTTCACTTGCGTCCCCATCTCTTAGTATAGTTGCTACCTAAATAGTGGGTGTAACTCATACTCCAAGACCAAGATGTGGAGCTGGTGAGGTCTGTGAAGCTTCAGAATTGTGACAGCAGCCCTCTGACAAGATGGAGGCCTATTCACAGTCCCTGGGAAAGGAAAGCCTCTACAGGAGGTCTCCCTGACTCCCACAAGACGCAAGCCAGGCAAGACCATATCCTGTCTACCCAGTCTAGTCAGTGTGAGGACCACAGGGGAGAAGGGTAGAAAATGGAAAGGATGAGGAAGGGCCCACCTTCTCAGGTCACAGGCACACGCACACACACACACCAGATCACAGGCACACACACACCAGGTCACACCCACCAGGTCACAGGCGCGCGCACACACACACACACACACACACACTCACCAGGTCACAGGCAAACACACACCAGGTCACAGGCACACACACACCAGGTCACAGGCACACACACCCACCAGGTCACAGGCACACCCACCCACCAGGTCACAGGCACACACACCCACCAGGTCACAGGCACACACACCCACCAGGTCACAGGCACACACACACACACACACACACACACACACGCACACACAACACGTCACAAGCACACACACCCACCAGGTCACAGGCAAACACACACCAGGTCACAGGCCCATGCACACCAGGTCACAGGCACACGCATACAAGGTCACAAATATACACCAACCAGG